>JAPKLW010000026.1:477174-632697 GCA_026898455.1 Plectranthus barbatus | reverse complement strand
GAACGATCTACTAGCTTTTATTTGCAATCTGCTAGATAGATATCGGAATGTTGAATTCTTAGCAGTTGCTCTTTTTATTCCTGATTCCTTCAACTCCGGATTGTTAATCCTTTAGCAATCTGCTATGTGCTAGGGAATGCTGACTCCTCAGCATTCTGCTATCTCTTTGACTTCTAGCAAGTGTTAATCTTCTCTAGCAATCTGCTAGAAATACTTCGGTGTCAGCAGAGAGAGCTCCTAGCAAACTAGTCTATTACAACTCAATGCTTAGCCTATACAGGACATTACAAGATATTCTAGACTATACTAGAATTCCGCACTTGATCGACCAATCTAGTAAGGTTTGATGCAACAAAACCTTTTACAATGTGATCCTAAGTGAGATTCAGGAATAATTTCCCAACACAGTCCATTTTCCGGGATCAAGTTAGAAGACTCTCCCATGAACATGTACCTTTCGGGTTGGTGGACAACCCTCCCACTGCGACGAGGCATCTGAACTGTGTCAGTAGTTGGCACAGTACGCGTTGGTCCCATACCTTGCATTAGTGGCAGTGTTGGTATAGCCTCACCTGTTACAGGTGGATTTACCACTACACTGGGCTTTCCTGATGGAATTGCTTCCTTATCCTCAAGCTCGTGGAGGACAATTTAACTCTTGGATCTGTGGTTTCTTACATATTCATCCTCCAAGAATCTTGCGTTGGTACTGACCACGACTTTCTGATTCTCAGGACAATAGAAGTAACCACCTTTCTTTTGCCTGGGATATCCTACAAACAGCATCAGCTTACACCTACTTTCTAACTTATCATGTTCCTTTGTCAGCACATATGCTGGACAACCCCAAACCCTCACTCTGTTCAAACTTGGCTTTCGCCCATACCAGAGTTCCAGAGGTGTTTTAGGAATTGATTTAGAAGGTACCAGTTTAAGCAAGTAGGCCGCTGTCTCCAAGGAATATCCCCAAAACGAAATCGGCAAGCTTGCATAACTCATCATCGACCTGACCATTTCCAAGAGAGTTCTATTTCTTCTTTCCGCTACACCATTTTGTTGAGGGGTTCCTGGTGCAGTCCACTGGGATGTAATCCCGTTGTCTGACAAGTACTGCAAGAACTTGTTACTGAGGTATTCTCCACCATGTTCTGATTGTAGTGTTTTGATAGTCTTACCTAGCTTCTTTACTACCTCAGTACGAAACTCTTTGAATTTCTCAAAGCATTCGGACTTATGGCGAAGCAAATAGACATATCCGAATCTTGAGTAATCATCAATGAATGTGGCGAAGTAATCATAACCTCCACGAGCTTGCGTGGAAATTGGTCCACATAAGTCAGAGTGGATCAATTCCAACACATCCTCTGCTCGAGACTGACTTGCCTTAAAAGGCCTGGTCGTCATCTTACCTCTATACATGATTCACATATTTAATTCGGTACCAATTGAAAAGAAACTAAGAGCCCATCGCATGCTAATCTTTTAATCTTCTTTAGATTGATGTGACCTAGTCTCAAGTGCCAGAGATATGTTTGATCCTCATTGGAAGAATACGTTTCTTTAAATGATTATTATTATTGGATGAGTTTGCAACATTCACGGAAGATTTATGCATACAATCAATGATATAGAGAGAGTCAATCAGTTTACCATGACCGATAACACCGTTATTACTAATGATAGAAACTCCACTATAAAAAAATAACTGAATATCCATCATTAAATAACTTGGAAACTGAAATTAAGTTCCTCCAAAAAACCGGCACATATAAAACATCTCTCAAAATCAAAACATTGTTTTCAAAGCATAAAGTAAAATCTCCAATGGCTACTGCTGAGACTCGCTCTCCGCTGCCTATTGAGATGGTAATCTCGTCATGCTTCATCTGCCTTGTCGGCCTGAACCCCTGCAAAGTATAACAAACATGATCAGTAGCTCCAGTATCCACTATCCAAGAATGGGTAGAAACCGATGCTAAACATGTTTCCTTTATAAATGCACATGATGTACCTTGTCTACCCGTGCCAAGCACTAGACAATCGACTTCACTTCTCTTACGTTTGCATGGCCTGATGACATCTTCTGCTAGATCAAGTTCATCTAACCTTTTAAGCATTTCCTTTGCTTCAACAACTGTCTTGTCAAAAGCTGACAAAGTTGGAGCAAATTCCAATGCTCTAAGGTTAGATTCCTCTCGCATCAGGGTTGAGAGTAACTCATGAAGAGTAAACTCACACCTGGTACCGAGGGACTTGATGAAGCCATTATAAGAATCAGACAGAGAGTGCAGGACAATGTTAATTTCCGCCCGCTTACTGACTTGTCCACCTCTCTTTCTGTACTTTCTCATAATCCTCATCATGCTGACGAAGTGCAGAAGCAACGAACTCCCATCAGTCATCCTCTTGCAGACCAGGTCCTCCACAAGATTATAACTGACAGTTCGTCTCACCTTCCCATGAACTCTCACAAGGTCCCTCCATATCTCAACAGCAATTCGGAACTTCTTGTACTTGAGCTTTAATTCTCTAGACAGACTGTTCATAATGAGTCTGCGGGCAAACTCATCAGAAGCTACCCATCTTTCGTAGAACACTTGCTCATAACCAGTACAGTTCCGATATTTGAGAGTTAGAGGGTCCATGTAAAGTATATGGGCATGTTTTGCAGTGCAAAGTATTTCCATGAAGCATAACTCCACTCAGGAAAATTCGGACCAGTTAAAGGGTTTGTTATTAAGAGGTTGACAACGTGAGCAATAGACATGTCTGAAAACAATAAATTAAAAACAGAAATTAAAACATAGTCGCAAACTATTGAAACAATTAAATATTGAAACCTTATGATAAAGCAATATTAATGTTTCCTCCAATTTGCCTAAGTATTACTATTGCAAGCCACACATGTGGACGTTTACAACAAAACAATTAACCACACTGCATCTTTCAATTCCAGTCCTTTAATTCCAATTCATGCCCGGGTTCCTTAGACAAATGGAATTAATAATTGGAGACTAACTTAAGACCATATTATCCTACTGAGCAGGGAAATCACAAATGAGTTATACTCTGGATAATATCTAAGCTAGCTAACCACCAAATCCTACCCTCCCATATAAGGATCTATTAGAACACACCTGATCCCTATAATAAGGTTGTCTCATTTAATTCAATCCCTAGAGAACTTATGAAAATTCAATACGCAAGCTACACATGTAGACGTTTACGCATGAACTCCCACTTCTCACATGAAATAAATGTTTGTTTTAAGAAATCCTATCTATTAGAACTTATGAATAATAAATTAAGTAAGCTACACATGATGACGTTTACCTAGTAAATTACCCACTTCCAATAAAGGATCACTTCGTGGAGGTCTTACTAAATTATGAGTTTAGTAATTTTTAATTCATAAGGTTCAATTGCATAGATTATTTTATGTAGCCATAATTATAACATTGCTAAAATTTTATCATGCATAGCACGAACCCCGAATTTATAGTAATAATTAATTGCACAAAATAAATCACATAGCATGCTTTAAAGCTGTAAATAAAAGCAGTAAATGTGCTCCTATTATCTACAACATGCTTATATGTTGCACAATTAAATTAAACACATATATCATGCGAAGACAGATAATAAAATAAATAAAAAATGTCCTCGTGGCCCCATGATACAAAATAAAAACAATTCTAACTATTACAAGTTGGAATTAATTATACAGATCTTAGACTGGGCTCCCACTACTTGGATTGTGATCTAGATTTATTTTCGAAAATCTGGGCCTCCAAGATTTGATCCATCAGAAAATTGGACAACTGGGCCAGTTAACAAAATCGCAGGCCTAGGCACACATTGCAAGCCCAATAGCCCGCGAGAACTTGGCCCGACGAGCCACCACCGGCGAACCACCGCCGCCGGCGACTCGCCGCCGCCGTGAGGGCTCTCGGAATCCTGCAACAACCATGCACATACGTGCATTGTGGTAGCCAGCAATTCCGCCTTCTCCGGCCGTTGCCCGTTTCGCATGCCGCCGCCCCGGCTTGCCCCGACCATTGCCCGAACTGCCATTTACTTTCTTCTACACCGTCGGCTACCACAACTCGCCGAAAAACGCGCAGGGAGCGCGACGTGAGAGACTCACACTCCACACGCAAACCCTAGGGTTTGCGATGACCCGCGTGCGCGAGCCACCCCGTTGGACTGCCCCCAGCCCGCGCCTCTAGCCATGAGCCGCCGCCAGCACCACCTTGCTCCCGCCGATGCCGAGCGAGGGAGGGGGAGGCGTCGCCGGCATGCGCGTAGGGCTGCACAATCCTGCTGCGCACGTGCGCCTTGCGCCTTGTCCGCGCTGCCGCCATCCCCGGCCGCCCCCCCGCGTCGCCGGCCGTCCCTGGAGCGCCGCAGCTGGCCTAGCCAACCTCGGCCGTGCGGCTGCTGCCCGTCGCGCGCCGCGCGCTGAAACCCTAGGGTTTTCGCGCGGCTGCGCTGCTGTCAAGGCCGTCGCGTGCCGCCCTGCCTGCCTTGCACGACCGTCGTGCACGGCCCTGTGCCGTGCTGGCGCCGTCGTGCGTTGTGTGGCCTTTCGTTCTTCGTGTTCTTCGTTTTACAGATTTAATTTTTGAAAATAAAATATTACATTTGAAATATCTAATTACATTCTAAAAATCTAAATTTAACCACAGATTTATCTCCTCGGTAAAAAATGAACCCATATAAAAGGGCGGATTAACCTGAGAACCACGAGGAGGAAAAAACATGAACATACATTCCAAAACCCATGCAATCATTTAATAATAATTATCATGCAGATCATAGGCAATATTATTTTTCCGGTAGAGCCAATTAATTCAACCTGACTCTGATACCAAATGAAGGGATTTGTGAACTGAATCACGAAGTCCGTTTGCCAAGGATCGTTAATTGGAATATCAAACATAAATTGCTATGCCTATGATTAATCCTAGCATGCTCCTATTGAATATGCAGAAGGGGGTTTATGCGGAATACCTGTATTGTGAAACCCTGAAGAACGAGTGCGCGAAGATTCCTCTTTATCTTTTCCCACGCACAAAGATTTAATCCCTAACAGATTGAGGAATTAAATCTTATGAAAATAAAACAATTATTTTCGAAAACAAGGAGAGAGAGAGAAGAAAAATCCTCCTGATCTGATCTTCTGATCTGTATCCCTACTCAATCTGAATATCTGGTGAAGATTCCCTTCAGATTCCTTGCCCGGTTGAGAAGCAGAATTTCCTCCTCGTTTCTCAGATGTAGTCGATCACCACAGCTCCGAAAACTTGGTTTGCTGTGTGCAACTTATGATCTTGTGGTGTGTTGAGATCTGAGGAACTGAGGCCTATTTATAGGAAAATACTGGACTTCTATTGGGCTTGAGTTTCATGGGCCAGACCAGGGACCAGAATGCAAATAGCAAATAAGACATATCAATTAATTAATTCCCATATTCAACCCAGAATATAATTAATTAATTAATATTGATTCATTCCACCAGAGAATGAATACTGTCCTACCTATTTGCTACCACGTTTTGAGGTACGGGTTGCATGGGCTCGGTATATCCCCACATTTAAGGTTATAGACATTCGTTAATTAATTTAAACTCTGACAAGCTATTTAATTAATTAACATCTTATATTCCTGAATCAATCCACTCAAACCTTTTCACTTATGCTTGAACTTAATCAGCCTGCAGTACTTTAACATAACGAACCTTTTGAGCTGTTCAGGGAATGTCACCATCCTATACTAGATGTAGTTACCTAGTTCCAGTACCAGACAGTCATACACAAACTGCTATTACCCAAGATATAGATATACAAGCTCAACTAAAGCCTTTCACTGCAACTCAAAGTAATACACAATCTGCATATACTTCTGTACCTTCATATAGGCTTAGGATCTCATCAAACCATAGAGATCTAGATTCTTTTAATGTCAGATAAAAGAATCGATCTCGACTTAGGTCCTTATCAATGTGTGCCCCACACCAGCATACCAAGCCATCCAAGACAAGATGTTTATTACTGCGTATGTTGCAGCCTACACCGACAATTTATCCTGGAACTGTCTCAGCTGTGATAACTATTTATATCTCGCTAGGTCAAACGATCCATAAGATCTTCCGTGATCTACTACACACCTTATGATCTCCCTATCGACGAGATAAGAGGATAATTGCGTTTGCGACACATGTTTGTTAATTCAGACAGGAGATGAACATACAACATTTATGATTCCTAGTATATTAACCAATCGACCTTGTACATAATATACAAATTATAATGCTTTCAGTATATAAATCCATCACCAATCTCAGCCAGAAGATCAAATTGCCGAGATCCAAGTCCATGTTCACAACCTTAGTCCTCAAGTTACGGGCATGAGTGCTCAGCCTCGAGCAGAGTACATTAGTTATTACAAATTTCCAACAATTTGAGGGAACAACTTAAATATATATCTCAACATATTTTCTACAACCAAATTGGGACAAATCCACCTCACACCATCACTACATATTCAATATAATATTTTTGAACATTTATTTCCCAGACACAAGTATTCAGATTTCAGAAATTTAATAAACTACAATCATCTACTTAACATGTAAATCGATTCTATGCCATTTAATTTTTGAGAAATTAAATATTTGCTCACTTGAAAATTACTCAAATCCTTATAATTTCAGCAACAAGCATTTATTAGTTATAAGTATATTAAGCTCTTAGTGGATTTTATAATATTTTTATAATGGTTTTCAATAAATGTTTTATATTTTTTGTAAATGGGATGATTAATTATTAAGATAAAATAGATTATAAATTATAAATTTGAGTTTTGAAAAATTGATCTTCATTAAAGTGAATTGATAGGAATAAAAGAAAATAATTATCAAGTTTAATTACTCGTATTATATTGGTTTTTTAGCCGTACGATAATATTCAAAAAGTCATTTTTGATTACTGTGAACCATTTAACAAACAAAGAATGATGGAAAAAATTTATTCATATCTAATAATTTTGGATCTTCGAAATAAAATGGGTCAACCGACTCGGTATGTCAAAAACCCATTACATTTAACATCATTATCAGAATATTATAATTATAAGATAAAGATGTGTTGGTCCCTGATCTAAGTGATAAAAATAAGCTGTAGTAGATTTACAAGCTTGCACTTCTCGAGCTAGTAGCTTTGAAACGAGCTTAGATTCTGAAAAACTTGTAAATACCGAATGATATATTACTTAGTCAATATTCAACAATATACTCCAACACTTGGGGTTTTGGGTTTCAAATTCAGTGCAAAAAGCTTAAAGAAAGGAGTAAATAACACAAATGATTTATAGAGGTTTGGATAAATTTGTCCTACGTCCTCTCTCCAGAATCGCAGTTTGAAAAATACTAAGCTGCAGATTACAAAGATGTAGCACAATCTGTTGCTAGCTGGTGAATGTTCGTGTCACATGTCCACTAGCTCACTTACCAAGTGTTTGCTCTCCTTTGCTTCATCAAGTGAAGTGTGGGCAACCTCCACCTGGTCATGGGATTTTGAGTTCTTCCCTTGAACGTCAACTAGTGGTATACACCTGTAATTGCTATCAGTGGAGATGTGATAACTCCAAGAATGTTTCTTACTTAGACAGTGTTGGAATAAACTCAATATAACTTGAGGAAGTAGAGAAAGTGAGTCGAGCCGTGTTGGTCGAGGAACTTGAGGAGCTGATCGAGTTGGCTAGCTATGAAAAGTGTGTGGTGCATATCTTGTTTTCTTGTTGGACAAGATTTATCCTTATCATTATAGGATTTGGATAGGAATAAATCTATTCGAGATAGATTTAGATTTATATATCTTACAAAATCTAGATTTATATTCCTTATGTAACTAGTGATGAGAATCAAGGTGGTCAAAAATTGGAAAAAAGAGAAGATTTGATTTGTCTTTATATATCTTGGATATTTATTAGATTTGATTTTTAGCAATATTTGATTTCTAGATTTGTCAGGATTTGATTTGATCTCCTAGTTTGATTAGGATTAGATTTGATTTTCTCCCTATAAATACGACTTCATATTTTCATTGTAATTCAATTTTCAGTTCAATAATAATTTTGAGAGTTATTTCTCCAATATTGAAAACTCATGAATTTCGTGGATTACCTTGAAATTTAAACTTGACTTATCAACCGGAGTTACTCATCCGATTGTGGTGTCTTCTACCGTTCTGCATCATTAGTTATTTAGCTTCTTAGGGGCGTATATGAAATTCGTCTAGAATACGTTAGTTGAAGAGTCAAATTAAGGTTGCTGGACTTTCATCCTATCATTTGTTCTTCCATTCCTGTCCTTTCGAGTTGTTTTCACGTCGTGTTAACTCTACGATCGTTACTCATCCACGAGGATCGTATCATCTTGGAATATCTCCCTATATATACCCCCGCAGCCCACCAATTGTAATTTTCATACTTTGAATTTTCTTCACCATAATAATATCATCACTGAGGATGCTGAAAGAGTGGACGTAGAGTTTACGCTCGAACCACTTTGTGTTGTATATTTTCTGTTAGTTATTTGTGTCTGCAATCGCTTCAATTCACAACAATTTGGTGCAGTGAATGTGGGTAAAAGGATTGCTATGGGTTCAGCCAAGTTCGAGGTGGAGCACTTCACGGGATGAATGATTTTGGTTTGTGGAAGTTGAAGATGCAAGCGTTGTGCATAGCAAGGCTTGGACGGTGCCTTGAAGGGAGAGGCTGGCTTACTGACCGCTTAAATTATTTCACTAGCGACTTAGCAAAGCTAATAATATAGCGGCAAATAAAATTATCGAACCCAGAGGATTAGAGCAACGAATAAACCCTAAGTACTAATTAGAACGTCTTTGAAAAATTGGTTAGAAAGTAAAAAATAAAGTTTTTGTTTGCGGAATCTTAAACTGCGATAAAACTGAATAAAATATAAACTTGTGAAAGATTTTGAAATTCAAAGATGACGAACATAGATCCTAGGGTTTTCTACCTATTATGCCATACATGTAATCGTGAATCAATTAACTGCCAAATTCCATTTTTCTTTGTAGTGAAACATCAGAATATTATGATCTTCTGATAAAGACAATTCACAAAGTTAATTAATTAATTTCCTTTACCTTTTCAGTCTCAAGAAAATATAATTAACTCCAAACAGTTCTACAGATCTATTCCTACAAGTGCTTCTTTCTTTTCAGACAAGAAAATCAGTTTGTATTATGAAAACCATGTTCCATTGAAATTTATCACCTTTTGAGTCTCTAAATTTCAACTAAATTAATCCTAATCTATGACCAGTAAATCAAGATTATAACAAGTTCTAGTTTTCATAAACTACGAATCAAAAAGGCAGTTAATCTAATTCAATCACACATAGGCATAATATTCGAAACCCTAGAATCTATACAGAATTAACCTATGCAAAGACATAATCATAATTAACATGGAAAAGTAAAACCTGAAATGGTCTTGCATAAATAAAAATCGAATCCATAAATAACCCTGAGTTGTTGCCACAATGAAATCAAAATGTAAAAACAAATTCAAAACTCTAAATTGCTGCTATTTCTCTAATAAAATCTCAAATCTTCCACATAAATTTTCGACCAAGAGAGGGCTTTTTATAGTTGCCTTAGGTGTATATTGTCAGGCTTAGGATGTAAGATATGAATCTATCCCAGAAAATAAGAAACAATCCGCCCAAGTGTCAGCGTCGATCGACGTAGAGCTTCGGTTCGACCCATGCATCGACCGTGGTGAATTTCCTCGCCAAGCCTTTGATGCCTTCGACTTCAATCGACGCGTGTCTACGTCGATCAAAGTGAATCCATGCATGCCAGTTTCTTGATGCTCTCGACTTCGATCGACGCGTGTCTGCGTCGATCGAAGTCGAGACTCCATCCTCGGACTTCACTTCTTTCCTTAGTCTTTTTCTTCATCCAAAAACCTGCAAAACATACCATCAAAAGCATCTATCGTGCAAAAACCCTATCGTGCATGCGAAAATGACTAAACTATTGCATTGATAAGTTAGTGAAAATACGGACTTATCAACTCCTCCAAACTTGAACTATTGATCGTCCTCGATCAATCAATGGATATTAATTCAAATCAAATGCCGATATAAGCATGCATTGCCTCACAAATCTCCTACTCTCCAAATCTCACTCATTCACATAGATTACACAGTCGACATCATTTAAATCATCAGATTGTTCGAAGAGAAACCTCACTGGAAAGTGTTTGCACTCATCACTCAATTTTTTAATAGGGTTTGATTTTTTTTCTTTTCTCACCTCAAAGTTATAGCTCAACTTACCATAGGTTTGACGAATTTCTCACCTCTCCACCGCTGTATAGTGTAGCTTTTCGGGGAATCAAATAGGTCTTTGTTTGGTTGTAATGTGGCTGTCCTAGAAGGTAGGGCATTTTTGGCTAAGTGACTCAATTTATTTCAATGATCTTCAACCTAACTAATCATGCTCCTTGCACATTCTACTCCCTTTCTCTTCACAAAAATTTTCAAGGGTCCCCTTCTTTCTCTTTATATTTCAAGTTTCTAATGAACTTACATCATTTTTTTCATTGTTTGACTCCTAGTTCATAAAAATTTATATTCTCCTCATGGGACCCCTAATCATTCAAGCTCATGGAACTTCACATTTTTAGTTCTCAATAAGTAATTCCATTGTTCACGTTCTCACCACAATTTCCCAACTTATCCAAGATTCTAACCAAAATTTCTTCCATTCATTACCCCATTCTAAACAAGAAAAGAAATTCAAGGCTCAAAACAGGCTACAAGTGGAGATTTAATGGTTAGTGTATGGATAATAGGCTATGAAAGAACGTGCCTATGATCATTTTCTCCTATTACTACACTCAATGCAATCTCGAGAGAGAAATTCGTCAAATTCTAGAAGTTTTGTTGCTAAAACTTTGTCCCACATCAAACAAAAAAAATAAGGCTTAACTCTCAAACAAGGTTCAATTTTTGCTTCTCTTCACAATCATCCAATTCAAACTTAGTCTATCATGCACAATGTTATGCTTCAAAGATCAATTTCTCAAGTAATCAATTCCTATTATAGGCTGCTCTATCACATAGATAATCGATCAAAATCCACAAAAAGATCAATAATGAATCCATCATTCTCATTTAAGGGGTAGACATGCCAATTTAAACCAACACAATCAATTCGTTCTGGCTGTCCTATGTTCAAAGCTTCCCTAAAACAATTGTCTAGACTAATCATATCAAACTAGCACCACAAATCAAGAATTCAAAATACTAATTTGATTGAAAAGCCTTGCAGAGAGAAATTATTCACATTGAAGCAAAAGAACAAGGATGGTCCTATCCTAAATGCAACAATTATAAAATACCTAAAATGAAAAAATAACAAACTAAACAAAGCGAATGAAACGTTTTCCTTTTTCAAGTCCTCATCCCCCAAACTTATTTCACTCGGAGAAGTGAAAAAGTTTGCAAGTTAGACATGAAAAAGAAAAATGATACCTCAGGACTGGTCGGACGGACCAGTGTCACCATCTCTCTCCTTCTCCTCTGCTGGCGGTTGATAAGTTAGGATTTTCACCAACTTATCTGGTTGTTCTTTGACTAAATGTGTGGTGTAAAGATTGTTTTTGTACTTGTTTTCGTGCATGAATTGGCTTTTGTACCCGTAATGTTGTGTTTGATGAATCATGCAGGTTTTTAGTCACAAACAGAGAAGAGTTGGATTTCCAGTTTCAGGTCCACGTTGATCGACGAGGGTACTTCACCAGCGTCGATCGACGCCAATCTCCCACGATCGACGCGAGTTCGAGATTCCTAGTATGCATCTGTTTTGAAGATAAAGCCATATCTATACCTAGATATTGTATGATACATTCTCCACTATTATATAAAGCCATGTAAATTCATTTTTCAAAAAAGAAGACATTATAATAATTACAAGATTTTAGTATTGAAGATTGATTAGAGATTCCCAAGGTTTTTGAAGTTTATGTTTGAAGACAGAGTCCTGTGGGATTATTTTCGGATTTCGATTTTTATGCAATTCAGGTTTTATTCTTCTATGATGAACATTACTCTGAATATGTGTAACTAATCTCTTCCTCAGATTCTAGGGTTCGAATTATCAATGTATGCATGTTTTGATTAATTGAATTATTTTCCCTTTCCCTTCGTAGTTTGTGAGATCTGAGTTTAATTCATAATCTTGAGTTTGTTGGCCACATCTTAGGATTAACTAGTTGATTACTTGAGACGTAACTGTAATAGTTTTCAATCGAAAGAGATTTTCACAATATAATCTGATTTCTTGTCGTAATTGAAGGAGATTGATTGTAGGGATAAATCTGTAGATCTTTGGAGTTAATTAATTTATCTTGAGACCGAGCAGAGATAGGCAATTGATTAATCTACTTTACGAATTGTCCAACAAAGAAGTTCGTAATACCTTTCTGATGTTTCACTACGAAGAGGAATTAAGATTGGGAAATAATCAATTTATTCATTCATGTCATACTTGATAAGGAGATATTCCTAGAATCTGTATTTCTCATAACCGTTTTCAACCAAAGTATTTTAATTTAGTGTTTACTTTTTACTTACAAGGATTATGATTTACAAAACAACCAAAACCGAAAACTTTGCTTTTCCTAACCAGTATTTTAAGAACGTCTGATTTAGTATTTAGGATTTTTCATCGTTTCATTCCCTGTGGGATCGATAATTTTATTTGCCGCTATATTATTAGCTTTGCTAAGTCGCTTGTTAAATAATTTAGCGATCAAATTTTGGCGCCATTGCCAGGGAGTGAACAGAATTAATCTTACTATTAAATCTGTGATTAAAGTACTGATTTAGGCTGTAATTTTTGTATTTTCCTTTAATTCCTTGTATTTTCGTAATTCACGTTGATCGACGCTTAATCTCGTCAATCGACGCCATATTTTCTTCCTCGTCGATCGACGCTTACTCTCGTCAATCGACGCCGTATTTGTTTTCAGATTTTCAGTTTTTCGTATTTCAGTTCGTTCCGTTTATTTTCAGTCTTACTTCACTACCTCCTTTGCTGTACAGGTAGTGCATGAGTACACGAGCCAGAGAAAAGGACCCGCTATATTATCACCCGGATATTGAAGCCACTTGTAGAAAGATCCGGAAGAATAAGCGTGCTCAGGAAGGCTCAAGCAGTCAAGCAATGGACGAACAACCACCAATCATTCAACCGCAACCACCAATGCTAACTGCAGAGGAGCAAGCTGTGCTTCTCCAAGAAGTTCAAGCTATGAGGGCACAGATCCAACAGTTCAACCTGGAGAGAGACCTCGAGAGGAACAACCCGAATGGAAGGGATGTTCGCCATAACCCACTGTTCGATGACAATCCCGACAATGGAGAGGATGACAACCAGGATCCACCAGGGGATTCTGACGATAAGGAAGAAGAGGAGGCCATGTAGAACCGGTATAAACCTCGGTTCAAGGAAATAGACTTCAGGATTGGCATCAATGCCAATGATTTTGAACTGAAGACCGGATTGGTGCAGATGGTGCAGCAAAACCAATTTGGAGGAAGACCAACTGAAGATCCCTATGCACATCTGGATAAGTTCCTGATGCTCTGCAACACTGTCAAAATCGGAGGAGTCAGCAAGAGTGCCATCCGAATGCGTCTGCTCGCATTCTCTCTGCGGGATAAGGCACAATCATGGTTCACTGCATTAAACAAGGGGAGCATAAGCACATGGACTGAACTGAGGAATAAGTTCTTGGAGGACTTCTTCCCTCCAAACGTCATCAGGCAGCGAAGAAAGGAAATCATCAGGTTCGCTCAACGACCCGATGAAAGCTTCAGTGAGACGTGGGATCGATTCAAAGAGCTTCTGAGATCATGCCCCGGACATGGTTTTCCGCCAGGAGAACAGGCAGAGGCCTTTTACGAAGGGCTCAATGAAAAGACCGTCAAATTGGTGGACACCACACTAGGTGACTCCGTCACGACGAAGAGCGGAGGAATTCTTCCAAAAGATGGCTAACAACACTCAAAGGTGGTCCTCATGCCGAACTCGGCCTGTAAAAGCAATCGAGAAAGTAGTGGAGAAAGTCGCCGAACAACCTCATCTGGCAACTGAACTGAAGAAGCTAAAGGAAGAATTCACGACTCTAAAGCAAGAGAAAGCAGTCGCTGCTGTCGAGGCGATACAAGCTCCAACTGAGGGGGACAATGCTGAGGTAAATTTCATTCAAAGGGGCGGCTATCAAAACAATTACCGAGGAGGATTTCAGCAACACAATCAGCAGCATAACCATCCTTATACCTTTAATCATACGAGGAATCACCCTGGATTCTCGTACGCAAACCCTCAAGCTGCACAACAACCACCACCAGGATTCGGCGTACAGGATGGGGCGATAGTGGAGAAGAAGAAGCCAAATCTCGAGGAGATTTTGGCTAAGTTCATGGAAGGCTCCACCGATACGGTAGCCAAGCTCAAACAAGAAATATCGGGCATGAACACCAAGGTTGATCAGGTGCAGAAGCATGTGCAGATCATTGAGAATCAAGTCAGCCAGATCGCCGATGCCTTTGGGACGAAACACAAGCTGGGACAACTCCTGAGCAACACTAAGGTCAACCCCAAGAACTAGAATCAGAGGAATCAAGTGAATGCCATAACTCTGCAAGGGGGTAAGTCCTATGAAGGGCCAACGCAAGCAGGGACAAATACCCGGGAAGAAGGAGAAATTGAGCAAGACGAAGAGGTCAGCGCAGACGAAGTCCCGTCGACCGACGCGAGGCCTCCGTCGATCGACGAAGCATTAAAGTCCCCGTCGATCGATGTGGATTCTCGTCGATCGACGTCTTCCCCTGCTCCACTTTCGAAGAAACCACCTCTACTATTTTTGTAGCGGTTTGCCAAGGCCAAGATGAACGAAAGGTATGCACGTTTTCTGGAGACGATGAAGAAGGTGCACATCAACATTCTATTGGTCGAAGCCTTGCAAGAGATGCCTGGGCACATCAAGTTCCTGAAAGACATGGTCTCTCAGAAACGACCCTTGTTAGAGCATGAGATGGTCAACCTATTCGAAGAGTGCAGTGCTATCATCCAAAAGAAGATGCCAATCAAAAGGGAAGACCCAGGCTCCTTCACAATCTCCTGCGTCATCGGAGGGGAGACCTTTGGAAAAGTCCTCTGCGATTTCGGTGCTTCAATCAACTTGATGCCATTGTCAATCTTCAAGCGGTTGAAGATCAGAAGTATCAAGCCCACAACAATCTCGCTTCAGATGGCCGATCAATCAGTCACTTACCCGAAAGGCATTGTGGAAGATGTGCTGGTGAAGGTGAAAGACTTCATTATCCCAGCCGATTTCGTAGTGCTTGATATGGAAGAGGATCGCAACATCCCTCTGATCCTTGGAAGACCATTCCTGAAGACCGGAGGAGCATTGATCGATATTCGAGACGACAAACTCACATTCAGAGTGAACAATGAGTCGGTGAGATTCTCGATCTACAAGGCAATGCAGAAGCACAATGATGGAAGCTACACAGAAGAATGCCACATGATTAACTGCTTCAGCCCGGTAATGTCTTCTCCATTCACCTCTCTCAAAAGCGAACCAGACTTCCTCGAAAATTGCTTGCAACACTCTCTGTTCTCATCAACAAATCTGGACGAGGCAACCGAGGAAATCTTGGATCTGGTCATGGAGCTGGACGTGTTCGAGGAAATAACTCGGGAAAAAGAAATCAAAAGAGAACCACTGCCTGATCGATACAGCCAGAACAACTCAGAAAGGGTGGAAAACAAGCTCCCGTCGATCGACGCCACTGCATCGTTGATCGAGGCTGCTGCAAAAACCTCGTCGATCGATGGAGGGTCTTCATCGATTGACGGTGACCTGAGGCAGCCGTGCTCCAGCTCTGATCCACCAGTTCTGGAACTCAAAACACTTCCGGCACATCTCCGGTACGCATTTCTGGGTTCTGATGATACTTACCCTATCATTGTTTCTGCCTATCTTACACAGGGGGAGTTGGACAAACTGCTGCGAGTTCTGCGGAAATACAAGTCCGCCATCGGATGGACTTTGGGGGATATCAAGGGAATCAGCCCTTTCCTGTGCATGCATAAAATCATCCTTGAAGAAGATGCCAGACCGAAGAGACAAGCACAACGACGATTGAACCCAATCATGCAAGAAGTTGTAAAGAAGGAGGTTCTCAAACTCCTAGACCATGGCATGATCTACCCAATCTCCGACAGCAAATGGGTGAGCCCTACACAAGTAGTAGCCAAGAAAGGGGGGATGCAGATAGTGAAAAATGATGATGGAGAGGAAGTTGCAACAAGACCAGTCACGGGATGGCGGTTCTGCATTGACTACCGAGCTTTGAACACCACCACGTGCAAGGATCACTTTCCCCTACCCTTCATCGATCAAATGCTTGATAGATTATCTGGTTACCCTTTCTATTGTTTTCTTGATGGTTACTCAGGGTACAACCAGATAGTTGTGGCGCCTGAAGATCAACACAAAACAACATTCACATGTCCTTATGGAGTATTCGCCTACCGTCGGATGCCATTTGGATTATGCAATGCACCGGCTACCTTCCAAAGATGCATGATGGCAATCTTCCACAATCTGATCGAAGATGCCATGGAGGTATTTATGGATGATTTCTCAGTTTTTGGTAGCTCATTCGATGTTTGTTTGCAGAATCTGGCTACTGTACTTGAGAGATGCACCGAGACAAACTTATGCCTCAATTGGGAGAAATGCCACTTCATGGTGCGAGAGGGGATTGTGTTAGGACATCGAGTATCAGCCGAAGGACTAGAAGTGGACCGGGCCAAAGTGATAGCCATTGAAAAGATGCCACCGCCGACAAATTTTAAAGCTGTCCGAAGTTTCCTAGGCCACGCCGGATTCTATAGGAGGTTCATCGAGGACTTCTCAAAGATATCTCGGACCCTATGCAACCTTCTGGAGAAAGACGTCTCCTTCGTGTTTGATGACGATTGTTTGAAGGCCTTCGAGAAATTGAAAGAGGCACTGGTAACTGCACTAGTCCTGACATCACCAGACTGGGATGAGCCCTTCACATTGATGTGCGACGCCAGTGACTATGCTGTTGGGGCAGCTAAAAGGAAGACTGTTCCATATGATTCAGTACGCCAGCAAGAGCATGAATCTAGCCCAATGCAACTACACCACCACGGAGAAAGAGATGCTCGCGGTTGTCTATGCCTTCGACAAGTTCTGACCATATCTGATAGGCTCAAAGACAACCGTTTTCACTGACCATGCAGCCATGAGATATCTGTTCGCAAAGCAAGATGCCAAGCCTAGACTGATCCGGTGGATACTCTTACTACAAGAGTTTGACTTGGAGATCAAGGACAGAAAATGAAGCGAGAACGTGATTGCCAACCACCTTTCAAGACTCAAGCCACCGGTCGAAGGGGATGATCAGCAGATGATGATTCGAGAGACATTCCCTGATGAACAGATCTGCGCCGCTAGGGAATTGAAAGAGATGTACGAGTCCAAGACACTTTGGTATGCAGATTTTGCCAACTACTTGGTTGGCGGTGTTCTTCCTCCGGACTCTTCTCCATATGCAAGGAAGAAGTTTCTGCATGACGTCAGATTCTACTACTGGGAGGATCCCTACTTATGGCAAAGATGTGCTGATGGCGTCATTCGCCGCTGTGTGCCCCGGTCCGAGTGGCAACAAATCTTCGAAGCCTGCCACTCATCTCCTAGTGGTGGCAATCACTCAGCCAACCGGACCGCATTCAAAATCCTTGCCAGCGGGTTCTACTGGCCATCCATCTATGAGACTTGCCGTGGATGGATAACGGGTTGTGATCGCTGCCAGAGGACCGGAAACATCTCGTGAAGGAACGAAATGCCACAAACGCCGGTCATCTAAGTCGAGATCTTTGATGTTTGGGGGATCGACTTCATGGGACCCTTTCCACCATCCCAAGGGTTCTCATACATCCTCCTGGCAGTAGACTACGTATCACGATGGGTCGAGGCTACTCCAACAGTCACAAATGACTCCAAGGTAGTCATCAAGTTCCTACAGAAGCTGATAACGCGATTTGGGACACCAAGAGCCTTGGTAAGCGACGAGGGATCCCACTTCTGCAACAAATGGCTCGCTACCCTTCTCGCTAGATACGGAGTCAAACACCGAGTCACGACTCCATATCATCCACAAGGGAATGGGCTGACAGAGTTGTCCAACCGAGAAATCAAGCAAATCTTGGAGAAGACGGTAAAGCAAAGAAAGGAGTGGGCGGTAGTGCTTGATGATACATTATGGGCATACCGCACCGCCTACAAAACACCAATTGGGACGTCACCCTACCAGCTGATTTTTGGAAAGTCCTGTCACTTGCCGGTGGAGATGGAGCACAAGGCTTGGAGAGCAGTGAAAGAACTTAACCTAGATTGGAGGACAGTTGCAGAAGAGCGAGCCATGGCATTGAATGAATTAGAAGATTTCCGAGATGAATCTTATGAGAACAATGTCATCTACAAGAATCGAGCGAAGAGGTTCCACGATAAAATGATTCACTCACATGTTTTCCATTCAGGTGACAAGGTTCTTCTCTTGAAATCCCGTCTTCGATTCATGCCCGGGAAGCTACAGTCAAAGTGGGCCGAACCATACACCGTGATCTGCCAATTTATGAACGGTGTAGTTGAACTAGCTGGCCAAGATGGGAAGAACTTCAAGGTGAACGGATAGAACCTGAAACCATACTTCACCCCACTTCAAATCAAAGCGGTGGAGAAGTACTACTTGAACCGTCCTTGAAGACACAGGTATTGTCGAGCTAGCGACATAAAACCAAGCACTGGTTTGGAGGTAACCCAACAAGTTACTGTTTTCTTTATTTTTGTTATTTTCAATTCAGTCGCATCGAGTTAGTCAAGTTTTGTACTTTCAGAAAACTTTCGAGTTGTTTTGGGTCCAGTCTTCTGCCGGAACACGTCGATCGCTGCTTCTCGACAGCGATCGACGAGGAAACCTTGACCACGTCGATCGACGCAATTCTTCATCGATCGATGTGGAAACTTTGTCTTCGTCGATCGACGAGAATGCCTCGTCGATCGACGCGAACAATTCTGAGGCCGGACAGAGACGGGTTTAAAACCCAAAACCCTCATTCCTTTCACTCACAAACACACTTGCACGATTTTTTTCTCTCCAAACACCCACTCGAATTTTTTCTCTCCAAATCCGACGTTTCCACCCACGGTATGTATCCTAACACTCTCCTCTTTGATTATTTCATATGATTGAAGGATTTGAGCATGATTTTGTCAGAAATTGAGTTTGGAACCCTTGTGTCCATTTTTGCATTTTTGATGATTTCGTTGCTTTCCATGATGATTAGTCGATATGGTTGATTGTTTTAGTCGAATATACTTCTTTATCTTGGATGGGTTGATTGGATTACTTTGAATTTGATGATTGTAGTTTGGGGGATAATTCTTGTTTGGGTGTGTTGTTCCTATCCTGCTATTTTGAGATAAATTCTTTGAATCAATGATGTAATATGCTAGGATAGAGGGTGAATTGCATGAATATCGAATCAATTTTGCATGGGTAGATACATTTTGTGGACAATTGCAATTTTTGATTGTAGTAATGTTGGGAATTTTGTGAAGTTATTTTGATGAGCTTTGACATATTTTTCCACTACCCCTGCAGATTGATTATGGACTTCCAACCCACCTTTGCTAAAAAAGCTTATGAGCGACGTTTTCGGAAGCTCTCTAGCGACGAGTTTGCCGTCCGACAGACACTCTACCCATGTCCGGAAACAATGCATCGACTAGGAATTTGAGCGGATGTGGAAGCTCTTCTGTAGCGAGTAAACTGGAGTGCTTGGATGACAGCACGGTGGCCGACCTATCCGTCGCTTGTCTTGGAGTTTCTTGCCTCACTCCATGTTTATGAGGTTCAGCCAGGGTCGGAGCCTACCACCATCGCCTTCCAGCTTCTGAATGAGCACTGCGAGATACCAAGGGACATGCTTGAAGAAATCTGGGGAGTCCGGAAAGGGGGAGTTGGCTTTCTTCCCCTGAGCTTTGACATTGCCCGCTTCTAGAGCCAGATAGCAGCTGATGCTAAGGAGGACTTGCGGGAGTTTGACTCGGGGAACCTGAAGGCTTTCTCCATCGATAATCCAGTGTTCCGGTATCTCCAGAGATGCATGGGGGTGTCCATCACCGACAGACACGAGAGCGGCAAGGTGAGAGTGGGGGAATTGTACGCCATCTACTGCATGCTGACCGGTGAGGAGTTTAGTTTTACGGCGTTGGTCATGGACCATTGGAGGCATCAGATCAAGGCCTCCAAGGGCAACATCTGGAGCGGGGGACTGATTACCCCGATTGTGGAGTATGTGGGCATCGATCTATCACAAATCGAGTCGCTTGAGGACGACAGTTGTGGCCTCGGCACCGGGACCCTGGTGAAGATGTTGATGCTGTCACCACGGGATGCGGGTTGGTCCCTGCGGATGTCCAATGGGGACAGGTTCCCACTTCCACAGAGGAACCTCACTCGCGTAACTGATTATCACTTCCGTGATAATTGGTTGATGAGCACACCCGCCCAGTTGAGGCTCATGGTCGGAGCACAGGGAGGTCCCGGCACCTCCAGACTTCGTCACAGACCGCTGACTCAGCCCGACCAGCGACCGCCACAGACGCCTCCAGAAGGTCCCGAGGAGGAGGAGCCTGAGGATGAGAGGCACGATGGAGGAGGAGAGCGGATTCACGATCAGACTGGTGGGCATTTGTCCGGTCACATTGCGGGAGAGTCTTCATCTTTCGGAGGAGTGGATTTGGCGATGATGTACTAGTTCATGCAGCAGCAGGCTGTTTTGCATGCCGAGGAGCACACCCGGCAGGCGAATTTTCGCCAACACGTGACCACGAGGCTCAACACCCTCGACATGCAAATGCAGCGCCTTCTCCTGAACACCCAGCCCGACTCTGTCTACCTCCGATGCCACAGAGAGCGCCAGGACCGCCGGCGGCGACTACCCATTTGGCCTGCCCCCGATGTTGAGATGGAGGATCCTCCGGAGGAGGAATGAGGTACCGTTTCCTTTTTCCTTATCTAACTTTCAAACTTGTTCACTCCTTCGAGTGAAACAAGTTTGGGGGGGATGAGGATAGGAAAGGGAAACGTTTGTTTGTTTTCATTTTCCTGCTTTATTTTAATTTTTTGTTGTTTCGTTGTTTTTCAATTTTTGTTTTATTCTGAACCATCACCATCCTTGTTCTTTTGCTTCAGTGTGAACAATTGCTCTTTGCAAGGCTTTTCACTCAAAATTAGTATTTTTGAACTCTTGATTTGTGGTACTTGTTCTGAGTTGAATAGTCTTGAGTATTGTTTTAGGAGCTCTTGAACATAGGACAGTCGGAACTATTTTTTGATTATGTTGGTGTTGGAATTGAATACTTGTCTTCCCTTGGAATTGAATTGTTGATTGATAATTGAGATATTTGCTGATTAAGAATGATAATCCATGTGATAGAGTAGCCGATGATAGGAGCTGCTTTGCCTGATAAGTTGATCTTTGAAATATAAATTTTTGCATGATAACTGTTCAGAATTGGGTAATTGTTGAGGAGTAACGAAAATTTCTACCTTGTGAGAAATTGTGCCATCTTTTCGTTTGATGAGTGACAAACTCATTAGATTTACTTCCTAGAATTTGATGAATTTCTCTCTCGAGGTTGCATTAAGTGTGGTAATAAGGTGAAAATAATTTTCGGCATGTTCTTTCGTAGCCCATCTCCCATACACTCGCCTTGAATTTTCACTTGCAACCCCCTTGAGCCTTGAAAAATTTTTCTTTCTTTGATTAGGAGGGTTGTGAACAAGAAAATGTGATTTATTGAAGGATGAAAACTATGGGATTGTGATATGAGGTTGTGTACAAAATTAGGGGTTCCTAAGGGTAAATTTCGAAAAGAAAAATGAGTGAACATTGGTGAATATGAATGAAAAGAGAAGAGAAAAAAAAATTTGAGAAGAAAAACTTCACGTGTAGTTCACAAAAGCCAAAATAAATTTCGAACCCTGAAAATTACAAAAGAGAAGGAACAAGATTGTGTGTTAGAAGAAAAAATCATGTGGGCAAGATATGCTAAAGACTTGGTGTTTGAATGAAATATTTTGAGTCACTTAGCCAAAAATATCCTACCTCTTAGGTAAGCCACATTACAACCAAATCAAGACCTTTCTGATTCCCTGAAAAACCACACTAACAAGCAGTGGAGAGATGAGAAATTTATCAAACCTATGGTGAGGTAAACTAAAACTTTGAATGAGTGAATTTCAAAGACTTTTTACTTGATCGAGCGATGAGTGCAAACACTTCCCGGTGAGGTTCCTCCTCAATAATTTAACAATTAGAATTTGTTTGGATTGCATGGTTTATGTGAATAAGTGATACTTAGATTGCAAAAGAAGCTTGTGAGGCATTGCACACTTGTATCTGCATTTGATTAGATTTCTTTTCTGTGAATTGATCAAGGACGATCAATGGTTTAAGTTTGGGGGAGTTGATAAGTTAGGATTTTCACCAACTTATCTGGTTGTTCTTTGACTAAATGTGTGGTGTAAAGATTGTTTTTGTACTAGTTTTCGTGCATGAATTGGCTTTTGTACCCGTAATATTGTGTTTGATGAATCATGCAGGTTTTTAGTCACAAACAGAGAAGAGTTGGATTTCCAGTTTAAGGTCCACGTCAATCGACGAGGATGTCTCGTCGATCGACGAGGAGATTGAAGAAGGAGCGATCGATAAAGGAAGAAAAGAGAAGATCGATGGAGGCAGCAACCACGTCGACCGATGCCATTCCACGTCGATCGACGAGGGTACTTCACTAGCATCGATCGATGCCAATCTCCCACGATCGATGCGAGTTCGAGATTCCTAGTCTGCATCTGTTTTGAAGATAAAGCCATATCTACACCTAGATATTGTATGATACATTCTCCACTATTATATAAAGCCATGTAAATTTGTTTTTCAAAAAAGAAGACATTAGAATAATTACAATATTTTAGTATTGAAGATTGATTAGAGATTCCCAAGGTTTTTGAAGTTTATGTTTGAAGACAGAGTCCTGTGTGATTATTTTTGGATTCCGATTTTTTTGCAATTCAGGTTTTATTCTTCTATGATGAACATTACTCTGAATATGTGTAACTAATCTCTTCCTTAGATTCTAGGGTTCGAATTATCAATGTATGCATGTTTTGATTAATTAAATTATTTTCCCTTTCCCTTCGTAGTTTGTGAGATCTGAGTTTAATTCATAATCTTGAGTTTGTTGGCCACATCTTAGGATTAACTAGTTGATTACTTGAGACGTAACTGTAATAGTTTTCAATCGAAAGAGATTTTCACAATATAATCTAATTTCTTGTCGTAACTGAAGAAGATTGATTGTAGGGATAAATCTGTAGACCTCATGCAAGAAAAACATAACTTGAAGAGAAGATCAAGCAGAGAGCATGAGACAATGCAAGAGAAGGTGGTTAAGAAAAATATGGATGAAGGAAAGGAAGAAGATGAACCGGAGAAGGAACGAGTAGTATTACCTCAAGTAGATGAGGTAAATGAGGACATCAAAGAGCCGATGCAAATCTTTGATATTATGGAGAAGGATGAGAGTGCGAGCATTGTGATGAAACTCGAGGAAATATTAAGAGAAGGCAAAGAGAAGGAGGCTATCGAAGTAATCCGAGGTGAAGAGATAATGGGTGTTCTTCAAGAAGAGTTCATGAAGGAAGGCACCGAGGAGACGGTGAAGATCACTGAAGGAGTGAAGAAAGGTGAAATTGAGGTGCCTTCACTTGAGGAAATTCAAACAATACAGACATTGGCACAATTTATGGAAGAGGAAAAGCCGACAATAAGCAAAGAGTATGAGAATAGGTTTCTACGGAAAAATCTAACTCGAGAAATAGGCAAAGTTGAGGAGAGAATGGTGCATGCATGGGAAGAAAGGATTGATGAGATTCTTGTAGTGAGGAATCTGTTGGAGAATAGCTCAAAGATCACTTCAAAGAAGGAGCACCCATTCTTGCAATTAGAGTATGACAAGACATTCAAACCTCCTTGGAAGGATGAGAGGGGTGCAATGAAGATCTCCATTGCTTCCAACTAAATGCCAAACAAGGGAGAAGAGTATCTTAAAAATCCACAAGATTTTTGACAATGGATGATCATGGTTAGGTCGTCTAGCTACCGACGTAAACGGAAGCGCTTGTTGGGAGGAAACCCAATGTTTATTTGTTTTTGGCATTTTGGTTTTTGAAGGTTGGTTAGTTTTGTGATTTTTGGTTGTTTGATAGTTTTCGTTGAAGGATATTTTATCTAGGGGTGTTCTTGCAGACTTCCATTGTTGTTATGACTGAAGAATTGAGATTTGGGAAGGTGTAAAACCGAAATGGTGCTAAAAAATTGAAGAAAGAATGCAGGAAAATTGTAAAACAGAGGGAAATCTCGCCCCAGACCGATTTGGATTGCCCCGGCTCAGGAAGGATCGACCAAACCCAACCTTGGCTGCTGTGGGATCGGTCGAGCGCAACGAAATTTCAAACTTTTCGCGGGACAGGGCATCGGATCGACTGATCTAGATCGGGCAGTCCAGTTAAGATCGGACAGACCTTCAGATCGACCGATCCTGTTTCAGATCGGTCGATCCTGGTGTAGATTTAAAGCATAAAATAGGGCCCACTTTGCCCCGTCTTGATTTCTATCAAAATTTCACTTTCCCTATTTCTTCTTTTACCTAATTACTCTGATTTGAGAGGTTCTTACCCTTTGATTTTGATTATGGCTAGCTAGAGAGAACAAGGTAGTTCATCTTCTTCTCTTAGTCGCCCAAAAGATTTTGATGATGAGGCGTTTGAGAGATTTAAGAATTTGGTGGACAAGCAAGTCCTGGGGACTAAGTATCCAAGCCGGGAGACTTTGGAGGCGTTGGCGTTAAAGGATGATGTGTGGAGCCTCCTCACCGGTATTGGATGGAAGAAGCTATTAATGGGCAATTGGACGGCGTACATGGATGTGACAAAGGAGTTTTTGGCTTCTGTGACAGTCATGAAGTGTCCGAACAGCAATCCCCTCTCAATGAAATTCAAGATGAAAGGTAAAGAATTCCTTTTATGAAGGCATGAGCTTGATGAAATTTTTGGGTGTGATGCTAATTCCATGTTTGTGCCTCATGAACTTAATCTTTGTGAATTTAGGGATTCCATTTCTGGTGTGAAATATGAGAGGTCATTTAATATTAAGTCTTGTAGAGCATCCGTGATTAGAAATCCTGTTATCCGTTTTATTCATAAGTTGGTTGGAGGTTTGGTGTGTAGTCGGTATGAATCTAGCAATGTGATTTTGTCTGAGCTTTATATGTTGTATGCTTTGATGAATGGGAAGATATTCTCTATGGGGGCTATGTTGATGGATGGTTGGAGTCGAGTGACAAATTTGAATTCTCCATCTATTAGTGGTGGTATGATTACTCCTGTTTTGAGGCGATGGATGTTCATTTGACGGGTGCCTTTGCTCCCAGTTTGCCTCTTAATACTGCATCTCTTGTTGCTGGGAAGTTTCTTGTTCCAACTCATGATGGTGATGACTTTTATTATCGATTTGGTGAGAGAGTGATTGAGTTACCTACTGAGGATTTGACTACTGTGGAGGATTTTGACGATCACTCTAACTGGTTGTTGGACTTTGAGGATCACCTATATTTAGCTAAAAGGAATTATTGAATAACTTAGTAAAATGGATATGACTGCTATGGATGGACCAATACTGAATAAACGAGTATCTCCTCTAGATGGAAGAAGATTTTCTTTAATAGGGCCTGTTCCCGGCCAGAAATATAGTGAAATCACCTTTCCTATTCTTTCCACCGACCCCACTACTAAGAAAGATGTTCACTTCTTAAAATAAACTTTTTTTAGCTTTTTTACCGGCACGAATGCCCGAAGATGGAATAATTGGCATTTCAAACATAAAGTTATCAAAGTTCCGGTACAAGATTTGCGAACTTTCTCTCCATTCATTGAGAAAGAGTTTACAAAATGGCATCAAGACTTGGCTTGGGTTTTCGATGTAATTTGTTATGAGCTTAAAAGCTTTTCCATGAGGGACTTCCCCTTCTTTAGGAGACCTCCAAGGTGGTTCCTTTTCTTTTCAAGAGTAGAAAATGTTATTACGCCTGCACCGCACTCCTCTTTCTAGGAGGATTCACACTAGCCAAGGCCAAGGAAGAGGAATACAACTCATCGAATTGGCAGCTCGATTGAAGCTTGCCACTGATAGAAGACAAGGGAACTACTATTCGAATTGAACCCTCAGATAGACCAAATCCAACCTTCCCACTGCTAAAACAGAGCAAAACTAAGATTTGAAAGAGACCTCAGGAAGATATAGATTGACTCTTTCCAACGCTTATTAAAAGACTTCGTGCATACACTGTAGAACCCAATTCAAGCAAGCAATCGGAAGGAGATCAAGAAATAGAGTAAGAGAATTAGAGAGTAGATTGATATATAGAAACTTAAGCCTTTATCTTTATTCTAGATTACAACTTTATAGACCTTTATAGGCTAAGAGATAGATAGTTTGTCATTTTTCTCGAGATAGTATCGTTAACTCTTAGAGGGATTTGCTGCAGCGAGATTGTTAGGTATTGATATAGAAATCATACCTTAATTTGATGCTTTGATGTGTCAAAACTATATACCAAAGTCTAGGTCTTAGAGTTATTACCTCATGTAATCCTTGTATAGGATAACTGAGTTGTAATAGTCTAGGAAGAAGGAAATTAACAAAACTGTGGAACAGTTTTGAAGAAGATGCCATTCAAACAAGTTAACTATCGCATCTAGAAGACGAAGACGAGCAGAGCAAGGTCACAAAACTGTAGACACAGTCTTCACATAGAAACTGTCGAGAGGTACTCATAGTTTCAGACCTAGACAATTTTGCGTCAAGGAATGCATGCATGACAAGATGTCGAACAAGTCGCAGGAGAACTTCAAAGAAGTCAATGATAAAAGACAGACAGATACTCAGCTGCGACCGGTATACAACATCGTTCGACGTCTGACACAACAAGTACGAACTGCTCAGAAAAGCAGAACATTGTAGCAGAAAAAGCCGAAAGACAAGCAACTTTTCAGAAGAGTATGGATTATGATTGGACATCCTTTCCAATGTCACGACCAGCTATTTTCTGGTGTCTTACCGATATATAGCAAGACCAACAGAGCCATAAAAACCTTTGCCTCTCAGCTTGTCTGAATACCCTTGCAGATTTGAATCTCCGACATATTTATTGGCTCTCGGCTGAAACTAAAGCTCAAGAAATAAAAGCTATTAATCGAGAAGACATTATCATTGTGGTTCATTTATTGAACATGAAGCATTCATTGCTAACAGAATCTCAAGAGATTCACCGTGTGACTCTGAGTATACGAAGATTAAGTCAACTGACTTAATCTACTATCTTGGTGTTCTTACTTTCAGAGTAAGAACATAGCAGGCTGATCTTGCAAAGGAAGAACAGGTTATCACGGGCAACTACCAACCAGTCAACGTTCTGGGAAGAACACAACTATCCAACTTACCGAAGAAGGAAAAATGAGGTTTCTCCTCAGTCCAACTTTGAGCCGGTCCACAAAGAAGACGCAGAGCCTTCGACGGACTGAAGAAGGAGTGAAGTAAAACTGCCTGGGTGAGTGATCCATTGTGCTGTGGACAGAGGTCTCTACAGCAACTGGCTATAGATCATGAGGATTGTATCTTCATAACTTAGTAAATTACCGGATCTGATATCCAAAGAGTGGACGTAGGACTTGAGGCTCCGAACCACTATAAATATCCTGTGTCGTTTACAGTTTTATTTATTTTACGCACTTTACAGTTTTCAACTATCTTGAAACCTTCAACACTTAGCGTGTAAGTGTTGAAGCGTATAAACTGCTGACTGATCATAACTGTAAAACTGTTAACCTAATCTGCTGGGTAACTCAAATTGTGTTTCTAAAAACTGTTAAGCCAAAACTGCATACTGCAAACTTAACTGCTCATAGTTAGAGTGTATTTAACAGTTTTATTACTTCCGCTGCACATTACTCGTACTCTAATCTGGTATCAGCGCAGGTCGGTCTTTCTAGACTGTCCTGTTTTGAGTCGCTTAAGACCGGATCCGTACTTCCTTACACTCTAACTGTTTATCTAGTGTGTTTTAGCGAGCATATTATTCTTAGAAAATGATGACTCGCCCTAGTCTTCCCAAGTACAATCCAGATAAGTTTGAATTATGGAAGAAGTGTCTCATTCAACTAAGAGCTCAACATCCAGAGATGGATGAAGTTTTGAATAATGGACCTCTAAAGATTCAGATGCCCAAAGTCATCCTTGCGACGGCAGAAAATCCAGGCAGTGTCAAATACATAGACAAGCCAAAGGAGGACAGGACATTTAAGGACAAGAAGCATCACCAGGTCGATTTCATCGCACAGGAGATGATCATACAATCCCTCCCAGATTCCCTCCAAGACGCAGCTGTAGAGAACAATCTCACTAAAGAAACAGAAGCGATGAAGCGCAACAAGAAGCAAGTAGTCGTGGAAAAATATGAATCCTTCCAGATGCTACCCGGCGAGTCAATCAAATCGATGGAGGCAAGATTTAATGCCATCAACAGTGAGATGAAGAACCGCGAAAGAGAAGAAAAAGTGGCAGATATGAATGCTAAAATCCTTTCAAAGCTGCCAAAGGAAGACTGGTTCGATAAAACCACCAGCCTGAAGGCCATGGATCTCTCAAAAATGTCCACCAAAGAAGTGTTCGATGAACTTCAAGCCCATGAGTGGGACATCCAGATGGTGAACAAAAATGAAGTTGTTCGAACTCCAAATTCAGCTGATAGGGATGCAGCATTTTTCGTAAAGAGAGACTTCCAAAGGCGTTCAAAAAGGCCAGTTTACTTCGAGAAAACTGCCTATCAATCCTCACCAGCAAAGGACACCTCCAACTCAGTTCAAAAGAAGGAAATTGAGCTGTCAGCCGCCAAACTGGAGGAGCAACTGAGGAACCTGACCACTCTTCTAGAGAAGGCAAAAGGAAAGGAAAAGGAAACACAATCCAGTGAGCAAAGGTTCACGAAGAGAGAGCCATGCACATGCTATGAGTGCAACTCTCCAGATCATCTGAAGTATGAATGCCCCCTAGTCTCTCAGAAGCAGAGAGACATATTGTAAAAGGTGTTCGAGAAGAGAGCATCCAGAGCTGTTGCCCAAGCGATGCTCACAAGAACTGAAGTGCTAGACGTACCTGATCATGATGATGGATACTACACGTCTGAGGTTGAAGGAGAAGAGGAAGAATTACTTGATTTCATGGCAACAATGGATGGAGATGTTACTGATAACTAAGAAGAAAGCGCATCAAATGGCAAAATTCTGGTAACAACTAATCTGCCCTCATCTAGTACATCTTTTTACCTTGATGATTGTTCTGAACCATGTCACTCAAGCTCTGAAGACATCACTTTTAAAAGGATTATCAAAGAATTCGAAAAATTTCATGAAATTAAAGATAAAGTGATTAGTGAAAATGCCTCACCGAAATCAAAAATTTTAGTTTTGACCATTGAAATCTAAAGAACGAGGTCAATCGGTGAGGAACTAGAAAAACTCAAGGGGGAACATTCAAAACTCATTAAAGATTTTGAAGATGTTTCAAAAGAATGTGACTCCTTGAAGAAAACCGAACCTTTCAAATGTGAATGTTCTTTCAAAAAGTGTTCTAAGAAATTAAATGAAATTTTGAATGTTCAAAAACATTACTCTGATAAACAAGGAATCGGTTTTTCAGAATTCCAACATGATACATCTTTCAATAAGCATGCATTTACATCTAGGACTGAGAAAAACCCTTTGTGCTCTGTCAAAGCAAATCTTAGTCGAAGTCATATGATTGGGAAAGGAAAAGATATTCTCAAAGAACCAGTAAAGCAAGGTGAATGCTGGTCAAAATTTGACCCTAAACTGGCACCTCGACAACGTGGTGACACAGTTCAAAAATAGATTAAACCAACTGTCGAGAGGAGAAATAACTCTTTCTCAAAATTGGACAAGCATAGTGTCCCATATGCAAGGAATCCAGTTTTACCTACCAGAACGACTGAGCAACATGTAAATGTTGCTAGGAAGTCTGTTCAACAACCGGATAGTAATCCGAGAAGTCTTGATAGATCATAGTTCTATCACAACAGTCAATCGAATAGGGGGAATATATATTCGAGGCCTGAGTCGAGACAATTATACTCTCAAAAGACTGTGGTGGCTACACACCCGAAAATAGTTTCTCAAAACTCCTTCCAGAACATTCGTTTCAGGAAAAGTTCACACACCACAGTCACACATAACCTGCACTCACACAGCATACACTTCTTTAGAATAAAGGTAGATAAATCACAGAAAAGTGATTTAGTTTCACGAACTGTAAGGGTGAAACAAATGTGGATACCAAAAGGTTGGATCCACATGACTGACCTTTGAGAACCCGAAAAGATACGGGGACCTAAATACTTTTTCTGTGTTGCAGAGACCAAGTCCCCAAAAGAAGACAAGAACATGGATCCTAGACAGTTGATGCTCGGCTCACATGACAGGAGAAAATTATCTAATCAAGAACCTTGAGATGTACGAGGGAGCATCAGTTAGCTTTGGGATTAAGGCCACAGGACAAGTGATTGGAAAAGGATGCGTGGAGCATAACAGAATTATCATTCAGAACATATCCTTAGTCACCAAACTGAAGCACAATCTTCTCAGTATAAGTCAACTAAGTAAAAGTGGCTACATTGTCAGATTTGAAGAATCAGAATGCCACATAATAGACAAGGTGACAGACAAGACCATAATCAGAGGAATCAAAAGAGGAGGTCTCTACATTGTAGATTGGTCCAGTGGAGAACGTGGGACATGCCTCATAGCACTCAGTTCCTCAGTACGAATAAACTGATTGTGGCACAAAAGACTTAGCCATCTGAACTTCAATTCAATACGACATCTGGCGAATTATAACCTAGTTGAAGCATTGCCACAGAAGAAGTTCTAGAAAGAAAGAGTATGTAAATCGTGTCAGCTCGGTAAACAGACGAAAGCCTCTTTCAAGAATAGGCCAATCACAGCGAGCACAGAAAGAATCCTGGAACTGCTTCACATGGATTTGATTGGACCAGTCACCCCACCCACAATCGAAAAAAGGAGATACACATTTGTGGTTGTTGATGATTACTCAAGATATACATGGGTGGTGCTACTCAAATCCATGTGCAGTAGCTCAAGGATTCTGTTTGATGTGCCTTATCCGGGTTGGATCTGAAGGACACATTGGCTTATTTTCCTTGTTGACAGGCTCTGCATATTCCTTCCTTCTTGAAGGTCTCTTTGTTTAGTCCTGTAACAATGTTATTTTTTGCAATATAATTAATAGTTTTAAAATTTAGATGCGTTAGCCTTTTGTGCCATAGCCAGTTTGTCTATTCCTTGCTGAATGCTATGAAGCATGATGCTTGTTGTTCACTATCCCAATCAACAGCATAGAGTCCTCCTTTCCTGATTCCTCTAGCTTTACTTCTCCAGTGGTCCTATCAGCAATCTCACAACCTGTATCAAAGAAAGAAACAATATATCCATTTTCACTTAGCTGGCTGATTCTCAGTAGATTATGTTTGAGACTATCGATGAGGGCCACATTGATTATTTGCATTCGATCTTGCTCGATGCACCCTCTTCTGATTACTCTAGCCTTTGAATTATCACCGAATTAGACTGAATGTCCTCTAATCTTCTGAATTTACTGTCTCAGATCCATTCTTTTAATTTTCTTGAGGTTCTTCTTCCTGGACCCTGATCCTGCAAAACAAAGAAGTTATATTTTTGGTACTCGATCAATTACAGGTCCTGCAGGATTAGTTCTCTAGATCACTCCTTTGGGAATCTAGACCTTCGTAATTTTGACATTTCTTTTGTAATCACGTTTTACCACCCTTCCCTTCCTATTGGAGTAATACATTGAATCAGCGTAGGAATGTGTAGTAGTGTGCTGAGCTTTCACAGTCTTTTCAAAGTGTGTTGTTTTAGACTCTGGCCTCAAGTAGGAGTTCCTTCTACTTGGTGTGTATGCTGGCTTCCTTGCAATCTCAGCAGATTGCTTAGCCTTGTCAGGATTTGTATGAACCTTCCTAGCAAATGAACCAGTCTGTTGGGTTGTATAATTTGACTCTGTTGGCCTCTTCTCAGCGGACAAGTAATTTAGTCTCTGTGAGCAGTCAGGTGAGGGACGTTAGTTTGCCAACATTTCTGCTGAGCAGTTGTAGCTAGCTTAGAGTTTTCCCTCTTGTCTTTCCTAGCAGGTTGCTGAATCTTCCCAGTTGCTGGAACAAAAACAATTTTCTTTAATTTACTTGATTCAGCATCATATGATTCTCCTTTATCAAAACCTATTCCAGCAAAGTTCTTCGAACTTCTTTGGACTTTTAGAATCTCATCTAAATTTCTCGTGCTTTTTGAAAATTTACCCTGACAGGTATTTTGAACGGAGTTTTTGTTTTTCAGAACTTCATTCTCCTGTTTTAAAACGTTAAAACTTTCATTCAAGGAGGATAATTCTTTTCTTAATTTTAAAAGTTCCTCTTCTACTGACCTAGATGTCTTTTAATGCATGTACTTTTGAAACTGACTGGATGTTGGATGTTTACTGTTCTTCCCAGAATGGGGTTGGTTGGCAATCGCCCATCGGAGTCAGAGTTCAGGACTGGAAACTGACTGTTGTGTTTATCACTTGAAAAGTAATAAACACCAAGTAGGTAGCTTAAGCTTGGAAAGCTTCAGCCTCGTGTACTTAGAAAGATACACAGAATGATTAGCTTGAGAAAAGATTCTAAACCTCGTGTTCAGACACGGAGATTCAGAGAAATTTTGAGAGAGATTTTTGACACAGTTTTGGCTTAGCTTTACGTGAGTTTCAGGTGCTCTCCTCTGAAGTGGCTGAATCCTATTTATAGGAAGCTTGGCTGATGATTTGAATTGTGTACGTTAGACACAAAGATTCAGCCGTTAGAGACAAATGGAATCTCATTCTTTAACTGCTGTAGCATCCTACTCTCTGCTCTGCTCTGAATTACTTTTAACAGTGAAAGTGTATACTTTTCACCTGCTCTTTGTCAGACTCAGTTTCAGTCTGAGAAATATTAAGTTTAAGTTCCTCGTACTGATTTTTTTATAGACACATTAAGGAATCTTTGACATGACTTTGAGCTCCACTCGGATTGCTTTTATCTCCTTGCTTTTCACGTGCACTTTAGTCCTGAAACTGAAAACTGAAATCCTCCTGATTTCAAGTTTTAAGTTTCCTCTTTCCTTTAGTGAAAAACTTAGTTTCCAGAAACCAAGTTTCTGGACATTTCAAGTTTCAAGCTTCGAAACTTGACTTCAGCATTCCAAGTTTCTCAGTGTCTTCTTTTCAAGTTCTGAAACTTGATTCTTATCTTCCTTCAGAAACTAAGTTTGTGTCTTCTGGATCTTCAGCTTCAGGTTTCAAGTTTCTATTACAACTCGATATATCATATACAAGGATTACATGTAGAAACATATTAGAAACTTAAAGCCTACTAAAGACTAATTTTGACACACCAAAACATCAAAGTAAGGAATAAACTGAAACTCGGTTTCTATTAATTATTATAATGTTAAATCTATCATAATAAGTAAGTGCAATAAATACTTATTTATTTAATATTTTTTTATTTTAATGTCACTATTCATTACAGTTTAATAACGAATTTTAATGTCACTATTCTTAACAGTTACATTCAAAATACTCTGTATCATTCAGTACAGCTTCAGATTAGAAAATTTATTTAGTACCAATTAAAAGATCAAAAATACAAACTCCTCACGTCAATATCCTATTCAAAAACCATTTTCAAATAAAAAATACTACACATTGACCTTCATGTAGTCGGCAAAAAACTTCTCCACGTTCACAATTGTTATTTCCTTATCAACTTTCAGAAATTCCATTCCATCCTTGAAGTTATTTAAAGCACAATGATTGTTTTTAAACAACAATAACCCCGTGCAATATTTAGCATGTAGAAACCGATAGACCCTCTTGCTGCGTTGAGAGATTCCAACACTCCAAACATACTGCTTCTTGTTTTTGGACACCGTCATGTGTCTCATCAATAACACAACATAGTGCAACCTATTCAATTTATCTTGGTAAGCCAAAATTAGTTTTCGTGACTTTATTTTATCAAGTCCTTATATTTATTTAAGATTCGTTGGATAACTAAAAATCTATGGGAAAACTTTTGCTACAAAAGTAACACAACATGTATTATCTAGTCCTTATCGAAACAAGTCATGAAAAAATTAAAATTAATGAAAAACCATTGCACAATATCAATATGTTGGGAATATTGTACCCTTTTGATCATATTGTACTTATATTTGTTTTGGTGCATCAAAGATAGGTTTACCGACAACTCAGCAATGTGCTGAACTCTTAGAAGACTAGTACAGGATACTTTTCGTTGAGTTGTAATAGAGTTAGGAATTGTTCGATATTGGTTTCTGAAGAAGCTAAGAAAGACTTTGAAGATTTGAAGAGTCGGCAATGATCCGGAGAAATGAAGATTGATGAAAAGCTAGCAAAGCAATGAAGATACGGGAAGTTAGCAAGTATCGAGAAATGAATGAAGATTGCTGAGGGCACTCAACAAGTCTCAAGATTGCTAAAAGAGTATAGCAGACAAGTATAAGCTAACAGACAAGTATATCAGACTCTGAAGTTTCAATATGCTAGATCACCAAGGTTGTTGAGATCTCAGCAAACGCTCAGCGGACTCAGCAGAAAGTTCCTACAGCAGCATTTCCAGAATATAGCAGACATGTGAAGCGGGCCAATCAAATGAAAAGACTATCGGTATAAGGATTTTAAGGAATCTCCTGAATCTGAAGGTATATATATCAAAAGTCGGAAGGATTCCTAGGATCACTAGGAGATCTGTTCTGACACTATGCCCACGTGTCAGAAAAAAGAACGAACCAGCACAAGGAGACTTGAAACGTCTCTTTGCAGCTCAGAAAAAGGAAGAAACAAGATTGGTCATTCAACCATTGTCTCTAACGAACAAAAGATTATAAGTCTTGAATCTTTGTCAATAAATACTAGAGGATTTGTAGAAAAACAACAAGATCAATATATATGTAAGAGCAAGCACAAACTCTGCCGAATTCTCTACCGAATACTTAAAGTTTTGAGGCTTCACAAAAGCTATCTGTGATAAACACGAAACTTTGGAAGTTCACTTCCAGAGTTATCTTCGAACTGTTTCTATCCTAGGAAGAACTCATCAGTCATCTTACTCTTTAAGCTTGACTATTACGGGTTGTTATCACAAGTTGGATAAGTTCAAGGAGGAACTCTAAAACTCCTAAGTCCAGCATGCAAGGAGGCTGGGAGGTGTGTCCTCACTCCAAGAGTTGCTTAGAAGATTGATATCGAAGGAGCTATTTGAAGGTGCACTATGGCCCGACAGAGGTACTACGTGCAGTTAGAGATCAAGTTCAACTATTTGTATCAAATCTTAATGAATTTTTCCACACCGTTGGCTCTTAAACCCCTCATCACTTCATCATACACCTGAGGTTCAGTCACATACTCGACCTGCAAACCTACTCTATGGACGATAGCATTACGACCAATGGAGACGCTCTTTGCAGAAAACATGGTTGTGAATAGGTACAGTGGGGTTATCTCAGAAGGATATGGAAATTAGCGCTGATGATATCTTCATGAAGAGATATTTATAGGAGTGATCGAGCGATGTTCGAGATGATACTCTTCCATTTAAATGCAAGGAATGACATTCCAAGAAGTTACCACGCTTTGTGTCTAGATTCAAAATCTGAAGAGTCGTGAATTGAATATCCAACAACGGTCGTATGCAAATACAATCTCGACGTGTGATAGATTGGATCAAGGGTAACCTGCATATGTCATCCCATAGTAGAGTATGACACTATGAAATTATGGCCTGCGCAGATATTCTCTAGAACTGATTAGCCGCTACGCGAGGAAAATTGTCAAGGTTATCATACAATATGATCAAAGAGACAGTTTCTATCCAGCAAAAGACTACAACTAGTCAGTTTTTCATCCTAGAATAGCCTTTCTAACTATAGTATGAAACTCTCGGCAAAGATTATGGAGAGAGAAAATTGTTGAACACAAAGGAGCGCATTTTCGATTACCGCGAAGATTTCGGCGGCACATCGCATTAAATGTGGAATAGCACAACGGTGTATCACCCGGAGCCACGTCAATCTTTCCATACGCTACTACACGGTGTGCCAGACAACTTGAACAGACGCCTACGTCAGCATCAATCGCAGTCGTTCAAGATAAAAAGGGGTTTAAATCTCAGCCTATGATTTTTGTTAAAATCGATCACCAAAATTCCTTCAACCCATCGTGTCGTCGTCTTGATTACTCCACTTACTGCCAGTCCATTAGTCAAGATATCTATAGGGCTAAACCCAAGAGTTGTCAAAATCAACCATACTCCATATCTAGTTCATGCCGAAATAGAAAAACCAAATCATGGATACCAGCGCTTCTGATAATCCCGAATAGTTTGTCGTCACTGAGGGGACCTCACAGGACAAACTATTTCAGATAGTTGAAGACTCCAGCACCATCGATCTACAGCTTCTAATACCACAAGTCGTGAAGGAGAAAATTCTGAACTGGAAGAACTTCCTCTCAATCACCACCGATGAGACGATCGCCCAAGAGATTGCTGGAAAGCTCTTAAGTGAGAACTTAACAAAGTTCCTAACTGCATGCCCTCGGAGATTCAACCCAAATCGCATCGTTGAGGTCTATGAAAATACCCTATTCGACGACAAAGATCAATTCTTCCTAACTACGGTTGCCACGAAGAAGATAAAGGTTGATCCTGCTCTTATTGCTCAACATCTACATCTACCAAAGACCGGAGTCCATATCGCCAGCTATCTTCAAAACAATAAGGATGAATTGAAGGCTCACTGGCTAAAATGGAAAAAGCCCGAGGTAGCCGAAAAATTCAAAGCTGCCGCAAAGGTATTCGAACTGAACCCATCTTATAAGATACTCAGTGAAATTGCGCTGAGGATGATTTATTGTGGGATTGGATCCCTATCTAAGCTAAGCAGTCCTAAATACTCTCTGATGATAGCTCTTGATGACTGCCCTGGAGGAAATCGGGTGACATACATATTTGGTCGATTACCGGAGAACGCAAAGAAGAATAGAGATATTCCAACCAAAGGAAAGTTCTCTTCGAGCGTCAGTTTAGGTCTAAAGGTTAGATACCTTCTTGAGCACATTCTAGGAATACAAGATGAAGGAGAAGATCTCATATCATGATTCCCCAGTTCTGAACAAACCATGTCTCGTAGACAACTACAACAGGAGGATGACCACAGCACCTTCAAAAATTTCAACAAGGAAACAGAAAATGAGAATGTACCCTTCCTGGATTCAAGGGGAACTGATCACCTTGATTCTCATCAAGAGGCTACCTCAAAAGAAGTAGCATCACATTTAGAAATCATCATAAGCAACATACTTGAGTATCAAGCTATCCTTCAGAGGCTAAGAGTCCAGCGTCAAAAGATAGAAACCAAGGAACAAATGTTCATAACACGACTCTCTCAGCTTCAACTTGAAGAACAAGCAGCAGCAGCTGAACTTCAAAGACAATAAGAGGAGGAAGTTGCTGAGCTGAAACGTAAGCAAGAAGTAGAAGCAGCAACAGCTGAACTCCAACGACAGCAAGAGGAGGAAGTTGTTGAGCTAAAACGTAAGCAACAAGAAGCAGAGGCAGCAGCAGAACTTAAGAGAAAACTAGAGGAAGAAGCTGCTGAGCTCAAGCGACTAGAGGAAAAAACTGCAAGTGCTGAAGCACTTCGAAAGGAAGCAGAAGCCGCTGCTGAAAAGGCTAAACATGAAACAGCAGCAGCCGCAACTAAACAAAATGAGAAAGAGGGAGCAACGAGCCAAGCTCCTCCTCCACCTGAGACTTCCACTGCTACCTCTCAGAGTCAAACCCATGAAGACTCTAGAGCAGGAAGCGGGATGAAGATATTACAATGAAGCTGGAAGCACTAATAGCTTCCAGAGAGCAAGATGGGAAATACCTCTCAGAAGTAACCGCAGTCCTCAAGGTGCAAATTGGTCTGTTTTCCATATCTGCCGCAACTTCCTCGAAGCCAAAAGACGCAGATTCCTCGAATCAAGAAAGGGAGAAGAACAAGAATCAAGACAAGTAAGCGAAGGTCATGAATTTATTTTGTTTTGTTTGCGTTTTGGATGTCTTTTATAACTGCAGTTTTAAAACTTTTCATGTACTTGTAATCAATCATATCTAGTGAAAAGTGAAAAACTGTTGGTTTGAAGACAATTGCTCATTGTCTCTTACCTTGATTCTTGACTGGCTGAATTCACATTTTCCAGTGTGATCAACAATCCTTCCTCTTTTCTCGCTCTAAACTGGTTGATTTTAATCGAGAATTATTATCCCATTAAGGGAGAAGATCATTTAGAGTAGGTCGAGTGTAGAAGATGCACAGTTCAGAGCAGTGTTAGATAGAAAAATTTGTAAACTCAGATCAACTGCATCTTCTCGTCGACTTAGATAGACTTCGAGGTATGGTTTTGACAACATTAAAAAGGGGGAAATTGTTAGGTATTGATGTAGAAATCTCACCTTAATTTGATGTTTTGATGTGTCAAAACTATATACCTAAGTCTAGGCCTTAGAGTTATTACTTCATGTAATCTTTGTATAGGATGATCGAGTTGTAATAGTCAAGGAAGAAGGAATCCATCAAAATTGTGGAACAGTTTTGAAGAAGACGCCATTCAGACGAGATAACTGTCGAACATACAAGACAAAGACAAGCTGAGCAGAGCAAAGGTCACAAAAACTGCGCAGACAGGTTGTCCAGTCAAGGCTTAGATACTCAAGAAAATTGTGGACATAGTCTTCACATAAAAGACAGACAGATATTCAGCTGCGACTGGCGTACAACGTTGTTGGGCGTCTGACACAACAAGTACAAACTGCTTAGAAAAGCAGGACGTTGTAGCAGAAAAAGCAGAAAGACAATGGACTTTTTCAGAGAATGATGGTCTATGATTGGACATTCTTCTTAATGTCTTTACCGGCTATTTTATGGTTTCCCACCTATAAATAGCCGGAACGAAAAATATTTGCTCATCTAAAAAAACTTTGCATCTTTGAATCTCGACACATTTATTCTTGCCTATCTACAGAAATTAGCGCTCAAAGCATTTAATGCTCTCAAGCAAGAAGGCATTAACTCCGTGGTTCATTCATTGAACACGAGGCATTTACTGCTCAAAGAGTCCTTCGAGATTCACCGTGTGACTTTGGGTACACGAGGATTAAGTCAGCTTCAAGTCGAAGAAGGAAAATGGAGGTTTGTCCTCAGTCCAACTTCGAGCCGGTCCACAGAAAAGACGCAGAGCCTCCGACGGACTGAAGAAGGAGTGAAGTACAACTGCCAGGGGGAGTGATCCATTGTGCTGTGGATGGAGATTTCTACAGCAACTGGCTATAGATCGTGAGGATTGTATCTTCATAACTTAGTGAATTACCGAATCAGATATCCGAAGAGTGAACGCAGGACTTAAGGCTCCGAACCACTATAAATATCTTGTGTTGTTTACAGCTTTACTTACTTTACGCACTTTACAGTTTTCAATTATATCTTGAAACCTTCAACACTTATCCTGTAAGTGTTGAAGTGTATAAACTGTTAACTGCTCGTATCTATAAAACTGTTAACCTAATCTGCTGGCTAACATAAACTGTGTTTCTAAAACTGCTAAGCAAAAACTGTGTTTATTAGAAACTGAACTGCTCATAATTAGAGTGTATTTAACTGTATTAACACTTCCGCTGCACATTTCACGTACTCTGATCTGGGACCAACAAATACTTTTCTATATATATATATATATATAATAGTTATGATTATTTGGAAGAAACATAAATTTTTATATAAATATATTATCTTATATTAAAAATTTAAATTTAAGTATAAAAAATATTTTCGTGCAGCGCACGTGTATAATTTTAGTTACACATAAAAAAACAAACAAAATGTTGAACACAAATGTATAAAAAATGAAATATTAAAAGGTATACAATGAACTATCATATTCAAACTAATACTGACGCCACAAAATTAAATATTCGAAACATTTCAAATTTACAGGAGCTATTTCCACCAATCCACACACAGCACAATCAAAAATACTCCCTCCATCCCGGCTGAATTGTCACGGGTTGACCGGGCACAATAAACAAGGAGTGTGAGTGTAAAGTAAGTTGTGTGGAATTAATATTTTATTGTTTAGTGTGAAAAAGTTGTCTTTTTAAGGTGTGAGACAATTGAGGTGGGACGGACGAAAAAGGAAAGTGGGACAATTGAGGTGGGACAGAGGGAGTACCAAATAAACAAATAAAATATTATTTAAAGAAACCCAAAACGATTATACAACCGACTCATAAAATAAATCAAACCAAACATGAATTTTATTATACCGTCCCTACACTCTCGTTAGGGTTTCGTAGTCCAGGTGACTCCAGTGTCGTCGATCGAATTTTGGTCGGAGATCTTTTCTCTGCGTCATTGTTTTCTCGCCATTACCCCTTCGTTTTCCCTGCTATCCATTTCTCTTATCTGTTTGTGTTTGCTTTTTTAGCCTCTTTTAAACTTCCCGTCGCTTCACCTCCCCCCACCACACCCGTAACTTCTCATCTTTCCTACTCTCTCCCAACCCTATCAATCCTCTAAGAAAACTAGCCGCTTTTTCACGCCGAGCCCTCCACCCCGCTTTTGAGTTTTTCACCCCTTCTAACGCTTCAGTTTTTCTTTGTTTTTTCTCTTGCAGGTAACTTTGCTTTCAGAGACATTCCAACTTCTTCATCTGCTTCTTTTCTGGTGAGTTGGGATTATTTGTGAGGGGCAGGAAGAGATTCTACGTTTTGAGGAAGATGACCTCCCTCAAGACAAACAAGAATGGATTCTCCTGGGAAAAGTCTGGACAAAGAAAGCTTACAATAGCAAAGCTCTCATCGAAACAATGAATAAGGTTTGGAATCCAACCAAGGATCTTTATTGTGCTGAAATAGGAGAAAACCTTTTCTCGTTTAAGTTTGAAGCAAGAAGGGATATGGAGAAAATTCTGCAAATGATGCCTTGGTACTTTAACAAGCATATCTTAGTCCTCAAGCAGCTTTCAGCAAATATGCAACCCTCTCTTATGGAGTTTCATACAACTCCTTGTTGGATTCGACTATATGATCTTCCAACAAGAGCCAGGGAGGAAGAAATTCTAAAAACCATCGGAAAGAAATTTGGAGAAGTTATGGAAATAGACGCAGATTTTAACGCAGGAATCTCCAAAAGTGTGCGGCTGAGAGTTGTCCTGAACTTGAAAGAAAGTCTGAAAAAAGGAACGAAGATACAGATAGGAAATGGAGCGCCATGTTGGATACCGGTCACTTATGAAAGACTTCCTAGTTTCTGCTACTGGTGTGGGAGATTGGGACATAACTACGCTGAATGCGATGAGATGAATAATGAGCAGTACCTCTAACTCAAGGAGAATGAGAAAATTATGCCATATAGAGATTGGATTCGGGCATCACCAATGAAACAAATAACCATCTTCAAAATCAGGAACCACGGTCAGGAAGGAACTCTTTAGAAGAACCATAACAGCAGCAATATCTGAGGAGGAAAAGGACGAACAAGATTCTGGATGGGAGGAGAAACAAGCTGACAAAGATATCATGAAGAACCTTGAAACAAATTTGAAGAAAATAGATATGAAGGAAAATGCCAAAGGTACGAACAATCAAAATGCCCAGCAGGAGAAAGAGGTAGGCTCCAAGAAGGTGTACATCATACCTGATAAGAGTGAGAAAGACAGTAATCAAAGCCAGGTCCACCCTCTAAACCAAACAAGCAAAAAACCACAAATACCACCAGATTATTCAAAAATAAACTACCCAAACCGCAGTCAATCAAACCAAAATTCACACCTTTCCAATCATTTAAACACCCACAACCCAAACACTACCTTACCCTACACACCAACCAATGTTCTCCTGGAGCTCCTTAAACCAAACAACCAACCCCTTACCCAAAACCCATGTGGCAGTGGTCTTTCAGCAAGTGAAAAGGGAAAGAAACCTCACTTAACCAAACCAAGAACTTGGAAAAGAATGTCAAACAAGTACTCTCAACAAAGGCAGGTAAGTGGGCAGCTCACTGGAAAAACAAAAGAAGAGTCGATGGAAGTGGATGAAAAGGAGGCCAATGGCAAAAAACCCAAGACTGATACCTGGATCTTGATATCGGCGGAGGCTGCGGAGCAGCCCTGCCGGAAGCAATGAAAATCCTCAGTTGGAACTGTCGCGGGCTTGGGAACCCGGAGACAGTTCGAGTTCTCAGGAAGATCCTAACCCAGAATAAACCTCAAATCATTTTTCTTATGGAAACAAAACAGCTGGAAAGTGAAATGCGCAAAATCAATTTACGAGGCTCGCGTTTGAAGGCTGCTTTGTTGTGGGATGTGACAGAAATCAAGGGGGTAGAAGAGGTGGTTTATGCCTGCTTTGGACTGATGAGATTAATCTGGATATTACCTCATTCTCTGACCATCATATAGCTGCAAGAATCTCCGATAAGGAGGATAGTTTGTGGGATTGTATCGGAATTTATGGGTGGCATGAGGCTGATAAAAAGAAATATACCTGAAAACTCAAGCAAGAATTTGGGTAACAATTGCTGCCCAGCAACCTTGTTCCTTGGAGACTTCAATGAAGTTATGGCTAATGGAGATAAAAAAGGAGGGTACCCAAAGCAGGAAAAAGCAATGAGAGACTTTAGGGAGACAGCTGATAAGTGTAAAATCGAAGATCTTGGTTACAAAGGATATCAATTTACTTGGACAAATGGAAGGTGCAGAAAAGAGAATATTGAATGTCGTTTAGACCGAGCCCTTGCTTCTGAGAATTGGAAGATGCTCTATCCATACTTCCAGCTCCAGAATCTCCCTCGCCTGAAATCGGATCATGCTCCAATCCTCCTCTTTTGTGATGACAAACAGGAAAATGTGAACAAAAATAAGAGAATTTTCATAATCGAGCATGCCTGGTTCCACCACCCGGATTTTGAGGAAATTTGCAGGAAAAGTTGGGAGAGTACAAATCCTCATTGCAACATGGCTGAGAAATTAAGTATGTGTCGGAGTAGATTCTCATCGTGGGCTGCTAAAGAATTCGGGAATATAAAACACGAGAAGGAAATGCTTTGTAAAAAGATTGAAGAGCTGCAGAAGCTCACCTTGAGTGAAGAAGTGAAAAATGACTTAGACAAAGCTGAGAATGAGTTGGATGAAGTCCTAAAAAGAGAAGAAAGTATGTGGTTGCAGCGAAGTAAAACCCATTGGATCAAAGGAGGAGATAGAAACACGAGGTTCTTTTACCAAAAAGCGACTAATCGTAGGAAGAGAAACACTATTTCCGAATTGGTTGATGCTGAAGGAAAGTTGATCACTAAGCAAGAGGACATCGTGAAAGAACTTCAAGATTACTTCAAGGTCATGTTCAAGAAGGAAACCTATAGCGAAGAGGATGAGGAAGAATGTTGGAATGTCATTGAAAGAAAGGTTACTCCAGAGATGAACAAAGAGCTCTTAAAAGAATTTACTGAAGAGGAGGTGTATGAGGCTCTTAAGCAGATGCATCCGAACAAATCGCCCGGACCTGATGGTATGTCACCTTACTTCTACCAAAAATTATGGTCGATTGTCAAGAAAGATTTTTTAGCCGATACTCTTCAAGTTCTTAACCATGGTAAAGATCTCACCTATCTTAACCATACTCATATTGTTCTCATTCCAAAAGTTAAACACCCAAAGAACCCAAAAGAGTTTAGACCAATTAGCCTCTCCAATTTTATCACCCGAGTCATCTCCAAAACCATCGCTAATCGTTTAAAGAAATTCTTACCTTCTCTCATCTCAAATACTCAAAGCGCATTTGTCCCTGGTAGGCTCATAACAGATAACATCATGATTGCTTTAGAAACATTTCATTCTCTGTCCTTAAAAAAGAAAGGCAAAGAAGGGGTGATGGCCTTGAAACTTGATCTGAGTAAAGCCTTCGATAGGGTGGACTGGTATTTCCTGGAAAAAATGCTGCTGAAAATGGGATTCCATGTTAATTGGGTTAACTTGATTCTTAATTGCATCTGTACGGTCTCTTACTCTATTTTGGTTAATGGAAATGTTTCGAATCAGTTCACGCCTACTAGGGGTCTTCGTCAAGGGGACCCCTTATCACCTTTCTTGTTCTTGTTTTGCACAGAGATGTTCACTGCACTTATCAAGCAAGCTGAAGAACAAGGGAAGATTCATGGCGTTAAAGTTTCTCGAAGAGCTCCGCCGATTTCACACTTATTCTTCACTGATGATTAATTCTCTTCGGTAAAGCCACAACGGAAGATGCGAAGGAATTGGTGAAGATCATCGATAGGTACCAGAAGCTGTCGGGACAAAGAATCAATCTAGACAAATCTGAGTTGTATGTTTCTCCAAATGTTAATGAAGATCGTAGAGCAGCACTCAAGTCACTCTTACATGTGAAAGGATTGGCTAAGGAAGGAAAGTACCTGGGCTTTCCCACAGTTATCCCTCGAAAGAAGCAAAGATCTTGCGTCGATATCGTTGACAATATCCAAAAAAAATGAAAGGGTGGATTGGAAAAACTTTGTCCCAAGCAGGAAAAGAAATTCTCATCAAGTCTGTTGTGCAAGCTATTCCAAGTTATCTGATGGGTTGCTTCCTTATCCCAAAAACAGTGTGTAGACAAATTGAAAGGGAAGCAGCACGTTTCTTCTGGTCCTCCACAAATGAAGGAAAAATACATTGGGTTTCATGGGACCGACTTGTACGTTCAAAGGCCGAAGGGGGTTTGGGATTTCGTAATCTGCATTGTTTCAATCTGGCTTTGGTGGCAAAGCAGGTGTAGCGCCTTATGCAGGACCCTCACTCCTTAACTGCAAAGATTCTTAAGGAAAAATATTTTCCCAACAAAGACATCCTTGAAGCTTCAATTGGACATCGCCCTAGTCAAGTTTGGAGAAGCCTTCACAAAGCAATTGCCATCATTAAGGAAGGAATGGGTTGGAGAGTGGGAAATGGAGAGAAAATCATCATTGGAAAAGATAAATGGATCGGTAACATAGACATTCGAGCTCCGGAGGAAATCAAAGATCAGAGAATGTTCAACAACAAAGTCAGCTCCCTAATTCTACCTGGTTCAAATTCTTGGAATTCAGATTTGATTGAGGAAATATTTAACGAGAAAGACTCTGGGGAAATTCTGGCTATCCCTATGGGACTTGCTCAGCATGAAGATCTGATTATATGGAGGCATTCGAAGACAGGACGGTTCTCTGTTAAGTCGGCTTATTATGTGGCACTGAAGCTATTTGAAGACACCGGCTATCAAAGGGCCTCACCAAGTGTTTTTCCTAGAGAATGGAAGCAAATTTGGCACATGAAAATCCATCCAAAAATCCGAATTTTTGCTTGGAAAGCTTGCTCGCAGGCCCTCCCGACTAAGGACAACTTGAGAAATAGAGGAGTTTTAATCGATCCAATCTGTGCAATGTGCGGGGATGACAGAGAAACGATTGACCACCTCCTTCTCCATTGTCAATGGTCGAGGGAAATCTGGCTTAGCTCCCACCTCCACCTCGACATGAGCAAATTCAAAGACTCCTCCCTTAAACAGCTTTTCTGGGATTTTTTTGGAAAAAAAGGGAGAAGCTATTGGTTTATTTTGCAATTTGGCTTGGGAAATTTGGAAAGCTAGGAATCAGTGGGAATTTTCAAAAAAATGAACCACACCTCTGAAGGTCATCCAAAATGCTTTCAAGGACTGGAGGGAGGTGGAAGATGAAAAAGAGAGGAGTGATCCTACGAATGATATCGAGAGCAAAGATACATGGACTAAGCCTTCTCGGGGAAAACTCAAGTTGAATGTGGATGTGGCTGTCTTAAGCGAGAGTGAGATTGGGATGGGCTTCGTTATTAGGGATGAGAAAGGGATGATTACATTGGCTGCAAGGAAGACAACAAAAGCTCAAGGAAGCTCCACACTCCTTGAAGCGATGGCCTTGACGTTCGCTTTGCTTACAACTAAACAGTACCAAATCTTCGTCGATCAAGTGGAAACAGATAGCCTGCAGCTTGCCAGACAGATCAATGGTAACCAATCTCATACCCCCTACTGCGATATATTAATCGATGATATTAAAAGGATTGCAGAAGAAACAGGGCACCCCTCCTTCCATTTTATCCGGCGCAGCGCCAATCAAGTTGCGCATCAAGTGGCAAGAGGTCCTGATTTCATCTCTATCAAACATATTCCAGAGCACCTTCATGAGTATATTTGTATGGATATGTAATTGTTGCCCTTAATCTATGATTGATTTACCTCAAAAAAAAAAAAAAAATCAAACCAAACATGCGTTATAATGGAGGAACCAAAACGAAGCGTGTTAACAGAGAACCAAGAAATTAAAACGATGAACAATTTTTTCCGGCAAATAAAACACAGAATGAAGAGATCTTCTTTTCACTCGAACAGTCAAACTGAAAACAGCAAAACAATGAAATAATTACTGTAAAAGATGAACACATTTTTGCCACAAACTTACACAGTTTTCACCGCCGTAAGCACTCGTGTTTCACCGCCTTTCTCCCTCAGTTTATTTCGAAAAAATGAAAAATGTAGAAGATGAATTAATGTCACTCGAAATTGATAACTATTCCCAAAAAATATGTCTAAATATTCGCCACCTAATAGGTATTGTATTACTTTTACTAAATTACCCTTTTAATGATATATAAATAATATTATACTGAACATACAAAAATTTAATTATAAGTATGATAATTATTCTTAGTTCATTCATGTAAAAGAGTTATGCTTAATTTAGAGACATTGATGGAATTTGAAGCAATAAATTATTGAATTTCTTTTTTCCTTTGTGATCGATTTTACTTAGATTGTGTTTATCACATCTAAATATGGAAATGCCATCTCTAGCAATAAGTAGAAAATCACTATTGAAAAAGTAATAATATCAAAGCAAGCAATTATGGAATCACCTAACTCTATCAATTAATTGATCAAAATGGCCCAAATACATCCAATCAACACCTCCACTGGATTGCAAATGGACAAATGAATTAAAGTTGTAGCACAAATCTAATCATATGGTGCCTAGGGGTGTAAATGAACCAAACTGTTCGTGAGCTACTCGGATCTCGACTCGATAAAAGCTCGTTCGAGTTCGTTTAGTAAAGCTCGTTTATTAAATGAACCAAACTTGAGCATCATAGTATTCGACTCGTGAGCTCGTGAACAGGCTCGTTAGCTAAAATTAGTAAGAAATATAAAATAATTACTTTTGTAAAAATAATATTTTCATGATTTAAGAGTAATAATAATGATAAATCTATCTAATAATGAAAAATATTTAGAATATGAGCATGAATATGATATTTTTTTGGAATAAATAACATTTTCTTCAAAATAATAATAAAAATCTTAAATATATTCTAAATTTAGAAAGTTCGTTTAGGCTCGATAAAAGCTCGATAATATTCGTGAACATCAAAGTATTCGATTAAAAAGCTCGAAGCTCGACTCGAAATTAAACGAGTCAAACTTGAACACGAAACTACTCGACTCGACTCGGTTCGATTACACCCCTAATGGTGCCTCCAAATTATGACACTCATGCCTCAATCTTTCTTTCTTCTATTCCTACCAAACCTGATTTGAGGTTAAACTACACAATCTAGCTCCACCTTTTTTTTTTTTTTAGATATCCTTTTGTTTGTAAATTGCAAGTTATAAGTGTGCACGACTGCCCAACATATACAAATTTTTGCTGCTTCATTCAGTTAGAAAGAGTTCAAGAAAGCAACCCACATAAATTCGGACAATAGTAGCATCGTTTCTAGGTATCGTTGTTCTATAATATGAACAATTTCTTGCACATGATAAAAGTTATACAAACAAAAATAGGCCTAATAATGTGGTGCCATCGATATCTAACAGATATTTCCTCTATGGATCAAGATTTGCAGCATTTCCCTGCACCTCTATGATGTTCAAATCCTAGAGTCTGGCTCAAGGTGCCATGATTTTCATCCTCAGCTCTATCTTCTAGCACGCCTTCGACTTCTACCTTAACATCGTCAAAAGGAGAAACGAACAGATCACTGCCTGTTAACTTGAGTGTAGCATCGCTCTTGAAGTTGATCCCGTTATTGAGCAAGATTTCGTTGTGATCAAAGCCATGGGGAGCATAATATGGAACAGGGAGTGAAGGGACTTTCGTGGAAAATGCTCCAAGATTGGAGGGCAGAAGGGGTGGAATAGGCCACAATGGCAATGGTTCAGCACTGCTGCATCCTGTGTAGAGGGACTTAGTTGGTGAAATATCGGGTTGCTCGCAGTTTCGGGTTTTCAATCCAGTCACCTCATGCTTATCTTCATCAGCTCCATTTGTGGCTTGCATAATCCTGTGGTCAAGCTGTGGATTCTGGTGTGCGTACGGCCTTTGTATCGCATATATGCCTGGTATGCTTTGGATGTAGCTGAACTTTCTCTGTATGTTCAGCACCATGTTGAGGTCCTCCACCACCTACAGCAATCAATTCTTGCTTGATTTTCATATGCAAGAACATATTGAATGATCACTAACCAAAGTAAATGATACCTTTTCAAATGAGCCAAGTTGGATTGCACCCTCTCTAACTGATATTAGTGCAATAGTCTGTGATACATAAGAACAAACTTGGATGAAAAATCTGATGCAATGTGACACAAGAAAATTGTGAATTTTCTATTTTCTTTGACCTCAACGCCTGAGCTGAACTGAGCCTCCCATGCTCTTGGTTGCTATTGAAAAGAAAAGAAAATCAAGAAGTGAAGATGGAGATGAAAAAAGATTGTGGATGGCTCAAACATTTTCTTACAGGCTCTATGGATACATTCCATGATGCAATGAAGGTGGGATCATTTTCTGTAGGGGTATCTCTATACACCCATTTATGGCTGTTATCTGATGCAACTTTGCCCACCAATCTATCAAAATTCAAAAAACACAAGTGTTACAACCAGAAATAAGAGACTGAGAGTGATTCATCATTTCTTCTCACCCTTCTCCAAAGTTGTAGACTTCATGAGTCATCTTGAAGAAAATATCAGCACCAAACCTTCTGCTCCCACATCCATTTCCATTTCCAGCTCTTTCGCACTCGTACAGATCGCAGAAGCCATCTTCCCACACAAGAATCCTGATCAAACCAACCGAATCAAAACTTGGAAACAGAAAGGAGTTGCTTGGTTGAATAAAGTAGAAAATGAGGCAATGCCATTACCAGTTCCTCTTGTTTCCCTTAGCTCGATCGATCAGGCCGCCTCCATAATCCCACCTAGACAAGATGAAAACACATGTATATGTTCACATCATCAACGAGTAGTGTTGCTGTTTTATTTAATTCTTAACAGCAAAAAGTTTCTTACTTTGGAGGAGGATAATTTCTTGGAAGAATCCTCCAAAAAACAGCATACACCCATTTTGAAGGGGTGGAAGAAGAATCAGAAGATGCACATAGACTTCTTAGTGTATGCTGCAACAAACAGTTCAGCATAGGAACTCCACCTTCCATTTTTCAATGATGAGAGAGAGAGAGAGAGAGAGAGGGAGGGAGGGAGAAGGAAAAGCACAAACAGAAAAGGCAAAGAGTAGTGCTTAATGTGGCCGCAATTAAAGGGGGAAAGAGAGATTGTGTTACCAAGCTACAGCAGTCCAAATATGTTTTTAGTCAATAATTATGCATTTGCAAATGCTAAACCTCCATCACATGATCATGTTTAGTTATAATCTTCATTCTTGTGGTTTATTGAGGATTTAATCACTGCTTAATCTTATAACTGGAACTATTAGTCTAAATATCTACTTCTATGGAAGATAAACAAATCTACAACTTGGCAACATTTCGACAACGACATTTCATCCCTTCCCCAACTCAAAAAGTTTGTCCAAAAGTTAACTGCTTTATCATTCATCTTTTAACTCAGCAGACCATAAGCTATTTTCTACAACTTCACCATGTCTTGATCTCTGCTAAATTCAATAAAATTATGTTTGTGGGACGACAAAACTGTTGAGAAATCCGAAATTATTCAAGTAGGAGGCAACATCATCTGTCACTCCATCAATCTTGTTTCCCAAAACATTCAGTTTTAGCAGAATGATGGAAGCAGAATTGATGAGTATATAAACAGTAGCCAGCATCAATCAATTGCTGGTGGTTGGTTACTCACATCATCGTCCGCGGAAGGCCTTGATCGGATCTCCGATGTGGGAGCAACAATCAAATGTATGCTGCTTCTTTTTTTTTTTTTTTTATCAAGATTTGATTTTAGGCACTGCCTTTTCTATTACATTCTACAACCAACCCAAAGTAATTAAGAAAGAAACAATCAATCCACCCTCTCACTTTAATGCCCACTTTTAATTTCTACACCTAGATAGTTTCCTGAGCAACTTCCTAGGCAAAAAAGGTGAGGCAAAACTTGACTGCTCAGAAAAGTGACAAACAATATATTGTGGACCAGATATGAGAAAATTCGTATCAATGCAAATTGAGAGTGTGATATTACGTATTTCGAGTCTAAACCCATTCATAAGTCCATGATTGTCAAGAAATTTACTTCCACAATACACACCAAAACCTTGTTAGTAAAGAATAACAAGTTGAGAGTTGCACTCAATTTTATTTGAAAAAACCCCACAGAGAAGATGCAGGATTGATAGAGTGAAGAGAAACTGTTGGCATTGCATGCGAAGGCGTATGATAGAGACAGTAAAAGGCCACAACCATCAATAGATTTCTGAATTGAACATAAAAGACAATTTGGAGAGTCGGATGAGATGAACAATATTCCAAATTTCTACACAGGAAAAGATGGGCACCAGACCAATAAATGGTGGTCCTCCACCAATCCTTGAGTTAGTGGCAGAGCACACTCCTTTTTCAATCATAAACTGCAATTGTATCATTCATACACCATCTCATCTCATTCCAAGAATCTGGATTTGCATCTATCACCTCTTATGGCTTCAGACATTGCGATGCCCAACCATGCCTTCGATTAAATCGCCTCGCAGGCGCATATAGAACAGTTGATTGGAAACAAGAATCTGTCAACCAGATACTAAAAACATGATAGACTAGAAAGTACTCACCATAATTCCAACTCTTTACACCAGGATATACAGATATGCAAACTACGAGAGCCATAATTTCTGTCCGGAAGATGTAACATATCATGCATGAGAGAGAATTAGACACATGGTGGTGTTGCCTATTTTAGATGGTAATTTTTTTTTTTTTTTTTTGAGCAAATATTTTAGATGGTAATTAGCAGCACTTAAGTGTCTTTGAGTCTTGGAATAATATGGTACAAGTCTAATATGATAAGGCAAGGTGAAATAATGGATGCTAGTATAGAGAATTGACAACTACAAATAGTAGGGTATAAGAGTGTGCCACCCTATTCTGCAGGGACATCAATATCATGGCCCTTCAGTCCCTCCAATAATAATTTGCCTACTACCTTTCCCTATCTTTTAAAATACAGAGCTCAGGAATTAATGCTGGTGCTGGCAAACTAGTATTCATTTCTCATCTATTCCATGGGCAAACATATACCGTCCATCTCTTGTGAGTCGGGGAACAACAATATCTACTCATAAGAAACATGTATTCACATCCACAAAATAGTTATTTATGTTACCTACAGCTCATATATGTCTTACCTTTCTCTTCAGCTAGTCACAAGATACTCCCAGTGTGAGAGATGAAGATTTTATGAGCAGCGTTAAAGGCCCCTACAACTTGAAACGTATTTGTCATGAACTGGCATTTATTACGAGCTGACAATACCATAGAGATTTATTTTTGCTTTGTTTTTAGGCTGAAAGGTACTTGTCTGAAGCCTGCACGGAGCACAGCCAACTACGATGGTCACTGGAATGAAGGCTATGAAGCAGACATTTTATATCCTCTTGGGAGGAAAGACAGGACCACAGTTTTATAAGATGCGTAAAAATCTTTTATAAATTTTAGAGATAGGGTAGGGCAAAGAATTGTAATCGCCTTGGAAATTTTACAATGCAGCATTCTGATAACCAGAACATTGCCTTCAATAAATTATACCTAGCAGGGGTTAAGACAAGAGGCAGCTTAAACATAGAAAAAAGATCTTCAGAGAAGGTCACAAGCCAGCAACAGATTATATTGCTGATGCCTACACAAAAATGCTAAAAAGAGTAAAGTTTCAAAATCAAAGTTTGACCTAAACATGTGTATCTTCAGAATTCTAATGCCCTAATCTACCTTATGAATCATATCCTCGCATGGCTTGTCTCATCAGCAGGAACTTCCTTCTTCCCGTAGCGCTGTAGAAAAAGATTTAGAACTTTAACAGGCAAGGTAAATAAAAATTAAAGTAAAAAAAAAAAAAGCAAAGTTGGATGAAAGTTCATAACTATGGATAAACTGGTATCACACCTGCTTCCCTAATGTGAAAGGTACATATTTATATTTGATCATATGCATCATTTGCCTCCTCATAGTTAAAATGAAGAGAGCCAACCAATAAAACAAAAGAATTGGCCAAAATACAGGCACATCAAAGGCACTGAAGAATGTCAAGAAAAGAGCTACAAAGAAAGCCTTTACGAGTGAATGCCTGCAATAGAGATTAAAAATATATATATATGAGTAATCAGTCCATCTTGTAGATTAATATTAGATGTGATTATATAGTAGAAAGAAAAAGATAAAATCTTTATACCATTAAACTGTGATATGCAGGAAATGGTAGGTAAACACATATCCCAAAAAACTGGCAACATGGGTGTAATGCATGGAAGATGGGCATAAACAGCTTAAAATATCCAGTATAAACTTTATAAAACTCATATCATCTAAGTATAAAATTACAATATCAAACTGATAAACAGGTGAAAACTTATCAAGGCTGATAATGACTAAACATGATAGATAAGGATAGAAGATTTAGTATATTTATAGTATAGTTATCTGAGTCATATCTTGAGGATTTGTTTTCATATCTTTGTGATTTCTTTTAGTTCATTTCAGCATTATTTATAGGAGATTCAAGAGTAGTATGAGGCATGAATATTTGACATTTTCTGGGAAGACGTAGCCTGAGTTTTACAATATTGTAAGTCTTTGTATATAATTGTGAATCTGCACTCTACTATATCACAAACATTATTACAAGCCCTGACAAAGTAAACGAACTCATGTTACCTTTTAATAAGTCTTCACAACTTGAGTCTGATTGAAATAGATATAACTAAAATCAAGTAAATAAAATACACAACGCATTCTTGTCACTGACACTAGATATGAGTTTTTCATAGAAGCAGAACCCGAAATCACGTAAGAGACGTGCAAAAAGCGTAATACGCTCCCAAAATAATATATTTATTACTTAATGAAAATAATGAACAACTCAACTTAAATAGACCTAAAATCAAATCTAATTCAAACCTAAACAAATCGAATTATAATTTGGATAACTTCAAATCTACAAAGAATCTACGAAATGTAAATCGAAAATCCAAATAAACAAACTAGAAAATAAATACTTCGAATTAAAAATCAAACTTAATTAAAATAACTAAAAAATATGAATCGAAGTCACGCCCACGGAAGTAGGCTCACGCCTGTTCTCGTCAAACACATGGTTTTTCTCCATATTAGTTTTGCATACAAACATTCAACACCGATAAGTCCCCATTATAAAATAAAGGCTTCCTTCTACAAATTCTAAATTAGTTCTATTTGAGTAAGCTATCAAGCTGACTTTTCTCTTCTTATGTTCTTATACATGATTTAGTGAAGTTTCAGTCTTAAACAAACGATGGGCACTTTTCCAAAATGAAAAAGATAGAATCAGTAAATGCCACGAATATATTTCATAAGAAACAGATCAATTTCATTATCAGAAGCAAAGAAAGACCGAGTATTATTATTCATTGGTTGACAAAGTCAATGGATGATCGAAAAGATGAGAAGAACATTCTGAACATGTGAGCGACAATTAATAAATATTACATTTAGTATCTAGATAAAAGTTCTTGGAAGATAAAGCTCATCAATAAGGTCAGGGTGATCTTCACAATGTTTTCGAGCTTCTATGGATGCCAAATCTTTTTCAACATATTTGAGATATTTGTTACTCCTCAATGATAAAATAACTTTTTTCATATCTACGTCATTTAAGATTCTTTCCTTTTGAAAGTAACATGTTTATTGTTCCTGAATCACACTAACATTTTTACTGAATGAAATGTCCAGGCTTCCAATCAAAAAGTAAGCCTAATTTGGTCCTTCATTTTTCAACAACTGTGGACATTTAAATAGACTTGCCCTACTACTCAATCCAGAAACTGATAACAAAAGAAAATCTAGTAAAGGTTAAATGGATATGTTGAGGGGGAAGAGATTTATGAGCAATGAGATAAAACACAATTAAGATTCTCATAATGGAATTACATTGAGTGAAATTTAAGTGACGTGAATACAGATTTGAACTAGTGTATACTGTTGTGGATCAACACAACACCAGTGACAATTGTGTTTTGGAGCAATACCAAAAATGGCATATCCTGGATTTTAAAATTGGGAGCACAATATTTACTCAAATATGTATGTAAAAATGTTGTCTTTTCCTTTCTAAACCAAGTTTCTCGAAGATGAGTCATTGTCTTGGTTTTCTTTGATTTATTCAGATAAATTACCCATAATTTTCAATCTGAACTAAAAATATTAATGAAAGTACAACCCAATCTCCATTCCCTAACTCAAAAAAATTCCAACTCAAATTCTCCACTAAAATCATAATTACATTAATAAATTATCCCAAAAAATTAAATATCAATTTATTTTAAGATTTCTAAACCTTTCTTTGATAAAAATGGGGTGATTGGGAAGAGAGGGGGGGGGGGGGGGGGGGCCACAAGTAGCATCATTTTTCATAGAGAGGGTACAATTATGTTTCATTCATTATTTGTTTAGTGGGCTTACGGCAAGCTATTAACTAATAATTATGAGTTTGGACAAGTAGAGAAATTTGGAATTACTTTGTTGGTGGAGTATTTGATTGGGGATGCATTTGTAATTGGATATTTTTGAAGTTGACGTAATGAAGAGAGAATAAAAACAAAATGGGCGTACAAGTGAACCCCATTATAATAGATGAATCTACCGGTCATGGGTTAGAAATGGATTTATTGGGAGTGCCGTGTATTACTAGAAGAAGCTCTCTTCATTTCACAGAGGTCATGAACCCAGAATTTGAGTAATAGCATGCTTATTTAAGATTCGTACAAGAGTCAAGACAGCTAATTTTTTGCCAAACTATTCAAGATGGAAAATGAACAATGATCAGAATTACAACACACTCAAAGCAAGCTAATCATCACTTAGTTTTCACAGCATACTTTCAGTGGAAAGCTTCTTGCGGATTGCAAGTTATGAGCCAAGCTAATTAACCAAAGTCTGAACTGCAAGAAGTCACCAAATGAAATTCAAATAAACTTAAGATTCTAAACGGCACTTACCATGGGGAAACAAACATTTCCATATTTTTTATTCACAAATAAATGTTGCAAGCAAGAGACGACATTAAATATCTAAAGGAAGTCATCATTCACTCAATGTTAAACCAACTGCGTGAGATTTCATAAATATGGCAGAGTTAAAGAAGAGTTGTTTCCTAGGAGTCAATGACCATTTTGAATACAAGTAAAAATATGAATAAATCAATCCAAAACTGTATCCAGGCAAATACAAATGCTATGATACAGTGAGAATTGGTCAGTCACCTTCTCCTATCATTGGGAACCAGAAATCTTTGGTTTACCCCAATCAAAGACCCAAGGACTACTGGAAGAAAATAAGCAAGCTAGACTTACCTAAACTCAATAAACGATGGAGTCAAATTGAAAGAGAGAAAAGGAAACACAAAACTTAAAATGACTGACAATACGAATCACCAATTAACAAAGACAGATATCAAATGACACTTGAAACAAAGTCACCGCAACTCCATTAGCATACATACATTCAACCAGATACCCTGGTCATCTAGAGTTCTCTGACCAGTTCAAACCATACATAATAGAGTCAGGCAAGCACATAAAAGTATCAGGTTCTAGCTCCCATTAAAATTACTTGAAAACATCATCTCAACAATATCATTCTTCGATTGATCAACCTTAGATTTGGTACAGGATAGACTCCGATACACCATATATCAAAATGGAATGCTAGAATAAGTTTTTCATAGCTTGTTTTAGGTTACACGCGATAATCATAAGCACCATTACACAAGCAACTAGAGAAAAATAGACAATCAAGTACGAAAATGGCAAATGGAGAAAAAACGTATCACCAGAACTTAAACTCGGGGAGACGGCGGACGAAGGGGCGAAATTCCTCGGAGCTGCGCGTGGGGAGGGCAGGATCGTCGGCGTCACCCTGGATCTCGGGGTCCACCTGCGGTGACAGGAACGCGATCAGAAGCTGCAGGATGTAGATTCCTAGCCCGTACGTGATGATGTAGAACCCCTCCACTACGTAGACCCGGAGCGCATATACAAAGGCGATCGCCGCCATGAAAATCCAGCGGTACAGAACCAGCGGCGTCGTTTTGTCCAGGACATGCTGATAGCGCCGCCATACGGCGTGGCTGAATTGCATGACGGAGGATGTGTTCGGGTTCGCGTCGGCAACGACCGCTCCGCCGCCGATATTCATTTTCGTTTTTATTTTTTTCTTTTGATAATATATTAATTAGTTTATCTTAGGGAAACAAGAAAGAGAATAAAATCGAAGAGCAAGTAAACCTCTTTTCATTGCTTTTATCCCAAAACTTTTTAATTTATGGAATTTTATTTTGAATAATTTAAGTTAAAATTTTTATTTTAAATTTATATTTTGTGATAAGATTTTATTTTAAGTTTTTTTTATTAAGGTTTTTATCTCACATTTTATTTAGTCGGTGAATTTTATTCCAAGTTCGAAACTATATTAGGATAAAATTTTGTAACAAAATAAAAATATGGGATAAAGTTTCTAACAAAATTTTTGGTAAAAAATTTCTGACCACAGAAAATTTTGTTGGTTCCAAATATCAGTTATTAATGTAGTGGAAGTCTTATAAGTATCTCAACTAATTTATCCATAAGTCAGTTATCTCTTATAAAACTAATTGCTATCAAGTTTTATTATGTTAATCAAATTCAGAGTGTACACCAACAATTTAATCACTTGTTGGGTTTAAAATGAGAAAACAAGCTAAATTAAGTAAGCACTAAATGTCTCATGATATTATAATGGTTCAGATTGTTGAGATTTGTATACTGAAAGTATTTTATTATGTTGTGTATATTAAGACCATCTCCAACGCTGATGGGAGAATCCCGTCAGCCACGAAAACCCCGGGGGTGGAAGCTCCAACGCTGGGCCGGGACGGGATGCCGGGACACGAAAAATCCCGTCTGCGCACAGTGTCACGCGAAAAATCCCGGCAGCAAAAGAGGGACGGGAAAGGCGACGGGATAGGAATTTGGGGGAGGGTTTGGGATTTTTAAATTTTTTTATTAGTTTAATTAATAGGTTTTGGGCTTTTGGGCTGGGTTTTTATTTAATTATGTTGTTAATTTTTTAAGTTTGTTAAATTTTCTTCTTTTTTTAAAAAATTGTATTAAATTTTAATTTTTTTAATTGTATTAAATTTTCTTTTTTAGTGTTTTTTTATCAATTTGATCTCAATTTGTTTTTAGTTTAATAAATGATTTAACAATTAAAACCAACAAGTACTAAAAATAAGATAAAACTTAAATACATTAGATTAAAACATAAAATTAAATACATTGCATTACATTAAAACATGAAATACATAGATTAAACACAACAAGTACTAAAAGAACAAAATTAAAAATAACAAGTACTAAAAATGCAATACAATAATTATAAATTAAAAATCTCCTAATCCCGTGCCAAAATCAGATCCTCCCATATCTGGAAAATAATCTTGATAATTAAAATTATCGTCATGATGAGGAGGGACTGAAGAGGCAGCTTGTTTTGCGGCAACCCTTTTTCTTTCATTCTCAAAGTATAAACGTGAAACAGGATCTTCAATTGAATTTATGTCCATCATCATCAATTTGTGCTCTGAATCCCGTTCAAAATTGGTATTGAACTTTTGTTGTTCAATGATCTTCTTCTCAAAACGCTCTGCCTTCTTTCTTTCTTTTTCATTCAAGAGTTCATGCATTTTTTGTGTTGATTCATGTAATGTAGCAAGTAGATTCAACACTTGTTCGTCTTTTTTTTCTTCAATTTAGTTTTCTTAACACCCAATGGGCGTTGAGACCCAGAACCACTACCACTGTCGTCACTTAAGTGAAGAGGAAATGAAGGAGTTGTAGTAGGTGATAGAGGAGATTCAGGCACATACATACTTGATTGGGTTGGTTGGGATGAACTTTTGCCGGCTCTTGATTTTTGCGATGGACAATCGAACTTGGGAAAGGTTTTGACAATATCCCAAACATGTTCAAATTTGTACCCTTTTTTGAATTGTGAATCGGTCATCATCAATTGTTTTGCCCTACTCATCTGCATAATAAATACATTTTTTAAATTATTTAACTAAATAAAACTGCAATCAATAAGAAAAAAATTATCTTACAATATCCATTTCAGATGCACCACTTGGATTTAACTCTTCAATTTGTGCAATGCATCCTTTGAGCTTGGCTGTGGCTTTCGTGATCGTTTGTATGCGAGTCTCGACTGATCTAAAGGTTTTGTCGGACCATGAGGGATGGATTCTGGATTCGTTGTAGGCATTTGCTACACGGGTCCAGAACTGATCTTTTGTTTGATTGTTCCCAACTTCACTATCTCCGGTTATATCCAAGTACACACTGCAAAGAAGTCTATCTTCGTCATTTGTGTAATTGGGATTTCTAAGGTTAGCCATGAGAGATGATAGATGAGAGAAACTAAGAAAGAAGATAAATAGGTTTTTCTAAGATATGTTTTTTGTAGCCTTGAATGCAACTTATTTATAGAGTTAAAAAAACAGAATTGAGTGGTGTGTAAGTTGGAATCCAATGCACCACTTAGAATGAATAAATGCATTGAGTGTTCAGTCAAAATTCGAATCAATGCATTGAGTAGTGTGTAGGTTGCAATGTGCATAATTAAAGTGAAATGCATTGAGTGGTGTGTAAGTTAGAATCCAATGCACCACTTAGAATGGAATAAATGCATTGAGTGTTCAGTCAAAATTCGAATCAATGCATTGAGTAGTGTGTAGGTTGCAATGTGCATAATTAAAGTGAAATGCATTGAGTGGTGTGTAAGTTGGAATCCAATGCACCACTTATAATGGAATAAATGCATTGAGTGGTGAAGAATTCAGTCAAAATTCGAATCAATGCATTGAGTGGTGTGTAGGTGGAATCCAATGCATTGAGTAGTACACATCTCTACACATGCATCAAAGCAAAAGGAATCCAATGCAAGGAATCCAATGCATTCACCCCTTTAAGATGAATGTATTCTTTACAATGATATACCACACAATAAGCTTGCAAACATTAAAAAAAATGGATCCCAATATTTTTCATTCAATGTTCTTTGATGATTCAACTTCTTCATCAGAGAGTGATGAAGAAATGTTGTTACTTCATCAAATTCAAACAAATAATCTTGCTATGGGAGAAATTCTTAGCAACCAGAATATGGCAAATATTCGTGGAGGCTCAGTCCATGGCCATAGAATAATTCATCGTGATCGAGAAGGAGCTGCCCAACGACTCTTCAATGACTACTTTTCTGAAAACCCAACCTTCAATGAAGAATTATTTCGAAGACGTTTTCGAATGTCTCGAAGTTTATTTCTTCGTATTGTTGAAGCTGTAAAAAACCATGATGGCTATTTTGAGCAACAAAGTGATGCACTTGGGAGATTGGGCTTGTCTACACTTCAAAAAATCACAGCTGCCTTTCGGGTGTTAGCATACGCCATGCCAGCAGATGCAGTTGATGAGTATATCAATATTGGTGAGTCCACTACTCTTGAATGTGTGAAGAGGTTTTGTCGTGCAATTGTTCAAATATTTTCAGATCATTATTTAAGAACTCCTAACAATAATGATGTTCAAAGACTACTCTATATTGGTCAAAAGCGTGGATTTCCAGGAATGTTAGGAAGCCTAGATTGCATGCACTGGAGATGGAAAAATTGTCCAACCGCTTGGGCTGGACAATATTCAGGCCGTAGTGGTAAACCGACATTAATTCTTGAGATTATTGCTGATTATGATCTTTGGATATGGCATGCATATTTTGGGATGCCAGGATCCAACAATGATATTAATGTGTTGGAAAGGTCTCATCTTTTTAGTGATCTTGCTAGAGGTATTGCTCCACCTGCACATTATGTCATACAGGGAAAAGAATATAACATGGGTTATTATCTGGCTGATGGAATTTATCCAAAATGGGCAACATTTGTGCAAACTATTCATCAACCTCGCACAACAAAAAAACAATATTTTGCCAAGAAACAAGAATCTTGCAGGAAAGATGTTGAGCGAGCATTCGGAGTTCTTCAAAGTCGATTTGCAATAGTAGCAAATCCGACCCGCTTTTGGAGGAAGGATGATTTGCAAGACATAATGGCTGCATGCATAATTATGCATAATATGATAATTGAAGATGAACGCGACCTTGAAGTACCTATTGAAGATGCAAGAGAAGCAGTAATCCCAGATGTTGAAATGGTGAATTAAGAACTATATGAATTCCAATCATTTCTTAATCGATTTAGAAAAATTAAAGACAAAAATGCTCATATGGCACTTCGTGATGCTTTGATTGAGCATTTGTGGGAAGAATATTCAAATTCCGAAAACTCTGTATTTTGAATATTAATTTGTTTTAAATAAATTAATTATTGTCTGTGAGTTTATTTATATTTGTTATAAAAATATTTATTTGATGTTAATTTAAGTTATATAAGATTTAACAAAAAAATAAAACATATAAAAATAAACATTAATATATATATCAAAATATATAATATAATAAATGGATAATGAAAAATTAAATGAATAATATAAGGAATCAAAATGGAATATTCTATTTAGGGTTGGAGATGAATATGAAAAAACTGGAAAACTGGACGGGAAAGCTGGACTGGGAAATCATGTTGCGGGTTGGAGATGGTCTAATTACAATTTTCATATATGTGAACAAGCACATTTGCGAGTGTAACGTTATCCTCTTATCTTATCGATTGGGAGATCATACGGCGTGCTGGAGATCGTTGAAGATCGTTTGGATTGCTTGACCTAGAGAGATATAAATCATATCAAAACTCACTTTGAGGATTAGTTTGTCGGTGTAAGTTGCAACATATTCGGTAATATTTGTCTTGATCACTTGATATTACATTGGACCACAGTGAGATATGCTATTCTTTCTAACATCAGAAGAACCAGATCTCGTGACTTGGTTGAGCCTGAATTCTGATAAAGGTTAAGAAGTATGCACAATAGTATGTCACTTTGGCTTGCCATCGTGGAAGCCTTATTAACGTGCTCGTATATCTGCATCTTCGGTGATAACATCTTGTGTTGTAGTACGTTCTGGTAACTGGCGTTAGGTTGTTGGAATTGTATACACAAAATTATTATGATTAAGTGTATTGGAAAGCAGTGAGAGAACTGATCTATTTATATAGATATGGAAAATAGGCTATTAGGGTTTAATAAACGCTAATGCACTCTGAGCATTATTGAGCCAGACCAGAGATCAAATGTAAATAATAAAGTGAGCCTCTGATTAATTAATTTCATGTTCAATCCAGAACATAATTAATTAATAAACATTAATTCATGTCACTAGAGAATTAATGCTGACCTACTCCTTTATTACCACATTATTAGGAACAGGTTGAATTGACTTGGTTAATCCCCATATTTAAGGTTTCAGACATTCATTAATTAATTCAGCATATGACAATTAACTGCAATTAATTAATCTCTTATTATTCCTGAGTAGTACCACTCAACCCTTATCGCTTATGCTTGAATCAAAGATTCAACCTGCATGACTTAGCATGACGAACCTCGTGAGCTTCCCAGGGAATGTCACCATCTTGAAACGGATATGGTTATCTAAATCCAGCCTGAGGAAACCCCACACAAATTCTCATCACCCAAGATGCAGATATACGAGTACATGTAAGACTCTCCACCATAGCAAGTCAAAGTGACAGTCAACCCATGTGTGCCCCTCAACTTTCAATAGACTTTAGATCCAACCAAGTTATTGAGGTCTTTACTCATTCATATTTCAAGTAGAATGGTTCATCTCAGTGTTGATCGTATCAATACACTGAGATGTACCGGTCACCCAAAGTAATCAAGATAAACCCCTTATTCACTTGTGTGCTGCAGCCTAAATGTTGGGATTGTATATTGAAAGCATATATGATTAAATGTTTTGTACACTGGCCTTCATATATGTGTTGCTACAACAATGCTGGCTGTCTGATGAAACAAACATACAACGAACCATAATATCCTATTATCTCGCCTATAGGGATGACCATATGGTGTGTAGGAGATCACAGAGGATCATATGAATTATTTGACCTAGCAAGATATAAATAGTATCACAACTGAGACAGTCCCTGGATAGGCTGTCGGTCTAAGCTGCGGCACATTGGTTCATAAGTGGGCTTATCCTAGCTACTTGATGTGTCGGTACATGGTTATGTATTGATGGGATCAACAGTGGGATGTGCCATTCTCATTGACATATGAATGAGCCAGATCCCTAACATACTTCCTATGATCTTAAACCTAACTGAAGGATAAGGGGCACACACAAATTGCCAACACCCAAAATACGGGTATAAGAGTACATGTAAGACTCGCCACCATGGTAAATCAAAGTGCGGTCAATCTGTGTGTGGCCTGCTTAGTCTGGACGTTTAGGTAAACATATCCGTTTCAGGATGGTGACATTCCCTGAGGAGCTCACAAGGTTCATTATGCTAAACCCTGCAGGTTGAATTATTTAATTCAAGCATAAGTGAAAAGGAGTGAGTGGTATTACTCAGGAAATAAGAGATTAATTAATTGTGGCTGATTGTCATAAGCCAAATTAATTAATGAATGTCCAAAACCTTAAATATGTGGATCATATTAGTTTGGTGCAACCCGTTCCTAATAACGTGGTAATAAAGGGGTAAGTCAGCATTGTTACCGTGGTGAAGGTTAACACAATGTTTTATTAATTAATTATGTTCTGGGTTGAACAAGGAAGAATTAATTAATAAAGAGGGCCCACTTTATTATTTGCATCTGATCCCTGGTCTGGTCCATGAACTGCTCAAGCTGGTTTAGGGTTTCTCAAAACCCTAACACTATATATATGCCTTCTCTCTATCAGATCAAGAAAATGAGATTTCAGTATATTGAAAGAGAGAGAGAGAGAACGGCGGCGGCTGATCCGGAGGGAGAGACTGATCGATTTCTCCAGATCTCGGATCCAACTTGGTAGATAATCCTCACCAGATAATCCAACTTTTCTGACTTCGTACAGGCTTTCCGACCTACTTCTGACAGGTCTAGTCCTCGCGCATTGGTTGGTCAGAACGATGGTGTAGCAGTCGTTTTGTTGTCTTCGCTTTGCTGAGCTTCTCTGGAACGGTCTGCTAGTTTTCTTTAGCACTCTGCTAGATGGACTGTTGTCTGCGTAGCAGTTGCTCTTCGGATTCCTTTGACTCCGGATTGCTAATGCCTTTAGCAATCTGCAATGTGTTAGCAAATGCTGATTCCTCAGCAATCTGCTACCACTAGCCTTCTTCTTCTTTAGCATTCTCTGGTGTTTGCTGGAAGTGTTTCTAGCAACCTATTCTATTACAACTCAATATTCACCCTATACAGGACATTATAAGAGTTGCTAGACTATGCTAAAGTTCAGCAATGATCGACCATCTACTTAGGTTTGATCCAACAAAACCTTTTACAATATAGTCCTAAGGGAGATACATGAATAATTTCCCAACAAATTCCCCCTTTTTTGTGCGATCAAAGCTTACTAATGATTGTTGAGACTTAGCAGAGAAAAATTTTGAGTTACAAGGAGAATTGCTAGACAAACTATCTTAGAATCTTACTAACTTTAAAATTCCCCCTCAAAATATGCTGGGAAATATTCACGCTCAATAAAGCATAAATAAATGCTGCAAAGAAAGTATGCCAAAAATCCTAGCATTTTTAAGAACAGCAAGCATTTACTGACCAATCAACAACCATTTAGAACATAGCATCCACATTCAAATTTGTTGAATGCACGAAGTGTGTATGTCAACTATTGTATGCACATGGAAAATCAGAAGTGGACAATGAGATTTTGTCACGAATCTGATGATTTCATATATGATTTTGAAAATGTGAGTACAATGAAATCACTCAGAGACAGCAGAACAAAAAAAATAGAAACAGGACAAAATGTGAGCTAGAGAGATAGATGACCTTAGCTCTGGGCATCAGGTGGAGGTTTTGGCTTTTCAAGGGCATGGACCCTTTTCATTGTCAAGGCCATGAGTTTCTCCATACGTGCTTGATGGTCCGCTCTCTGCTTTGGTTCTATCTCCATCCTCTTCTCTAGCATGGCCTGTAAGAATTCCCTTTCTTTTCGCGCCAGCTCTGCTTCCTGTGCTTTAATCTTTGCCTCCTCAGCAATCCTTTGTTCTTCCCCCTCTTTGAGCGCATCCAAAACAGAGGTGAAAAAGGATTTGTGCTCATCAAGATCCACTTTAAGAGTCACCACACTTGTCTGTACCGTAGAGATGGCTTCTTCTACGTGCGTGATCTTCTCCTTAACTTGACCAACCTTTTGCTGAACCTCGGTGACAGAGGTTTGACTTCAGAAACTGCTCCTCGCACATCAGCGACCTCCTTTCGGACCTCTTCAACTGCTTTGGCTTGCTGGATGTCACGTTGGTGTAACGTTGTGTTGATCAAGGAAACCATATAGGACTGGAGGTTTACTTGCACATGCTCAGCAACAATGGGTGTATCAGGAATAACCATTTCAGTCCCTGTTGCTATGGTAGGATTCGCACCATCTCCACCATCTACTATCATCTCAGCAGACTCTGGAACCGAAACCTCAAGACCTTGAATGTTTGCTTCCTCTGTAGTTGGGTTAGCAGGTTCCTCAGCAACTTCTTCGATCGCAATTACCATCAAATCTCCCACCACATTTTGATTTGAATCCAGAGCAGAATCATAAGCTTCTGGGGCTTGGAGTGAGGCAACAGCTTGGTTAAGACCTTTGTGAAGTGTAACCATTTCGGTAAAGCTTAGTCTTTTAGCTTCTTCTTCCTTAGCTTGTTCAATAGCTGCCAGCTCCATGCTTCGTACTCGCATCTTCTCCTCATATGCAGCTTTTCGTTTTTGATAGGCAACAACAACAAGCCTTTGATGTTTGGTTAACTGCATATGTGCTGCAGAGCGTTCATCCGGAGCGAACGCTGAAGGAGGCAGCGACAGGGATGCAGAAAACAGTCTATGAGCACGAATGACTTTCAATCTCTCCAACACCTGTTTATCTGAGATCTGCTTCGTACAAGGAGGTTGATCGATCCAATCATTTGCCCAAGCTTCCTCTGCACGCCAAAAGTTTAAGCCTTGATGGCAATGATTATCATCCTCTCTTCAAAGCATAACTCGTGCATTATATAGTCATAGACTTTCCATCGCAGGTGCTCTTTTCCAAGCAGCTTGCCTTCGTCAGTTGTTTCATCTATTTAAACATAGAATACCTCGGCAATGTCCCTCTTAACTTCCTCATTCACAAATGTCATGATCTCATCACCCCAATCACGGAGATCAACATTTAATTCGTCGTCAAGGGATACAGCTACGCACCATTAAGCTACCCTCCTCGAGTGAAAAAGTTTAGCAGGTACTCCATGAAATGGAATCCTTAGTACTTCATTTTTGGCAGTGGCAAACTGTCGGAGAATTTTGGCGTCAAATACCTCACCGGATTCTCCTTCTGAGTCGGAGTCTGAAGAACATGTGGATTCAATCAAATCTCCAGCAGAAGAGATTTCATCCTCCATTCTTTCCTCTGCTTGTGCGTTGTCAGCAGCAATGGCAGGTGTCTCCTGAGCAGCAGAGACTTCCTCAGCAGATTCCACGATCATTTGCTCAACGATAGTAGGCCCTTCAGCATGTCTCGAAACCACTTCTTAGCAGAAGGTCCTTCAGTGGATACGAGAATTTCTTCCTCAGCGGAGGGTTTCTCAGCAGAGACAGCCGTATCTTTGATCTGCTTTCCGGCTCCTGATGACTCAACATTCTTATCTCTGGGGGGCATGACATCCTCCACTCTATGCGGCACGACCTCTTCTGTCCTTCAACTGGTTCGCGAAATTGAACCTTTGTCCCTCTGGAGTGCTCTTTAGCATTGAATGCGCCAGATTGAAGCAGCTCAGTAAACTCCGCATCGGACATAGCTTCCTCTCCGGGTACAATCTTTTCATTTTTATCGACTTCAACAAGGTTAAGTACACTCTCCTGCGTCTTTCCTTTCTCAGCAGTGTCAACTGCTGTCTAGCTTTTCTTTGTTGCCTTGTCCAATGTCTCAGCAGCTTCCTTGTCCACTGTCTTACCAATAGTTCTCTTCCGAGCCTCACGTTCATCATGAGATTGTTTGACTTGTTCAAAATTCCGATCTCTGGCCTCAAATGTGATCCTGTCAACTATCTTCTTCTCAATGTCTCGTTTCTTCTTGATTGCCCTAATACCTTTAAGACGATCCTCAAGACACTTAGAAGACAATGGTGTGTTGTCCATCTTCTCCTTCTCAGCAGCCTGCTCAGCAGATGCTTTCTTCCTAGCTTCTTCCACCGTTGCTGCTTTCTTTTCTGCTTCCTGGAGATCAGCAGTCTTGAAGAGACGCTTACGAGTCCTCTTCCTCCAGTGGTTGCAACCTCTGTATTCTGCCCCGTTGGAATTGGTTGGGCAATCTGACCCAGAATGAGTGTCGATTGCTCGAAAGCTTTCTTGGTCATGATTTTGTCTATCTTCTCAGTTGGCAGATCACCAAGCTCCACAATCTCCTCAAGTTGCTGAAAGCACTGCTCTGTTTCAGCATTCTTGGTCAACGCGGCAACTTCCTCAACGGTCAAAGGAGAAGCTTGCTGCAACACTTGTTGTCCCAAAGAGCGTTCATCCACCTCTTCATCGGAAGTAGGCTTGTCAGCATCCACATTTGACTTGCCTGTCAATTTCCTTGGTTTCTTAAAATCAAGGGGGTTGGCTTCCTTCTTCGTTACAGGGATGAATTCAGTAGAGAGCAAGTTCACACCCTGATCAACCTTCTTGGTCGGCAAGATAATCTCCAAAAATTTGCTTATCTTCAATCCAAAGTTGACATTCAAAGAGAATGTCCCATCTTTTGACATATGATCGTTCTTTCGAGCATGCTCTGCCCATTGCTCACAAAAGAACTCGGCCCAATTTCCCTTCACCTTGTCTGTGAGGGCCATCATAACTGCATATTTCTTGGCAGAGAGTTCTGAATATGATCCAGCATCACACTGAAACATTTTGATAACTAAATCAACGAGGATTTTGAATTCCTCCTTCAAGGTGTTGATGGGGGCGGCTACCCTAAATGATATAGTCTGCCCTTTCCTATCCTTCAAATCACCTGGATTTTTCCACAAATTCCATCTCCTCTCCATCTCCGCTATATCATTCACTTTTTATTGAGATATACATTCTCCATGATTTCGAAGTCCAAATATCTTAGCAAGAAACTCTGCATTCACTTCAATGATATTTCCATAGACACAGGTTTTGAACGATTTTCCATCGTCATTCATCACAGCCCTAGCATAAAATTCTGATACCATGTGCGGATGAAAATGAAAGGGTTCAGCAGATAAATATTTGATTACCTGCTCGCTATCTAGGATTTCCATTATCCAGTCTGGAATGTGGACAGGGGCGAGAGGCAGGTACAAAATCCGGTCCTTCATGATTTGGGCTAACCGCCTCTGTTCCTTAGTGTGGCCGGACTGCTCCTTCTTCCGAGCCAATATCATAAGTTGACCATAAGGGATTGTGTCATTGATGTCCTCCTTCTTCACTATTCCCGTAAATCCCGGTGCATGTCATTCATGCAGGGGCGAATTAGAGATTGGTGGAAAATTATAGATAGGGGCTATACTGGTTTCGGAACGACGACTATCGGAGATAGACTTCTGGGTTGACGAAGATTCAGGGTTGGTACCCATTTTGGGGAAAGATCTTAGGTATGTTTGAGAGATTTTAGAAGTAGCGAAAAGAGATGAAGGCTTGAGAGTTTGAAAGTTAGGGATTTTGTTCTGGGTTCCGAAGAAAAGAGATATGAACAGTGAGAAAGGTTTAAGTTTATACCTTTGGATGTAAGATCCAACGGTTGAGGGAATTTCTGCGAAAGATTAGATCGACGGTTCAGGATTATCACGTCCTTTCGTATAGCCTCCCACGCTTCTGAGAAAAACTCGAGTGCATTTAACGTGGCACCTTCTCACTTGACGCATCTGTCTGCGTGCATTAAATGCACCCTATCGAGTCCTATCGAGTTTGAAATTGAATTTTCCCGCCTCGATCTTCAAAATTGCTAAGACTATTGATTCAGCAGATTGGCAGTGTGGATAGCAATGGGTACTGTAGCTTAGCATCCACAGACTATCAAAAAAAATGTGCTATCTTCCTCTTCCTGGATTTGTCAGCATACTTCGAAAAATCTGCTGGGACTCAACATTCAAAATAATAATGAGTATCTCGAGCTTTTTGCTGACTTAACCACCTTTCATCACTGCTGATTTGATTAGACCTTCCATGCACACTTGTCGATTCCTCTTCTCACGATGCTTCGAATTACGAGAGATGAAATGAATCGTTGTGATCTTCTGAAAGATTTTACGGCCAGTCATTATGAGGGAATGGGATCATTATTCCCCTTATAAATACCACCCTTGGTGATGACCTCCAACTTCACACTTCTCCTTTCAACTCTCTCTCTTCCTTGCAATCTTCCAATAAAAAAGAACTTCGTCTGCAACCATGTATTCACCTCAGGGAATCGATATCAGGAGGAACCAGATATTCATCGAGTCAGGCCTGTACACAGAGTATGAGTCTGACTATATGGTGGCCGAGGAGGTGATGTCCGCCGTCCGCCAAAATGGGCTCGAGCAGTTCGTCTGCTCCACCCCTCGCCACTTCCAGGAGGCTCACGTGCGCAGGAGGAAGGCGCCATCTATGGTGTCTTCCAAGGGAAGCTTGTCCGCTGGACACCCACTTCCTTCACTCGGGACTTCGTGTTGGGATTATATACTAAAAGCATATATGATTAAGTGTTTTGTACACTGGTATTCATATATGTTGCTGCAACAATGCTCGCTGTCTGATGAAACAAACATACAACGATCCATAATATCCTATTATCTCGCCTATAGGAATGACCATATGGTGTGTAGGAGATCACAGAGGATCATATATGTCGTTTGACCTAGCGAGATATAAACAGTATCACAGCTGAGAAAGTCCCTGGATAGGCTGTCGGTCTAAGCTGCGCACATTGGTTCATAAGTGAGCTTATCCTAGCTACTTGATGTGTCGGTACATGGTTATGTATTGATGGGATCAACAGAGGGATGTTCCATTCTCATTGACATATGAATGAGCCAGATCCCTAAAATACTTCCAATGATCTTAAACCTAACTGAAGGATTAGGGGCACACACAGATTGACCGCACTTTGATTTACCATGGTGGTGAGTCTTACATGTACTCTTATACCCGTATTTTGGGTGTTGGCAATTTGTGTGTGGCCTGCTTAGTCTGGACGTTTAGGTAAGCATATCCGTTTCAGGATGGTGACATTCCCTGAGGAGCTCAAAAGGTTCATTATGGTAAACCCTGCAGGTAGAATTATTTAATTCAGGCATAAGTGAAAAGGAGTGAGTGGTATTACTCAGGAAATAAGAGATTAATTAATTGTGGCTGATTGTCATAAGCCAAATTAATTAATGAATGTCTAAAACCTTAAATATGTGGATCATGTTAGTTTGGTGCAACCCGTTCCTAATAACGTGGTAATAAAGGGGCGAGTCAGCATTGTTACTGTGGTGAAGGTTAAAACAATGTTTTATTAATTAATTATGTTCTGGGTTGAACAAGGAAGGATTAATTAATAAAGAGGGCCCACTTTATTATTTGCATCTAGTCCCTGGTCTGGCCTATGAACTGCTCAAGCCCATTAGGGTTAGGGTTTCTCAAAACCCTAACACTATATATTTGCCTTCTCTCTATCAGATCTAGTTAGACTTTTCAGTTATTGAAAATATAGAGAGAGACGGCGGCAGCAATCCGGAAGGGAGGAACTGATCGATTCCTCCAGATCTCGGATTTAACTTGGTAGATAATTCTCACCAGATTTCCAAGGAGCAAGGGAACAAATCAGACGATCAGATCTGTAGGAACAACTGTTCATCGTCGGCATTTAGATTCAGATCCAGATCTATTTCATCGTTATTGGCTCCGATCTAGATCTGTAGATCAAACGGTGAAATCAGGTGTTCTCTAAATCCATCATCTGCAATTAATTTTGTAGGAGCATGCATAGGATCGCATGGTTTATTTAATTGAAATTTGTTCCTGGTATCCTAAGAACGATCCTTGGCAAGAAATTCATTAATGGCAACTCGTGTTGTTCATCGTAGACTCAAACCCTACAATTGGTATCAGAGCCAGGTTAATGTTCTTAGGCTCTATCTTGGATAGATTGAAATTAAATAAATGTGTATGTTCATGGATGGATTTAAATTATCGTGGATGTTTTTGTTCTCGTGGACTTCTCATTTTTTGGATCTGTTTTTCACCACGAGAAAATTCGTGGTTAGATTTGATAGGCAAAAATTGTAATAGATTATAGATCTGTAATTTTTATATTTTATTTTATTCAAATCTGTAAAATTGAGATCCAGAGAAAGAACGAGAAACAAAGAACGAAGAACAGTGAAAGCGACATTAACTAGGGTTCAACCACCACCAGATCTCGCCGGTGGCGGCGACCACGGTGGCGGTGGGTGGCGGCGGCAGGGTCCTTCCCTGCGGCTGGGCCGCGCTCATCACGTAGCTACTGCTCGCGAACCTGGCGAGCTTCCAGATCTGGCCAGGGCAGCGTCGCGCAGCGCTCCTGCTGCTGCGCGCATTTCTTCCAGCGTCGGAGGCAGGGGCTGTGCGTCTCCTGCACGCGACGGTGGGCAGCGACGATAGCCACACGGTGGTTGCAGCGCCTGCGCGTGGGGAAGGTTGTTGCGCAGCCTGGCTGCTGCATCGGTCGAACTTCTAGTCACCGGAAATGGCGACTCGACGACGTGGTGAGCGGGCTAACGATGAAGGCTGTGCGAGGCGGTGCGGGTTGCAGCGAGGCACGGTGGTGGAGGCGGGGCAGCAGGCAGTAACGTTGTTGCTGCTGCTTCTCGTGGTTCTCCTGCAACCTGCCGGCGTTTGCTCCTGCTGCTGTGACCGGCGACGACGACTGGAGATGGAAGGGACGCGGGCGGTTGGCGGCGATAGCTGGGGTGCGATCTTCGGCGGTGGCGGTGCCGGAAAGGCGGCGGCGGCTGCTGAAGGCTGAAGGCTGAAACTAGGGTTTTCCAAACCCTAGGGATTTCCAAGCCCGGGCCTGAAATTGGGCTTCTCAGCCCGGAGGCGGCCCACAATCTGAAAATTAGGGTTTGGCTGCTCTTTGGGCCTGAAACCCTAATTTGAAGCCCAAATGCTGTTTTCCCAATTCAAATCAAATTTCAAGTCCAACGGAGGCCCAGTTTGAAGATCTATATTAGAATTAAATCTTGTAATAGTTAGATTTAATTTATTTCCATGTAATCGCATCTGAGGGGCCACGAGAATTTATTTGTTTATTTATTTATTCCCGTATTGATGTGATTTATTATGTGCGCACTAGTAAATAATAGGAAGCATGATTATTTGCTTTAATTATTTACTGTTATAAGCATGTTGCAATTTAATTTTTGAGCATGTCTTATGTGATTTATTTTATGTTTTAAATTATGTCTATAAATTTCGGGATCATATTAATTTATGATGGAATTTTGGGTGTGACATAATTTATGGGAACATAAAATAATGTGTGCGCGTGAAACCTTTAGAATTAAAATACTAAGCTGGATTTTGGTTCTTTTCTAACCAAAATCATTAGACCTCCACAAATACGACCTCTCATTGGTAGTGGGGCATCTCGAAGCGTAAACGTCTGCTTGGGCAGCATGCGTTAGAGGTCCCTCACCAGTTCCAATGTGACGAGGTTTCCAAATAAAACACTTATTTTAAGATGAGAAGTGGGAGCCTTTGAGCAAACGTCTGCTGGGGAAGCTTGCATTGAGACAACTTCCACTCATCTCTAAGATTAATCTAAGTGGGATAACAAAGGATGTTAAGGGCAGGATGCATGGGTCTAGTACGTATGTCGAATCGCCTTTTAATGTCCGGAGTTTGGCTTGTGGTTACTTTGGCTTAGATGTTGCCTGGAGTATAACTCTTTTGAGATATCCCTGCTCCGGATAGGTGAACATGGTCTTGAGATCTCCAATATTAATTTCTTTTGCTTAAGATACCTGGCATGTTAAGAAATTAAAGGATCATTTTGGTCTGGTTGAGCGTTTGCTGTAAATGTCTGCTGGGGCAGCTTGCAGTGAATTAGCTTGGGCAATTGGAGGAAACAAATTGTATTGTTTTTATCTAAAGGTTACTATGCAAATTTGTTTCAATTGTTCGTAGTATGTGCTTACTTTAATTCGCTTATTTGTTTTCAGATATGTCTATGAATAATGTCATTAATATCCTCGCTCAAAATCCTCTCAATGGTCCGAATTTCCTTGAATGGAAACGTAATTTGGATTATATCCTTGTTGTGGAAGAACACAAGTTTGTCCTTACTGATCCTTGTCCGCCAGTCCCAGCTGCTGATGCTACTGCCGAGCGGCAGCAGTCTTACAATAAGTGGATCAAGTCTAATAATGTAGTGAAATGCTACATGATGACCACTATGAGTAAGGTACTGCAGCTGCAGCATCAACATTATGATAAGGCCTGTGAGATTATGGATAATCTAACAGTGACTTATGGGGAGACGGACAGAACTATCAGATTCAATCTCGTGAAGGAGATTGTGAGTAAGAAAATGTCTGAAGGCAGTTCAGGGAGAGAGCACGTGGTTACCATGACTCACCTCATGGATGAACTAACGTTGCATGGTGGTGGTATTGATACGGAAGCCCAAGTCGATATCATACTAAACTCTCTTCCCAAGTCCTTTGAAAACTTCAGGTTGAATTCTGTGATGAACAAGAAGGAGTATACTCTTAATGAGTTACTCAGTGACTTGATGGCAGTACAGTCCCTGATGGAACCCAAGAAAGCAGTTTTAGTTTCTTCCGGTAGCCGGTCTGCTGCTCCTAAACGAGAAAAACTTAAGAGAACGGCTAGGAATAAGAACAAGAAAACTGTTGGTGGGAACAATGGAGTTTATCCAAAGAAAAAGGCTGGGAAAGTTAAAGGAAAGGGCAAGTGTTACCGCTATGGCAAGATGGGACACTGGAAAGCAAATTGTCCAGGTGTTAACACCAATGGACAAGGTACGTCATCATGTTTAGTATAAGTTTTCTACTCCTTGTGAGTAGTGGTTACTGTGAGTACTAATCATGTTTTGGCTGCGCTATGCAGAGAATCTAGCTGATGATATGGCTTGAGGATGACGGGACTACCAACTCCAAGGAAGATGCTAGAGATCGTTCACAAGCTGTTGGAGTTAATTGCTTTAAGTTTATGTTAAAACTCTGTTTTAATTCAAGATCTTTTGAAGAGATATTGGTTTTGTTTTGATAAAAAAATTTCATCTATGGATTATCAGTTATTCAGATAGAGTTTTTCTATCATGATGAATAACAATGTTTTCTATTATGGATGGTTGTCTCTTCATTACTTGATTACATAAACTATCAGTGTTCTAAGGTATAATGTAAAGAATAGCTATAGAGACAGGTTACATCAGTCTAAATAGTTTTAAGTAATTCATGGAATTATGGATTCAATCCAGGTATTCCTAAGAATGGTACTTATGATAACTGCTTAGAGGTATAAGATGGTAACCAGGCCTTTTAATAGGCGAATTATATCTCTATAAATTATTTCGTGTTTGCTCTGGTTTGCTGGTTTGAGTCTACTTCCGCAGTTGCCTTAACAGGCATTAATACTGTAATCATTTAAGATTTGGATATGTTTATCTAGTTCACTACAAGTCTTAGTCTCTTGCTTTAATCAAGAGCGTTTAAGACTAAGGTAGGGAATAAGTTAAACAAGACCGTAAAAACATTATGGTTCATTCATAATGGTGTATCTTAATTGATGGGTTTTACAGTATCTGGCAGAGCAAAGGGATTGCATCCCAGTTAACTACACCTATTATTCCTCGATTGAGATAGTGTAGGTAAACGAAATAAGATTCTTTAAAAGTTTATAAGTTATGCCAGCTTTGCCAAATTTTTGTTTTTGGGAAGAGTGCCAAAAGCTGTTGTGTTTGCTTAATCTAGTGCCTTCTAAATCAGTTCCATATACCCTAACAGACCATGACTTTGTCAAAAGGGCAATGATGGGTAATTCGGCTGTTAAGCTGATATAGGAAACTGATTGGTTGGAAGAAAAGTTTAAGCTAGTACTGCTTTGTCGACTATTCCAGGTAATCGAAAAAGATGGTTGCTTTGTGTATCCTAGATACAAGCAAGTTGTATAGGATGAAACCATGAATCCAAATGTGAGATTGTTCTCTAACATTTTAGAGAAGACAATTCATATCCATCAGGAAATACCCCGTGGCATATTGAGCATACCTTGGAAGGTATGGTACCAAGTGCACGGTCACCTGTGTAAGGTGGTAAACCACAAATTAATGCACCATTAAATGACAACGTAAAAGGAGTATCGTTGCAGTGGGAGGCTGCCTTAACAGGATTAATGGTACTAGTTCGTGGAAACAGCCTCTGGACTTGTTCCCAGCCTAACGAACAACATTGTACTCATCCCTTAAAAGCGCAACGAAGCTGTTAAGACAAATGATGCAATTTAATGACGTCAAGTCATGAATTCAGAAATGAATCAGTAAAGCTTATAGTTGTATATCAGGATCAGTGATTGCCAAATAGTTTACTAGCTATAGGCAACTGATTGATATGCAAGAATAATACTCGAATGGTAACCTAGTACATTCGAGAGTCTAGGTTGGTGAGCAAGGTATGTTTCACAACAAGACCTTCTCACTGGTTGCAACTATTAAACCCATTCGAATTCTTTTAACCATAACAGGACATATGAATCAAAGTATATGGAAGATAGATGATATCATCCGTGTTTTATAAACGGGTACCTTGATAAAAGGTGATGACATCTATGTGCAACAACCATATAAGTTATGTCCGATATGGTGGAAAGCATCGTGTCTGGAAGCCAAGGTTGTTCAAGTATGAACTTAAAGGAGCTTCAGGTCATGTAACAGACATTTCGATATTGTCTATCGAGAATGATAGTTTCAAGTACCAGTTATGTGTCAGCGAAAGCGTGGTTTTTCCTTGCACATTATGTAGATGGTATTTTCACTTTCAGAAACGGAGTGGAGATATGGTCAGGCATAAAGAGATGGTTATCCGAACAGTTTCAAAAGTAGGACTTATGAGATCTTGGAACATCTTTTGAACTAAAGTCTTATGTTGTCACAAGAAAAGGATGTTCAGGTATCTCAAGTCGCTTAAATTGATTATGTGATGAGTCGTTCATAGCAAAAAAGATTGTTATCTTTCCATATTGTAGATGAACGAAGGTAGATATCTGTAATGCTATAAGAATGTTAAACTGATCTCAGTTTAACTCTAAATAGGCACATTGGTTAGTGAATGAGCCTTGTGAGTTGGATGGCATCGGATATCCAGGAGGATCATAAGGAAAGAAAATCGACCTCTAACTATGTGTTGGCCTTGGAGGAGGAGTTATCGGAATCTAACACAGAAGTGTGTTGCGGATTCCGGTATGAAGGCTGAGTTTCTGACAACTTCATTAGCTTCGTAAGAAGCAGTATAACTCCGATGTTATCCTCTAGAGGTTTGTGTTCTGAGTTTGCCTCATAAGGTCACATGCAATTGCGATCATGTTGGTGCAATGACAAACTCAAAGGAACCCAAGACTCACAAGGTGGTGAAACACATAGGATGTGTAGTATCACATCATACGAGAAATCGTGACAAGAGGTGACGTGAATGCAGTGGGAGTGATTGACAGTATAGACACACTTAATACTTTGATAAAGTAATGGTATTATGCTTTAAGTATAAGTGGGAGATTGTTGGGAATATATACTAAAAGCATATGTGATTAAGTGTTTTGTACACTGGTCTTCATAGATGTTGCTGCAACAATGCTCGCTGTCTGATGAAACAAACATACAACGAACCATAATATCCTATTATCTCGCCTATAGGGATGACCATATGGTGTGTAGGTGATCACAGAGGATCATATGAGTCATTTGACCTAGCGAGAGTATCACAGCTGAGACAGTCCCTGGATAGGCTGTCGGTCTAAGCTGCGGCACATCGGTTCATAAGTGAGCTTATCTAAGCTGCTTGATGTGTCGGTACATGGTTATGTATTGATGGGATCAACAGTGGAATGTGCCATTCTCATTGACATATGAATGAGCCAGATCCCTAACATACTTCCTATGATCTTAAACCTAACTGAAGGATAAGGGGCACACACAGATTGACCGCACTTTGATTTACCATGGTGGCGAGTCTTACATGTACTCTTATACCCGTATTTTGGGTGTTGGCAATTTGTGTGTGGCCTGCTTAGTCTGGACGTTTAGGTAAACATATCCGTTTCAGGATGGTGACATTCCCTGAGGAGCTCACAAGGTTCATTATGCTAAACCCTGCAGGTTGAATTATTTAATTCAAGCATAAGTGAAAAGGAGTGAGTGGTATTACTCAGGAAATAAGAGATTAATTAATTGTGGTTGATTGTCATACGCCAAATTAATTAATGAATGTCCAAAACTTAAATATGTGGATCATATTAGTTTGGTGCAACCCGTTCCTAATAACGTGGTAATAAAGGGGAGAGTTAGCATTGTTACTGTGGTGAAGGTTAAAACAATGTTTTATTAATTAATTATGTTCTGGGTTGAACAAGGAATGATTAATTAATAAAGAGGGCCCACTTTATTATTTGCATCTGGTCCCTGGTCTGGCCGATGAACTGCTCAAGCCCATTATGGTTAGGGTTTCTCAAAACCCTAACACTATATATATGCCTTCTCTCTATCAGATCAAGTTAGACTTTTCAGTATATTGAAAATATAGAGAGAGACGGCGGCGGCGATCCGGAAGGGAGGAACTGATCGATTCCTCCAGATCTCGGATTTAACTTGGTAGATAATCCTCACCAGATTTCCAAGGAGCAAGGAAACAAATCAGAAGATCAGATCTGTAGGAACAACTGTTCATCGTCGGCATTTAGATTCAAATCCAGATCTATTTCATCGTTATTGGCTCCGATCTAGATCTGTAGATCATACGGTGAAATCAGGTATTCTCTAAATCCATCCTCTGCAATTAATTTTGTAGGAGCATGCATAGGATCACATGGTTTATTTAATTGAAATTTGTTCCTGGTATCCTAAGAACGATCCTTGGCAAGAAATTCATTAATGGCAACTCGTGTTGTCCATCGTAGACTCAAACCCTACACTTCGGCCTTCGCCGGGGTCCTTTATCAGTTTTGGACTATCGTACTGGGGAGACGGCACCCGAGTGGTCGTTATGGGAGATGTGGAGGCATTCTCCCATATTCGAGTTCAACCCGATTGCTTTTTCTACCGGGCTCAGGACTCCATACTGGGTGATGTTCCGCATCATCCATAACATGATCATCGGCTACGACAAGGATGACTCCTCCTTCTCCCGCGAGGTCCGGAGGGCCATGATGGCCATGGACGATAGGACAAAGGTAGACTGGGCAGCCTTCATCTTTGAGGGCATCCGGGATTGCATCGCCTTCTATCCTTCGGCGCCCCTCCCGTGTGGCATGCAGCTAAGCTGGTTACTTGAACAAGAGTTTCCAGAAATAGCTGCAGGTCGCTCCGACTTGAGGGAAACTGACTTCTTTCCCTTCAGGCCTCACTCCCCCTACTGAAGTCGCTGTAACCCCTCTCCTTTTTTTGTATGAATGTAAAAATGTTTTTTTTTTAATGAAAGTATGTTTTCTTCAATTGCAATGGGCTTATCTTCTGCATCTCTCTTGCATTCACATTATCTTCATAAACTTCAACAGATCAACTTAACAAATTTGAATAACTCTTCCAAGCAATAATAACATATTAAAATGTTAAGACTCAAGAATCATTGAACTTCGGCTTGGCCCATCTGCTGAGCAGATCCATCATCTCAGCTGATCATCTAACAAGGATTCTCCATTTCTGCTGTTAACCTAGCAGACTCCTCTTCAGCAAATATACTCAGCAACAAGTAATCATAAGTTGAGATATGTTTTTCACACATTTCCTCCAGAAATTCAAGAAGTCCAGAAATGATGAGAATATCATCTCATTCATCAACATCATCTAACTCCATAAGACCCAACTTGATACATAATTCCTTGAATCTTGTCTCTGCTAAAGGCTTGGTAAATATATCAGCAATCTGATCCTCCATGCAAATATATCGAACATCAATATCCTTCTTCTCTTGATGATCATGAATAAAATGATGTCGGATATCGATATGTTTTGTTCTTCAATGATGCACAAGATTCTTCGTGATGCACATGGCACTATTGTTGTCGCAGTATATTGGCACACACTCAGGAAGAATACCATAATCCTGTAGTTGTTGCCGAATCCATAAGATTTGCGAACAACAGCTAGCAGCAGCTACGTATTCAGCTTCGGTGGTCGTCGTGGCTACCGAATGATGCTTTTTGCTGAACCAACTGATCAACTTGTGCCCAAGAAATTGACAAGTACCGCTGGTGCTTTTCCTATCAATTTTGCATCCTCCAAAGTCAGAGTCTTGAGTAGCCACTCAGAGTCAGACTATCGACTCTTGGATACCAAATCCCCAGACCTTCTGTGCACTTCAAATATCTAACAATTTGCTTCGCAGTATCTAGATGCGTCTTATTGGGGTTGGCCTGATATCTTGCACATAATCCAACTGCAAATGAGATATCCGGTCTGATGGCAGTGAGATATAGCAAAGAACCGATAATTCCGCGATAAAGAGTAGGGTTCACAACTTCCCCTGCTTTCTCAAGAGCTGCTATGCACGTAGTGCTGATGGGAATCCGCAAACTCTTGGTCTTCTCTGGACAATACTTCGCAATTAAGTCACGTGTGTACTTCCTTTGATGGATGAAAATCCCTTCACTGGATTGTTGAACTTGAAGTCCAAGGAAGTACGGCATCTTCCCCATCATACTCATTTGAAAATTAATCGTCATGAGCTTGGAGAACTTGTCACAGAGATCTTGCTTCTTTGAGCCAAAAATGATATCATCTACATAAATTTGAACAAGTAGAATGTTCCCTTCATCTTCAATGCGAAAGAGAGTCTGATCAATCCTCCCTTTTTTGAAGCCATTGTCGAGCAGAAACTTAGATAAAGTTCCATACCAAGCTCGCCGTATAAGGCTTTCCTTAGCCTGTATACTTGGTTTCCATTAGGGGTGTTCGCGGTCCGGTTCGACCGGTTTCGGAGGAAAATCTCGGCCAAACCAATAGATACGGTTTGAGATTTTTCCAAACCAAACCGGCCAAATAATTTAGCTAAACCAAACCGGCCAAACCGAATAAAAATGGTTCGGTCCAGCCGGTTTTACGGTTTAAAATGAAATATATTCTAATTTTCAATAATGCACTATAATATATATTTCAAAATAAAAACTACACTTTAATAATTTGAACCACAACATACCAATGAAAGAAGAAACATTATCTAGAGAAATAGAATTACCTTTTTTCACACATGTTATTCTTCAATATAATTCGTGCAAATATTTAATTTATTGGTGAAATTTGAAATTTTTTGAAAAAATAAACTTTGTTAGCACAAATAAGAAATAAAAGAATTTTATTTAAAATATTGTACGGTTTATTTTTTATTATCACATATGCTATTCTTCAATATGATTCGTGCAAATATTTAGTTGGTGGCAAAGTCTGAAATAAAAAAAAAAAACTTTGTTATCACAAATTAAAAATAATAGAATTTTATTTAAATTGAGTTTTATTTAAAATGTTGAAGGATTAATGTTTTAGATAAAAAAATTACATAGAACGCATTTGTGAGGGAGAGGGATTGAACATGAGTGCAATCAAATAGCTAGGATGCTTGAAACAACTGATCTATCAATATGTATTACTAAATATCTTAAAAATATAAATATATACCTATCCGGCCGGTCCGACCGAAACGGCCGGTTTGGCACACCAAACTGTAACCGAACCGGTTTTGACCGGTTTCAAAATTTTCTAACTGCCAGTTTGAAAATCGAAATTATAATCGGCCAAATCGGCCAAATAAATCCAGTTTGGCCGGTTTGAGTAGATTCGGCCAAACCGCGAACACCCCTAGTTTCCATGCTCAAATCCTGGTGGTTGCTCAACATAGACTTCTTCCTTGAGCTCGCCATTCAGAAATGCACTCTTAACATCCATCTGCATTACTGAGAATTCATGGTGTGTAGCATATGCAAGGAACAACCTTATTGCTTCCAGTCGAGCTACCGGAGCAAACGTCTCATCATAGTCAATGCCCTCGCATTGTCTATATCCCTTGGCTACAAGACGCGCTTTATTTCTGATAACCATGCCTGATTCATCCTTCATGTTCTTGAACACCCACTTGGTGCCAATAACGTTCTGATGCTCTGATCTATCTACCAGATCCCAAACGTGATTGCGAGTGAATTCATCAAGCTCCTCTTGCATAGCGTTCACCAAATCTAGATCTCGTAGAGCATTCTCTACCTTGGTTGGCTCCTCATTTGATAAATAGCAGGCAAGCATCGCGTTCCCTTCTCTCGTCAGGATAGGATCATTGATGTCTCCAAGAACGTCTTCAAGAGCATGAGCGCGCAACCATGCTGGTCTAACTAGTCCTCCAACATTTCCTTCCCCTACTCGATCATTGTCTACTACGTTCTCCTCAGCACCTGCCTGGTGCACAACATCTGGATTATCAGCAGCATGTTCATCAGCAATTGGAACTTCTTCAGCAACCGGTACTTCAGCAACTGGAATTTCTGCTACAGGATCTTCATGAACAGGAACCTCTTTAGCAGGTACCTCAGCAGCTCCTCTGCCAAGATCTTCAGCAGCACCTACTCTTTCAGCAGCGGGATGAGAATCTGAGATCTCCTCACCTTCATCATCGGACAAATCCAAGATATCTGGATTATCATTGAGATGTTGGGATGTGGCATCAGCATGATCATTTGCATCACCGGCCTGATCAGCAGTCTGGTCACCTGTTAAGTGCGTCGGGATCGGGTTGCAATCACTCATAGACTTAGTCGGGTCAATGCATAAGTTTTTGAAAGAATTCAGAATCGATTGACCATGGACATCATTAGCCTCATGATTGTTATTCCTTGTCTCTTTTATAGCTCTGCGTACTAAGATAGACTCATAAAAAAATAACATAACATGTTATTTCCACAATTCCGGTTGTCTTGTTTAACACTCTGTAGCCTTTGTGAGTGGGATGACCATATCCAAGAAGTACACCCTCATCAGACTTAGGCAAAAAAGTGTTAAGTTTTGACTTCCCGTTGTTATGGATATAACATGTTGAACCAAAAGCACGAAGATGAGCTATAGAAGGCTTACGACCGTTGTACACTCATAGGGAGTCTTGTTGAATCTGCCGATAATAGAACTCCTGTTCTGTGTATAGCAGGCCGTCATCACTGCTTCTCCCTAATACTTAGCAGGCAATTCAGAATCTGCTAGCATTGACCGTACGACCTCCTTCAACGTCCGATTCCTTCTTTCTGCTAAATCGTTCTGCTGAGGAGTCCTAACAGTGGACTTCTCATGACCAATACCAGCCTCAGCGCAGAAATCCATGATGATTCCATTGCAGAATTCGGTACCGTTGTCAGATCTGATCCTCTTCACAGTAACCTCCTTGCTGTTTTGCTCCTTGAGGATCAGTTCAGGCAGAATGAGCTTCACCTCATCCTTGGTTTTGAGCAGTCGAACCCATGTGTACCTAGAATAGTCATCAACCACCACAAGAATATAAATCTTTCTACTTACAGTGGGTGGGGTGACTGGGCCAAATAGATCCATGTGTAGTAGCTCAAGGATCCTGTTTGAGGTAGCCTTCTCTGGGTTGGTACGAAATGATGCTTTAGTCTGTTTCCCTTGTTGGCAGGCTTTGCATACGCCTTCCTTGCGGAAAGTATCAGCAGGCAGACCTACAACAAGCTTATTTTTGGCAATATGGTTAATAGTTGTGAAATTTAAATGGTTTAACCTCTTGTGCCATAGCCAAGTAGTTTCCTCTTTGCTCAATGCTAGGAAGCACTAATGTTGTTGACCACATTGCCAGTCAACAATATACAGGCCACCCTTCTGGATGCCTCGAAGTTTTACTTTCCCTGTAACATTGTCAGCAATGGAACAACCAGAATGAACAAATGATACAGTGTACCCTTTTTCGCACAGTTGGCTTATGCTTAGTAGGTTGTGCTTGAGATTGGATACAAGAGCAACATTGATAATCCTTAGTCCATTACGCTCTATGCATCCTCTTCCAAGTACTCTGCCTTTGCTATTAACACCGAACACGACATTAGGACCATAATATTTCTGAATGTCTGAGAACAGGTCTTCGTCCCCCGTCATGTGCGCCGAACAACCGCTGTCTAAGATCCACTCGTTTTACATGCTTGATGTCTTTGCACCTGGATCCTGATCCTACAAAAGAAATTAGGTTGATTTAGGTCCCCATTTAGTGTCGGGTCCTGAAAGATTAACTTGAATCATTGTTCCTTTTGGAACCCACATCTTAGTAATCTTCATAGTTTTCTCCTTGTGATCACTTTTGACAACCTTCTCAACCTTTTGATGTGATTATGTGATGTGCTTCTTTGCCTTCATCGTCCTTTGATGATGTGAATATCCGGACTCGGGCCTCACATAGGTGTTTCCCCTATGTGGTGTGTAACGATGGTATTGGGGTCTTACTGACTGATATTCAATCTGTCTACCCCTAGCAAGGATAGAGTTTAGCTTCCTCGCATTTGAAACATAATGCTCAACCCTTGTCCTTGATTCTACTGAATACGTCTTCTTAGCAGACTTCTAGTAGGCATTTTGCTGAGGTCCAACATATCTTATGATACTCTGCTGAGGTCTGGCATTCTGCTTGACTTTCTGCTGAGGTCTAGCATTGTGCTTGATGCTCTGCTTGAGTCTAACAGTCTGTTTGACACTCTGCTGAGTATTCTGCTTAGCATTTATCCTAGCATTTGATGATTCAGCAAACATTTTGTCCTTGCCTTTACCATCGGCAAACAATTTTCCCGCAGAAACAAAATTAATACTCTTCGTATGCTTCGAAGTTTCAGTATTGCTACTATGACTGTGCCCTATTCCAGATCGGTCAGCATGACGTCTCTGTTGGCTAACCAAGTTATTTAGAATATCTTGGCTCGTCGTGTAAGCGCAAATACACTTCTCATCAGCCTTGTTTTTCAAAACCAAATTTTCTTTTTCAAGATTTTTAAAATTTTCGGAGAGCGCCGAAAATTCAGCTCTGAGTTTTGATAAGTCCTCACTATCAGACCTTAGTCTTTCGACTTCATCGGTCAACGATATGACTTTATACTTGAGTGAAGTGTTATCCTTTACTATAGCATTTTTCAAAGCATAGACTTTAGAAAATTCCAACGAAAGCTTCGTAAAATAATCTTCCTCGGAATCCAGAAAAGAATCCTCCAATTTATGTATGCATGCTGAGCTTGAGGTGTTAGCAATAGAGATTACCTCCTAATTATCGACTGCTAGAGCCGATTCAGTTGGTTGCTCAGCATCAGCAATTGGCTCATCATCCTCCACGATGTTCGCCATAAAGACCATCAGCGCTTCTTCCTCCTCGTCAGTGGGATAGTATTCCTCTTCATTGTCAGGAATTTTTGGGACTTCTGTCCTTGTCAGCAACGCCTTGGTTACTGCTCGAACGACCCTTCTTTCAAATCTCTGACGCAAGCGTTCCCTTTCCTCAGGACTTACCCTTGGACAATCATGTTTTAGGTGATCAGGAGACTGGCATTCAAAGCATGTCCTGGTCTTTTACTCAGATGAGCGTTGTGCTGAGGCTAGCTTAGCCTCCTTTTCAGTCTTTGCCTCCAGAATCAACTTCTGTAACTTCTTCATCTGTTCCTCCAACTCACTTATTTTCTGATCCTCACCATTCGAGCCAGAACTTGAGGGAATTTCTTTAGTTGATGTTGCTGGGGCAAATCTCTCCAGATTATGGAATGGTTTCCTGGGAGATTTCCATTTGCTTCCATCCTTTTTGACAAAATATGCTACGTCCTCATGAGCTCCAGCACTTGATGTAGTAGGTTGCACCATAGCAGCTTCGTTCTTCTTCGACTGCTGGATAATGAATTCATGAGCTTTCAATTGTGAGAAAACCTCAACTGTAGACATATTATCAAGATCCTTTTCACTTAGGCTTGTCATCTTGACAAACCAGTCACTTCTGGGAAAAAGTTTGGATATAATTTTATTGTTCATTTCCCCTTTATCATAGGTTTTCCCCACGTTCTTGAGCTCCCCTATAATTGTGTTAAATCTCTCCTCCAGCGATTGGATGGTTTCTCCAGGAGTCATAGCGAATGACTCATATTTGTCCACAGCTACTTGAAGCTTGTTTCTCTTCATTTGCTCAGTTTCCTGAGAGCTTTCACACACGTACTCCCACATATCTTTGGCTGTTTTACAATCCAAGTCTTTGTCACCCATCAACTGAGGTAGGCAATCAATGATTAGTTTCATGGCAACAAACTCCAGCTGGCCTCTCTTTTTGTCTTCCAGAGTCCATTCCTCATAAGGCTTTTCACTATCTCATGATGGGGTGGACCTTCGGCAGGTGTAGGTGGTGTGGTGTTAACCTTCATGATCTTAATAGGGCCTTTCTCAAGTATGTCCCTCATCTCCGGATGAATGCTCTGGAGCTGGATCATGGCCTTCTTCTGCCAGGCATCAAAATTCTCCTTGTTGTACTTCGTAAGGACATGGTTCGACATCTTGATAATCTTCACCTGAGCTAAGACAAACACTGAAAATAAAGTAATAGGCGCCAGGAAAAACTAAGATCTAGGTCTTAAGCGACTCAGAAGCAGTCGTGGTAATGACAAAACACACACACAAAATGCAGCGGAAGAATAGAACGTTCACTTGCACTTTAGATTATTTTCAAAGAGGTTTTAGGTTAACTTTACTTAGGTTTTCTTTCAGTTATACGCTAGCAACTCCGTTGCTAGGTTTCAAATCACAGTTGTACGAAAATCAATAAAACAGTAAGCAAAGTAATGACACAGTGTTTAACTAGGTTTGATCGAATGATCTACGTCCACTCCTTAGCCGAATCGCTAAGAATTTCACTAAGAAAGTATACGGTGTACAAAGATTCGCCTTTCCAGTAAAGCAGGCAGTGAACTTTCGGACTGGCTACTTCACAGCTATCCTCCGATACTCCAAACTTCTCAGGTGTAGCTCCGACTGAGTCAAGGGCGCACCTCAAACTCGCCTTTCCTACTTTTGGAAGATTTATAGTTCCTTCCGAACTCTCCTTCAGTTGCGGCTAGATGCCCGTCTTAATAAATTCCTTTTCAGTGAATTGATTGCTGGATGCTTCCAATAAAAAAAAGGTATCCCAATGATTGAAGATTCTTGAGCAAAGTCAAGGAATATCTTCAAGTGAGTGTCAGATATTCAATGGGGACACTCTGGTTGTTGAAGGCTTTGAATGTTTTTCGATTGTAGCTTTCAACTGACTGCTCTCAAGCTTTTTGCTTTTTGTCTTAGGAATCTCTCGAGTGTGAGTTAGTGTGTATGAATGAGCAGTAGTCTTTTCTCCCTTTTTGATTTGTCTTTTATACCTGAGAATTCAAAACTTGAATCTCCATGTCCGTTAGACACAACGGATCTTTCGTCCAAAAGTGGATAGACTTTCACCAACTTTTCTGACTTCATACAGGCTTTCCGACCTACTTCTGACAGACCTAGTCCTCGTGCATTGGTTGGTCAGACCGATGGTGTAGCAGCCATTTTGTTGTCTTCGCTTTGCAGCGTTTCTCTGGAACGGTCTGCAGTTTTCTTTAGCACTCTGCTAGATGGACTGCTGTCTGCGTAGCAGTTGCTCTTCGGATTCCTTTGACTCCGGATTGCTAATGCCTTTAGCAATCTGCAATGTGTTAGCAAATGCTGATTCAGCAATCTGCTACCACTAGCCTTCTTCTTCTTTAGCATTCTCTGGTGTTTGCTGGAAGTGTTTCTAGCAACCTATTCTATTACAATTCAATATTCACCCTATAGAGGACATTACAAGAGTTTCTAGACTATGCTAAAGTTCAGCAATGATCGACCATCTACTAAGGTTTCATCCAACAAAACCTTTTACAATATAGTCCTAAGGGAGATCCAGGAATAATTTCCCAACACATAATAATTTATGATGGAATTTTAGAAATGACATAATTTATGGTAACATAAAATAATGTGTGCGCATGAAATCTTTAAAATTAAAAATACTAAGCTGGATTTTGGTTCTTTTCTAACCAAGATCATTAGACCTCCACAAATACGACCACTCACTGGAAGTGAGGCATCTTGAAGCGTAAACATCTACTCAAGTAGCTTGCATTAGAGGTCCCTCACCAGGTCTGGAGCGATGAGGTTTCTAAATAAAACATTTAGTTTAAGATAAGAAGTGGGAGCCTCTGAGCAAACGTCTACTCGAGTAACTTGCATTGAGATAAACTTTCACTGGTCTCTAAGATTAAACTAAATGAGATAACAAAGGATGTGAGGGGCATGCGGCATGGGTCCAGTACGTATGCTAAATCGCTCTAAATGTCTGGAGTTAGGCTTGTGGTTATTTTTTGGCTTAGATGTTGCCTGGAGTATAACTCATGAATGATGTCCCTGCTCCGAATAGGTGAACATGGTCTTAAGATCTCCAATATTAATTTCTTTTGCTTAAGATACCTGACATATTAAGAAATTAAAGGACCTATTTTGGTCTGGTTGAGCGTTTGCCGTAAAGGTCTACTCAAGTAGCTTGCGGTAAATTAGCTTTGGCAATTGGAGGAAGCAAATTGCATTGTTTTATCTGAAGGTTCTATGCATATTTGTTTCAATTGTTCGTAGTATGTGCTTACATTAATTTAGCTTATTTGTTTTCAGATATGTCTATGAAAAATGTAATTAATATCCTCGCTCAAAATCCTCTCAATGGTCCAAATTTCCTTGAATGGAAACGTAATTTGGATTATATCCTTGTTGTGGAAGAACACAATTGTCCTTACTGATCCTTGTCCGCCAGTCCCAGCTGCTGATGCTACTGCAGAGCAGCAACAGTCTTACGATAAGTGGATCAAGTCTAATAATGTAGTGAAATGCTACATGATGACCACTATGAGTAAGGTACTGCAACTGCAGCATCAACATTATGATAAGGTCTGTGAGATTATGGATAATTTAACAGCAACTTATGGGGTGACAGACAGAACTGTCAGATTCAATCTCATGAGGGAGATTGCCAGTAAGAAAATATCTGAAGACAGTTCAGTGAGAGAGCACGTGGTCGCCATGACTCACCTCATGGATGAACTAACGTTGCATGGTGGTGGTATTGACGCGGAAGCCCAAGTCGATATCATACTAAACTCTCTTCCCAAGTCTTTTGAAAACTTCAGGTTGAATGCTGTGATGAACAAGAAGGAGTATACTCTTAATGAGTTACTCAGTGACTTGATGGCAGCACAGTCCCTGATGGAACCCGAGAAAATAGTTTTGGTTTCTTCCGATAGCCGATCTTTTGCTCCTAAACGAGCAAAACCTAAAAGAACGGCTAGGAATAAGAACAAGAAAACTGCTGGTGGGAACAATGGAGTTTATGCACCAAAGAAAAAGGTTGGGAAAGTTAAAGGAAAGGGCAAATGTTACCGCTGTGGCAAGCTAGGACACTGGAAAGCAAATTGTCCAGGTGTTAACACCAATGGATGAGGTACGTCATCATTTACATGTTTAGTATCTGTTTTCTACTCCCTGTGAGTAGTGGTTACTGTGAGTACTAATCATGTTTTGACTGCGCTGTGCAGAGAATCAAGCTAATCATAATGCTTGAGGATGATGGGACTACCAACTCCAAGGAATATTCTGGAGATTGTTCTCAAAGCTGTTGGAGTTATTTGCTTTAAGTTTATGTTAAAACTCTATTTCTGAAGAGATGTTGTTTTGTTTTGAGAAACAATATTTTTCATCTATTGTAATGGATTATCAGTTATTCGATAGAGTTTATCTATCATGAATGAATAACATTGTTTTCTATTATGGATGATTATCTCTTCATTACTTGATTACATAAACTATCAGTGTTCTAAGGTATAATTTAAAAGAATCTCTATAGAGATAGGTTACATCAGTCTAAGTAGTTTTAAGTAATTCATAGAATTATGGATTCAATCTAGGTATTCCTAAGAATGGTACTTATGACAACTACTTAGAGGTATAAGATGGTAACCAAGCCTTTTAATAGGCGATTGTATCTCTATAGGTTATTTCGTGTTTGCTCTGGTTTGCTGGTTTGAGTCTACTTTCACAGTTGCCTTAACAGACATTGATACTGTAATCATTTAAGATTTGGATATGTTTATCTAGTTCACTACAAGTCTTAGTCTCTTGGTTTAATCAAGAGCGTTTAAGACTAAGGTAGAGAATAAATTAAACAAGACCGTAAAAACATTATGGTTCATTCATAATGGTGTATCTTAAGTGATGAGTTATTTACAGTATCTAGCAGAGCAAAGGGATTGCATCCCGATTAACTACACCTATTATCTCTTGATTGGGATAGTGTAGGTTAAAACGAAATAAGATTCTTTAAAAGTTTATAAGTTATGCCAGCTTTGCCAAATTTTCGTTTTGGGAACAGCGCCAAAAGCAGTTGTATGTTTGGTTAATCTAGTGTCTTCTAAATCAGTTCCAAATACCCTAGCAGACCTTGACTCAGTCAAAAGGGCAATGATGGCTAATTTGGCTGTTAAGCTGATATTGGAAACTAATTGGTTGGAAGAAAGGTTTAAGCTAGTACTGCTTTGTGGGCTATTCCAGGTAAACGAAAAAGATGGTTGCTTTGTGTATCCTAGATACAAGCAAGTTGTATAGGATGAAACCATGGATCCAAATGTGAGATTGTTCTCTAACGTTTTAAAGAAGACAATTCAAATCCATCAGGAAATACCCCGTGGCATAATGAGCATACCTTGGAAGGTATGGTACCAATTGCACGGTCACTTGTGTAAGGTGGTAAACCACAAATTAATGCACCATTAACTAACAACGTAAAAGGAGCATCATTGCAGTGGGAGGCTGCCTTAACAGGATTAATGGTACTAGTTCGTGGAAACAGTCTCTGGACTTGTTCCCAGCTTAATGAACAACATCGTACTTATCCCTTAAAGCGCAACGAAGCTGTTAAGACAAACGATGCAGTTTAATGACATCAAGTCATGAATTCAGAAATGAATCAGTAAAGGTTATGGTTGTGTATCAGAATCGGTGATTGCCAAATAACTTTCCAGCTATAGGCAACTGATTGATATACAAGAAAAATTCTCGAATGGTAATCTAGTATATTCGAGTGTCTAGGTTAGTGAGTAAGGTATGTTTCACAACAAGACCTTCTCACTGGTTGCAACTATTAAACCCATTCGAATTCTTTTAACCATAACAGGACATATGAATCTAAATATGTGGAAGATAGATGATATCATTCGTATTTTATAAACGGGTACCTTGATAAAAGGTGATGACATCTATGTGCAACAACCAGATAAGCTATGTCCGGTATGGTGAGAAACATCGTGTCTGGAAGCCAAGGAAGTTCAAGTATGAACTTAAAAGAGTTTCAAAGTCATGAAAAAGACATTTCGATATTGTCTATCGAGAATGAGAGTTTCATGTACCAGTTATGTGTCAGCGGAAGCGTGGTTTTCCTTGCACATTATGTAGATGATATTTTCACATTCGGAAATGGAGTGGAGATATTGTCAGGCATAAAGAGATGGTTATCCGAACAGTTTCAGAAGTAGGACTTATAAGATTTTGGAACATCTTTTGAATTAAGGTCTTATGTTGCCACAAGAAAAGGATGTTCAGGTATCTCAAGTCGCTTAAATTGATTCTGTGGTGAGTTGTTCATAGCAAGAAAGATTGTTGTATATCTATATTGTAAATGAACGAAGTTAGATATATGTAATGCTATAAGCATGTTAAACGGATATCAATTCAACTCAAGACAAGCACATTGGTTTACAAATGTGCCATGTGAGTTGAATGGCATCGGATATCCAGGAGGATCATAAGGAAAGGAAATCGACCTCTAACTGTGTGTTGGCCTTGGAGGAGGAGTTATAGGAATCTAACACAAAAGTGTGTTATGGATTCCAGTATGAAGGCTGAGTTTTTGACAGCTTCATTAGCTTCACAAGAAGCAGTATAACTCCGGTGTTATCCTCTTGAGGTGTGTGTTCTGAGTTTGCCTAATAAAATCACATGGAATTGTGATCATGTTGGTGCAATGACAAATCAAGGGAACCCAAGACTCACAAGGTGGTGAAACACATAGGATGTGTGGTATCACATCATACGAGAAATCGTGACAAGAGGTGACGTGAATGCAGTGGGAGTGATTGACAGTATAGACACACTTAATACTTTGATAAAGCAATGGTATTATGCTTTAAGTATAAATGGGAGATTGTTGGGATTGTATACTGAAAGCATATATTATTAAGTGTTTTGTACACTGGCCTTCATATATGTGTTGCTACAACAATGCTCGCTGTCTGATGAAACAAACATACAACGAACCATAATATCCTATTATCTCGCCTATAGGGATAACCATATGGTGTGTAGGAGATCACAGAGGATCATATGAATCGTTTGACCTCGCGAGATATAAACAGTATCACAGCTGAGACAGTCCCTCGATAGGCTTATAGGCTGTCGGTCTAAGCTGCGGCACATCGGTTCATAAGTGGGCTTATCCTGGCTACTTGATGTGTCGGTACATAGTTATGTATTGATGGGATCAACAGTGGGATGTGCCATTCTCATTGACATATGGATGAGCTAGATCCCTAACATACTTCCTATGATCTTAAACCTAACTGAAGGATAAGGGGCACACACAGATTGACCACACTTTGAATTACCAGGGTGGCGAGTTTTACATCTACTCTTATACCCGTATTTTGGGTGTTGGCAATTTGTGTGTAGCCTGCTTAGTCTGGATGTTTAGGTAAGCATATCCGTTTCAGGATGGTGACATTCCCTGAGGAGCTCACAAGGTTCAACATGCTAAACCCTGTAGGTTAAATTATTTAATTCAGGCATAAGTGGAAAGGAGTGAGTGGTATTACTCAGGAAATAAGAGATTAATTAATATTGGCTGATTGTCATAAGCCAAATTAATTAATGAATGTCCAAAACCTTAAATATGAGGATCATGTTAGTTTGGTGCAACCCGTTCCTAATAATGTGGTAATAAAGGGGTGAGTCAGCATTGTTACCGTGGTGAAGGTTAAAACAATGTTTTATTAATTAATTATGTTCTGGGTTGAACAAGGAAGAATTAATTAATAAAGAGGGTCCACTTTATTATTTGCATCTGATCCCTGGTCTAGCCCACGAACTGCTCAAGCTCATTAGGGTTAGGGTTTCTCAAAACCCTAACACTATATATATGCCTTCTCTCTATCAGATCAAGAAAATGAGATTTCAGTATATTGAAAGAGAGAGAGAGAACGCCGACGGCTAATCCGGAGGGAGAGATTGATCGATTTCTCCAGATCTCGGGTCCAACTTGGTAGATAATCCTCACCAGATTTCCAAGGAGCAAGGGAACAGATCAGAAGATCAGATCTGTAGGAACAACTATCCACCACCATTGTTCAGATTCAGATCTAGATTACTTCATTGTTTTATTCTCCGATCTAGATCTGTAGATCAAATGTTGAAGATCAGGTATTCTTAAATTCCATCCTCTGCAATTAATTTTGTAGGAGCATGCATAGGTTCGCATGGTTTATTTAATTGAAATTTATTCCTGATATCCTAAGAACGATCATTGGCAATAATTTAATAATGGCAACTCATGTTGTCCATCGTAGACTCAAACCCTATACTAAACCGACAGCCAAACCAGAAATTGCCTCAGCTATGATAACTGTTTATATCTCGCTAGGTCGAACGATCTATACGATCTTTTGCGATCTCTTACACACCGTATGATCTTCCTATCGACAAGATAACTGGATGTGTTTGTTTGCATCGTATAATTGTTAATTTAGACTGGAGTTGTTTATTGCAAGTTATTAATAATTACAAGTATATCAAACATAACATTTCCCAATATACCAATCATAATGCTTTTATGTATACAATTCCAACAAGAGAGACAATGAGTGATTATCTTCAATTCAGTTTCCAGTTTCTCATTTGAGGAAGAAAATTACAAGTACAAATCAAAAACCAAAAATTGAAAAAAGAAAGTAAGTTTAACAACTCAAAAACTTATTTACCCAAATATTCATGGAGGAGGTTGCTCTGATGAAGATGGTTTTGATCCACAAAGTTTTTCCACCAACTCCACAAGCGTTTGAAATTGAACTTCTTCCATATGTTTCCTCTATTCCTTCTCTTTTCTGCGCTCCTCTTGTGATCGATGCAAAATCTGCACACATATTATGACAAAGGGCAAATAAATTTATAAGAACCCGAAGGTTGTCGAACCCATAGGGATAGTGCAACGAAATTAAATCATGTACTGAATGTAGTTTTTAAATCTCTTGTTTGGGAAAATCTAATTTTTGAGGGGTTTTGGTTTTTTATTAAAATAACTTTAATGAAATTCAAGTAAAAGAAAGCACAGATCCTAGAGAAATCTACCAATCCGATCAACATGCAAGAAACAAATAATTCAAACTAATAAAATACTTTTGGTGGAAAATCTGGATAAAGTCGAATTAACTCCTTTGTTGGGCAGTTAAAACCTAGATTATTAACTAATGTTTATCTCCTCTCGGTCTAAAAAACACAAGTTAATCAATCTCTTAAAAATTAGATCAATTACTACAAATGAAATCTTCTTTATTGGACAGAAAATCAAATGTATTAAACTCTCACTTCCTATTACTAATCTTCACCTCTAGATCCATCAATTAATAACAAAAATCTATTCTCATCTTCATCTCTCGATCCTTCAATTGAAAATAGATTTAAAATAAAATCAAAGAGTTTAAACCAATTTAGGGTTTGTAGAATTCGAATCAAAACATGTATTCACAAATGAAGAAACTCTAGAATCTGATAAAGGTTCTAGCCTAGCATATTAAAGACAAACATTGAAACATAAAATAAAGATTGCATTGAAAATTAAAGATGAAGGAAAGTAAAAATACAAGTAAAATAAAGTTTTGGTTCCAACCTTTTAAAACATGAAAACTAAAAACTCAAAAACTAAGAACTTAAACTAGAAACTGGAACTGGAACTCTTGCTAATGAGCTAAACTAGAGTTTATATAGTGCTGGGTTGTGCTCTTGAAAGGTAGGAATTGATTAAAATAAGGTATTTTGTTCTTCAAATTCGCCTAAGGCTTCAATTGGTATTTTTCCTCTTCCAAAATCTTCAAAAACGTGCAAGATAAATCCTTCCTTCTGCATAATCGCATGCACGTCGACCGAAATAAGTGATGTGTTCCCCCCTGCATCGACAGCCTCATGTTGATCAATTTGTTCATCACCTCGGCCGAAACAGAATGTTTTGTGGCAAATTTCTTCGAATTCTTGACCAACTTTGCTCTTTTTCTTCATTTTTCCTACAAAATCTTGCACCACAAGCATCATACCCTCCAAAATACACTCATGATCAAATTATTCATAAAAAAAAAACTAAAATGCATAAAAGAAATAAGAAAATAATGCGATAAGTGAGTATAAATATGAGCGTATCATGGAGGAGATGGTTTCAAAAATTTTAGCTTCTTTCTTATCTTTTTCATCAAGTCTCACCTTGATTTCTTCGAGCTCAGATTGAAAATAAGCTTGCATCTCTGTAAGCATGGCAGTCAGTGAGGGACTGGAGGTAGTTTTAATTTGAGCTTCAACACTTGGGTTCCTGGCCATCTCAGTAATAATGACAATGGGCGCGAAATTCACCATTTTCAAAGACATCATCCTGTCTTTCTCTTTCTTCTCTTTCTCCTCTTCTTCTTTTCTATTAAGCTCTTCCTCCTTTATTTTCTTCTCCTTCTCAGCTTCTCTGAGCTCTATCAGCCTTCTTATCATTTTGGCTCTTATCAAATTTGCAGTTTTGGCTAGATTGTCAAAACAAGAGCATATGATAGTATGTATAAGCTCGACTGCTCTCTACACAGTAGATTAAACAATCAATTCAACAGATAAAAGAGAGCCTGCTCTAGTTTCTTCTGTTCTAGCTCAGCTTGAGAGAGTTCTTCTTAGCCTTCTGTAACTCAGCTTCCACACTCCGTTGCTGCTTAGAAAGTCTCCTCACTTTCTTTGTCTTCGTAGCTATATATTTCTGATATGCTTCCGGAGTTGGAGCTGGTGCTGACATTTCTTCAGACTTAGTTTAGCTATGAGGTACTTGAGATATCGGAGGTGCAGAGATGGGGGCATCATACATGAAGATAAAGTCAGTAGGAGGGAGCCTGTGCAAATCCAGATAGGCATTCTTCTCATCAAATGATTGTTTCCTGAAGGCACGGATGGTCAGAATCCTCGTTCTTACTTCCTCCTCATTCATTTGCCTCGACTCAGCTTGGGCACTCCACTCATTCGCCCTTACCTCCTTCGACCTCCAAAAAGTCAGTCCCAACCTAGCTTGCATTATAGGATAATCTTTTTCGTTTAGTTGATGCTTGACCAAATCAAACCTTCTCCACCTCCTAAACTCCTCTCTCAACACATCTACCATTTCAGTCTCCTTTTCTTCAAATAAATCAGGGTAGAGTAGATTGATTTCTTCAAATATTCTCCTCTCTACCCTTTCCGATATTTCAGCAGCCCATGGTATAAGTTTGGCATTCCCGACATCAGCAAGCCCAATCGGTGGGCACGAATTTCTTAAACATTCAAAGGAGTTTTCTGGGTGCGGGAGCCCACTGAGAGGAACCTTGTATTCACCAAACTGACTGGGCTTATAAATATAATCTTTTGCCCTCGAGTCCCACGGGTGATACCTCCACACCCCATGCATATCCTTAAAGAAATCAAATTCTTCATGGATGGTGGGATTCCTCAGCTCTGTCTCTTCATCAAAGGGTATGAGGGAGTCATAAGATGATAGTTCAAAATCAATATCACCTCTCTGTCCACCGTGAGAGGACTCAACATGGCCTGACTCAATTTGAAGCTGAGTTATGTCAGTTTCAAGCTGGGAGGAGGCTTTCCCTTGCTTAGCCTCCTTCCCCTTTTCATTTAATTATGTCTGTTTATCGGGGTGGTCCCCCCCGCTTCTTCTCATTCTCCTTCAGAATTCTCTCTTGATCTGCAAGGACACCTTCAATAATGAGATTTTCTAATTGTGCTTCCAAACTCGCCGTTTGTACTGGGTCGGTCCCCCCTGTCTTAGTTTCAACCTTTTTCGCCAGTTGTTCAAGGTCATCGCCCCTGTCTCAGTTTCAACCTCCTTCGCTGGTTGTTCAGAGTCAGTCGCCCCATGAAGAATGTCAGCTTCGATCATCACTTCAACAAATAGCTGCTCACGTTGTTGCCCTGTTTGTTTATCTGGGTGTTGGTCAGCACCGTGAGCCTCCCTATACATATTTGCAAAAAATTGATCAGAGATAGGCAAAGTGGCAAATGTAGCAGGCGGGTCTTTGAATGGCAGTTTTCTTCTGGCAGATGTGTCCAATAAAGGATCATTTCGTCACCCTTTCTTTTCTTTCCTTCTTCCGCCTTCTCCTTGCCTTTCTTGGCACTGATATCATCTGCTTCTACTTTCTTCCTCAGTTCTTCTTCCAACCTTACCCTTTTACTATCCATCTCCATGGGCACCCTCTCACCTTCTCTTGGTTTGTGCTTTAGTGGCCTAGAGGTGGGAGTTCTTGTCTTCTTGACAATCATGGGGATAGTCACTCTCTCGAACAACCCCTTTGTCGGAATATGTGACTTCTCGGGCTTGAATTTCTTCCTTAGTCTCTTGTATTGGGGCTTGCTCAGGTTCCTCCCCAAGATCAGTCAATTGGGGGAGGTCTTCAATCGCCTTCTGAAAGCTTTCTTCCCTCTCGATATCAGACTCAGTCTCCTCCTCGTCATCACCACCTTCTTCATCATCACCTTCCTCCTCAGAACTGGAATCTTTCAGATAATACTTGGGTGGTAAGAAGTCAGTTGGGATTAGGAGCTCACCATCATCCACCACCTCCAACACTTTCTCCAACAAAAAACTTATCTTCAAACCAAACCCCCTTACTTTAATCGTGTTCTTCCTCCCGACGTAATCTAACAATCATTCGAAAACAAACTCAGCCTAGTTACTTCAACATCAATCGCCATCAACATGGAGTACTTCTTCTTGCTCATTTCGGAGTATGAGCCATGCTCGCAGTGCAGCATGCAGATCAGAATGTCACTAAGGAATGTAACCGCCGATTTTAGGTTACCTATATATAGTATTCAAAAACTAAGTTTGGATTGTCTGGATCGAGTCAACAAAATTTGATCAATGGCTGGGATGGAGTGATGGTCGGACTGGATTTGACTGATCCAACATGGGGGAGCGGGGTCGCCATGTGGCACACGTCCGGGTTGAGTGGGGTTTGTTCAGCATTTAATGCATCGTACCAGATAAGCCACCATTTGAATTTCGAATTATGCCGTCTCTTAAACTTAAACTGAGTAGTAAGTAAGTTTTAGTTTCTAAATCGAGAGTTTTTACTCAGTTTAAGTCCGCAACAGTCCTCCAAAGAAATCCAAGACCCGAAAATCAAAACATGGTTTTCGAAAGTCAGTTTCTCAGTTTCTCCGCGAATACCACTTATTCATAAAAATGGTTAAGTATAGAAATATGAAACTGAAAACTGAGAAATAAAGGAATATTGAAAATTGAGAGTTGGAACTCATTTTTAATTCGCTTCCTTCTTCTTCAAAATATATTTCGCCGATTCTGGATAAATTGATTTAAAGCATCTTCCAGGCAAGAAAACTGAGAGCTGGGACTCAGTTTTAGTTCGCATTTCTTTCATTTCACTTGGGATTTGAGCGATAAGATATCCAGATTATGAAAACTGAGAGTTGGGACTGAGTTTTATTCTGCAACTACTCCTATTCGATCGAGATCTCATCAAACACTAGCAATCTAAATTTGATGCACAACTCCTTGAATCGAGTCTTAAGGAGTGGTTTGGTGAAGATATCAGCCAATCGATCTTCAGTTCTTATGTTCTTCACAGACATATCCTTCTTCTCGACATGATCTTTGATAAAATGATGTCTGATGTCGATATGCTTCGTCCTTGAATGATGAACTGAATTCTTAGTGATACACATTGCACTGCTGTTATCACAGTAGATAGGCATGCATCCAATTTCGACGACTTCGTAATTAAGTAATTGATCCACAGGACTTGAGCACAACAACTTGCAGCGGCTACATACTTAGCTTCGGTTGTTGATGTGGCTATAGAATGTTTCTTCTTGCAAAATCAACTAATCAATTTATGTCCTTGGAACCGACAAGTTCCACTTGTGCCTTTTTAATCAATTCGGCATCCTCCAAAATCTGAATCAGAATAAGCATTAAAAGTCAGTTCGTTAGTTTTGGGATGCCAAATACCTAAGGACTCAGCTCCTTTCAGGTATTTCACGATCCTCTTCGCAGCACCCATGTGCGTCTTCTTGGGATTTTCTTAGAATCCCACGCATACTCTTATTTAATAGGAAATATCCGACCTGCTTGTGGTCAGATACAACAAAGAACCTATGATTCCATTGTAGCTCGTTGGATTGACTGCTTCTCCTTCTTCATCAAGGTTGATTTGGGCACTTGGGCTCATCGGGATTCTCAAGGGCTTGATCTTCTTAGGACAAAACTTGTTTATCAAGTTTTTGGTATACTTCTTCTGATTGATGAAGATTACAACTTCAGACAGAATTACTTGAAGACTGAAGAAATAAATCAGTTTACCCATCATGCTTATCTGGAAATTGCTCTGCATAATTTGGGCAAACCTCTCGCATAGCATCAAGTTCTTGCATCCAAAGACAATATCATCGACATATATCTGAATTAACAGAATATCAGCTCCATCCTTGCTGAACAAGTTAGTGTTTATCTTCCTTTTCTGGAAACTGTTCTTGAGAAGAAACTGAGACAGAGTCTCATACCAAGCTATGAGTGCTTGCTTCAACCCATAGAGAGACTATCTCAATTTAAAAACTTAGTTTTCTTCTTCGATGCCTGGGGGTTTTTCAAGATATACATCTTCTTTAAGCTCCCTATTAAGAAACACGCTATTCACATCCATCTGAAAAACTGTGAAGTTACATTGCGCGGCATAAGCTAAGAACAATCTGATGGCTTCGAGACGTGCAACTGGAGCAAAAGTTTCATCAAAATCAATTCCTTCACATTGAGCATACCCTTTTGCTACCAACCTTGCTTTGTTTCTCACAATATTCCCTGTTTCATCTCTCTTATTCTTGAAAACCCACTTAGTTGTAATAACGGATTGATGGGTTGGTCTGTCCACCAAGTACCATACTTCATTACGCTTGAACTCAGCCAATTCCTCTTGCATGACATTTATCCAATCTGTCAATTTTAAAGCATCTCCAATCTTTGTTGGTTCTGGTTGTTGAGAGATAAAGCAAGTCAGCAACGCGCTTCCTTGACATGTGTGGTCTGGATTTGTGATGTTATCCAACAAAGCATCTTTTGGATGGTGTCTTAACCACTTGGGCTTCTAGAGCTGAGTAACCTTGACAGGTTGAATGAAAGCTCCAGGGAAGTCAGTTCATGAAACTAGAACTGAGGTTAAGGTAGATTTCACCATGGCTAGATCTTCTCTTGAAGCTTGATCCTCCACCACTGGATTTGATCCTTCTTCTGTAGTGATTGCTTCTATTCTGCAACGATTGCTTCTATAATCTCCAATCTTTGACCTTTTGGATTTATCTCTTCAGATTGAGTATCTTGATTTCCAGCAAAGTCAGCACCGCCAGAGTCAGTTTTAGCTTGGCCTTCGATCTTAGTTTCAGTTTAAACTAGAGTTCCCCCTTGATTTGTACCTGCATTTAGGGTTAGAGAATCTATGGCCTTAAGAAGAACTATAACATCACTGGCCTTTTCGGCTTGTTGCACTCCAGCCGAATAATCCGGATTACTTGATGTTTGTTTCATAGATCTAGCATGAGAAACTATATTAACATCTTCTTTTTCAGAACTCAGTTTCTCATTGGCATCCTTGATCTCACGAGCATCAAGTTCCTGTTCCTTTAAGGTCCTGCGCACTAGAATAGACTCATCAAAATCAACACAACATGTTACTTCCACAAGTCCCGTAGTATTGTTGAGTACCCTATATCCCTTGTATGAAGGCTGTCCATATCCACGGAACACACTTTTATCCACCTTGGGATTAAAAGTATTCAATTTCGACTTTCCGTTATTATGGATATAACATGGGGAATCGAAAGCACGAAAATGAGCTATTGAAGGCTTACGACCATTATAGACCTCGTAGGGAGTTTTGTGATGATAAATGTTGGTAGCACTTCTATTCTAAGTATAGCAAGCTGTCATCAAAGCTTCTCCCCAATATCCTTTAATCAAACTTGCTTTGGCAAGCATGATCTTTACTGTTTCTTTGAGTTTGCAATTTCGTCTCTCAGCAAGGCCATTTTGTTGAGGATTCCTTAGAGCTGACTTCTCGTGGGAAATCCCAGCATCTGCATAGAAATCCATCGATGGCCTGAGCTTCTGTGAGTAAATTTATACATACAACACAAATAAATTTAGATTCTAGGTACCCGAGCTTCTGTGGGTCCTACAGGGTTAGTCTTTTGGATCCATCCCAATGGAATCCAAACTTGTTTCACCTTGAGAACATGTGATTTCTTCTCAACCATATTCTTCCTCTTGTAATAGTGCATGCTGTTTGAGTCTCAAAAGCCAAGTCTGGGGTGTTTAGTCTTCCTAGCCCTTAAATAAGAAAATTGGTAGGGCTCAGACCTCGAGTAGGTGTCCCTCCTACTCAGATTAGTCCTCTTCTCATAAGAAATATGATTGTAGGACCTTGAATTTCTGGAACCCGGACGCACAACTGTCTTCTTACAGAAATTTGTTTTGGTTGTTGAAGTGGGTTTCCTTGCATTTGGAACGGATTGCTTAACCCACTTTTCAGGCATAGTTGGCTTCATCTCAGGTTTATTCAGTTTAGAAACTGAGTAATTTTTAAGCTTTGGAACTGAGTTTAGTTTAGAAACTGAATTTTGTCCCTTGCCCTGATTGGCCAGAATGGAGTTTTGAACAACTACTTTTCTTGGTAACTTAACTTCTAAACTTGAGTTTCTTTTAAAATGATGATCTGAGATTTTTCCAATTTCAGAAGTGGATGCATGATCGCTCAAAATATTTTGAAAATCCTAACCCTGATTTATTAGAGGGGTCTCTCTAAGCTTTTAAAGGTTCATCAATTTTGCTAGCGCTTAAATAAAGTGAGAAAATACGTTTTTGGTCGCTAGAAACCTTGAGTTTAAAAGAATCACACTCTTTTGAAAGATTTTGAATTTTTTATAAGTAAAATAGAATGTTCTGCCTTCAGTTTAGTCAGTTCTTCACTAAGTGACCTCGATCCTTTGATCTCCTTGTTCAGGTTTGAAACTTCAAGTTTTAGTGAAGAGTTTTCACCAACTAAAATATTTTTCAATTAGTAAATCTTAGAAAATTCTTTAGCAAGATATGCTAGGGAGACATCATCTGAATTTGAGCAAATGGATTCAATGTCCTCTTATGCATGTAGAAGAACTTGAAATTGAGTTAGGAATAATTACCAAATTTTGAGATTCAGTTTCTGGTTCTTCTTCTTCCACATCTAATGCTTCTTCTCCAAGCTTGACCATGAGCACTAAGAAAGCTTCCTGCTCAGCCTCATCATCAGATGTATAATAGCCATCATCATTGTCTGAGGTATCTGAAACTTCGGTTCGTGACAACATGGCTTTAGCAATACCTCTGGACGCCTTCTTCTAAACTATCCTCTTCAAGCATTCTCTTTCTTCCTTTGAGACCAGCGGGCACTCGTATTTGAGATGGTTTAGTGAGTTGCATTCAAAACAAGCCTTTGGTGGTCTCTCTGATCACTGTAAAATCAACAGATTAATTATAGCAACAGTGACAAATAAATTTATAAGAACCCTAAGGTTATCGAATCCAGGGGAATTGTATAACAAAACTATCCTATGTCCTAATTATGATCCTAAGATTCATTGTTTGAGTGAACAGAGAAAAAAGGGTTTTGATTTGGAAAATAAAGATGACAATACTTGAAAATTAAAGAGGTTTTGAAAGCAATTTAAAGGAACACAGATTCTAGGGAAGAATTCTTATTATGGATAACATGTAGGAATCAATTAATTTAACAGGTGGAATACTGCAATAATGCTATATTTCCTTGTTTGACAAATATAACCTAGATTACTAATTAGTGACTATCTCCGCTCGGTCTCAAGTACACCAAATTAGTCAATCTGATAAGCAAATCAGTTCAATTCCTACAGTCTAGTACATCTTTTTAGATAGTGTAGAGTGTATTATGCATTCCTAATCCCACTATCAATATTCACCTCTCGGTCCTTCTATCAATAGCTAGACATCTAAATTAATCGTCACCTCTCGGTCCTTGAATTAAATTAGAATTATAAAATAAACACAGGAATCATGAACCTAATTAATTAATCCTAACATGTATCCATAATAATATCAAACCCTAGAACCCGCTAGGGTTTCTAGCCACTCATCGAAGATAAAAATCCAAAAGAAACATATTAAATTGCATAAAACTAAAGAACTTACAAGAAAATAAAAGGGTTTCGTGTTTCCCAACTCTCAAAACTCTAAAAACTGAAAATATGATAATGCATATGATAGCTCCTCTGAAAAAGTCGAATTTACTAAGTATTTATAGGGGTGGATGTGTATCCTATCAAATCTAGGGCTAAAGATATGAATAAATCCGATTTTCATAAAATTCTTGCGCCAGCAGACCCTCGTCGATCGATGTGGATTGGTGTCGATCGACGTGGCTCTCTCTTCGGCATCGATCAATATAGATTCACGTTGATCTGCGTGGTCTCTCGCCCCTTCTGCGCGGTCTCACGGTTTCGGCCATAACTTCCTCTCCTGAACTCCGATTGACCCGATTCCAGTTGCGTTGGAGAGCTAACTCAAAGCTTCATCCATTTCCATGCGCCAATAGTCCGAATTCTCCTTTTGGAAGAACTATTAACTGCTACTCTTACAAGTCACTGCTTTCGGAACGGGTTTCAAGTGAATTTAGGCCTAAAACCTGCAAAAACACCAAGGCGAGCATAATACAACCTAATATAGACTCATGCATAGGATATATATATAAACTCAATAAAAATACATAAAATAGTAGAAAATAATATAGATAAGCGAGTAAAATAATGAGCTTATCAACCCCCCAAACTTGAACGTTTGATTGTCCTCAATCAATAGGCAAGAAAGAAATCAAAAGATCATGCGATTAAAGTGCAATGTCTCACAAGATTGATCAGAGTCAAGAATAAAAAATCCACTACACACAAGTAATTTGAAAGAGACAGAAAATTCATCAACAGTAGAAGAACTCACAAGAAGTGTATCACTCAACTCTCAAGTGTTTAAGGTATAGATGAAATCACTCAACAACATGTGTGAAGAAATTTCTACCATAGGCTTGCAAATTTTCTACTATCTCCACTGCTAGAATGCGCACACAAGTCTAGAATCAAAAAGGACTTTCATCAGGTTGTAATGTAGGCTTTTTATGAAAGGAAGGGAAATATGGCCAAGTGACTAAATGATGGATTTATATACTGAAAGCATTATGATTGGTATATTATGTACAAGGTTTATTGGTTAATATACTGGGAATCATAATTGTTGTATGTTCATCTCCTGTCTGAATTAACAAACATGTGTCGCAAACACAATTATCCTCTTATCTCGTAGATAGGGAGATCATACGGTGTGTAGAAGATCACGGAAGATCGTATGGATCTTTTGACCTAGCGAGATATAAAAGGTCATCACAGCTGAGACAGTTCCAGGATAAACTGTCGGTGTAGGCTGCAGCATATGCGGATAAGCATCTTATCTTGGATGACTTGGTATGCTGGTGTGGGGCACACATTGATGAGGACCTAAGTCAAGATCGATTCTTTTATCTGACATTAAAAGAATCTAGATCTTTATGACTCGATGGAATCTTAAACCTATATGAGGATACAGAAGTATACATATATTGTATATCACTTTGAGTCGTAGAGAGGGTTCTAGTTGAACCTGTACTTCTGCAGTCTTGGGTGATATCAATCTGTGTATGACTATCTGGTATCTGAACTAGGTAACCACATCCAGTATAGGATGGTGACATTCCCTGAACAGCTCAAAAGGTTCGTTATGCTAAAGTCCTGCAGGCTGATTAAGTTCAAGCATAAGTGAAAAGGTTTGAGTGGATTGATTCAGGAATTAAAGATGTTAATTAATTAAATAGCTTGTTAGAGCTTAAATTAATTAACGAATGTCTGTAACCTTAAATGTGGGGATAAACCGAGTCCAATGCAACCCGTTCCTCAAAACGTGGTAGCAAATAGGTAGGACAGTATTGATTCTCTGGTGGCATGAATCAATATTAATTAATTAATTATATTCTGGGTTGAATATGGGAATTAATTAATTGATAGGCCTTATTTGCTATTTGCATTCTTGTCCCTGGTCTGGCCCATGATAACTCAAGCCCAATAGAAGCAAAGAATTTCCTATAAATAGGCCTCAGTACCTCAGAACTCAATACACCTACTACTCATAAGATCACAAGTTGCATACAGCAAACCAGAGCATTGGGAGCTGTAGTGATCGAGTGAGTTTGAGATACGAGGAGGAAATTCTGCTTCTCAACCGGGCAAAGGATCTGATAGATAATCTTCACCAGATTTTCAGATCGAGTTGGGATACAGATCAGAAGATCAGATCAGGAGGATTCTTCTTCTCTCTCTCCTCTTATTTTCGAAAATATTCATTTATTTTCTTAAGATTAATTTCCTCAATCTGTTAGGAAATTAAATCTTGGTGCGTGGGAAAGATCAAAGGGCATCTCCGCGCACGCGTTCTTCATCGTTCTTCAATCCAGGTATTCCGCATAACCTTCTTATGCATAATAATATAGGAGCATGCCAGGATTGTTCATAGGCATAGCAATTTATTTTTGATATTCCAATTAACGATCCTTGGTAAACGGATTTCGTGATTCAGTTCACGAAACCCTTCACTAAAATCAATCAAGTTGTACTTCCTCAATCAATCCAAACCACCTTCTATTCATCATCCAACCTTCTCCTAATATTTTTCAACAAACTCATTTTTTTATTCTAGCTCATTTTGAATCTCCTATGCTCTTTTTGTTAATTTTGTATTCTTTTCTTTTTCAGAGAGCTTATGAGAATTCTAATTATTTCTTTGAGCTTCTTTTTCACACACCTTTTCACCACTAATTTATATTTTCTTATCTCCATCTCACAATCATTCCACCCCATATACCATAACTCAAGACATGAGCGAAACCAATACTTATTCTTAATCTCATAGACAAGGAAAGAAAATTTTTGTATAGGCTCAAAAGTGGCTAACTAGGGAAAATTTGATGTGAAGGGACAGTGTTTAGGGAATTGGGCTATCAAAGATGGCCTAAGATCATTTCCTAAACTTGTGCACACTATGCAGTCTCAACACAGAAAATAGGCAAGTTCTAGAAAAATAAAAATACACATGTGAATCTCACATCAAACGAAATAAGGCTCAAAATCTCACACAAGGGTTCAAAATTTTTTCTTCCACAGTCAATTTTAAATCAGCTCAATCGGCTTGCAAGTGTAAGTGTCAAATCAATCATGTCATGCGGTATTCTACATTCATAGGCATCTGACCACAATCACAATTAATTCAAACTCAACCCTCAACCGATTCTAATCTCACAATCTCATTCGGGTTATATCAAAACTAAAAAAATCTCCCCACAAAATAGAATAAAACATAAAATAAATTTAAGGCGGAAAGCAGAATAAATAAAAGATAGAACGTTCAATCTCTTGTCCACATCCCCCAAACTTATTTCCAACTCGAAGAGTGGAATAAGTTTGAAAATCAGACAGAAGAGGGAACGATACCTGGTAGTTGATCTTAGACATCAACTTTTTATCCCCTGGAGTCTTCGAACATCGCCCGACATGGAATAATTGATGCTGGCACTTCGCGTCGATCGACGGCACGCAGGATGGCGTCGATCGACGTGAAGCCTTCTCGTGACCCTCTCCTCGGATCAAGTGTATCTCGTCGGCCGGCTGCTCGGTGTTGATCGACGCCAGGCTGCATCGATCGACGTCGAGCTGTAATTTTTTTTTAATTAAACTGCAAAATAACTGTTAACGCAAAAATAATAGAAATTCGAAATAAAAATTGAAAATTAAAAAGAAAATACGTAAAGGGTTGGGTTACCTCCCAACAAGTGCTTGATTTAACGTCTCAGCTCGACAATACCTCAAATCACCGCCAGGGAGGTCGGGTCCAGACTCGCCGGCCTTTGGCATCCACCATGTAAACCTTACGGTCTTTGACAATGGTGGTGAGCTCAAAAAAAGGTGGTGTAGTTGACAATTTCACCCTTTCATTTCCTCTCTCCCACTTAATGGCAGCTGCTTCTTCCTCTTCAGATTCATCTCCTTCTTCAGTAGTGGAGACTTTATTGCACTCCCCTTTCTTCTAGCTCTTGTCGATCACAAAGGTGATTTTCTCGTCGTTTGCTCAGAGTGTGATCTCGCCGCCTTGACAATCAATGAGAGCGGCGCTAGTGTCGAGAAACTCATGCCCCAAGATCATGGGCATGTTCTCGTCCTCCTTCATCTTGTGCACCACAAAATCTGCAGGAAAAATGAGATGGCCCACGTGAAGGAATTTGTGAACTGAATCACGAAGTCCGTTTGCCAAGGATCATTAATTGGAATATCAAAATAAATTGCTATGCCTATGAATGATCCTAGCATGCTCCTAAATTATTATGCATAAGAAGGTTTATGCGGAATACCTGGATTGATGAACTCTGAAGAACGAGTGCGCGGAGATTCCCTTTGATCTTTCCCACGCACAAAGATTTAATTCCTAACAGATTGAGGAAATAAATCTTAAGAAAATAAAACAGTTATTTTCAAAAATCAAGGAGAGAGGGAGAAGAAAAATCCTCCTGATCTGATCTTCTGATCTATATCCCAACTCGATCTGAAAATTTGGTGAAGATTCTCTATCAGATCCCTTGCCTGGTTGAGAAGCAGAATTTCCTCCACGTTCTCAGATCTTAGTCGATCACCACAGCTCCCAAAAACCTGATTTGCTGTGTGCAACTTATGATCTTGTGGTGTGTGTTGCTATCTGAGGAACTGAGGCCTATTTATAGGAAAATACTGGACTTCTATTGGGCTTGAGTTTCATGGGCCAGACCAGCGACCAGAATGCAAATAGCAAATAAGGCCTATCAATTAATAATTCCCATATTCAACCCAGAATATAATTAATTAATTAATATTGATTCATTCCACTAGAGAATCAATACTGTCCTACCTATTTGCTACCACGTTTTGAGGTATGGGTTGCGTGGGCTCGGTATATCCCCACATTCAAGATTACACACATTCGTTAATTAATTTAAGCTCTGATAAGCTATTTAATTAATTAACATCTTATATTCCTGAATCAATCCACTCAAACCTTTTCACTTATGCTTGAACTTAATCAGCCTGCAGGACTTAGCATAACGAACCTTTTGAGCTGTTCAGGGATTGTCACCATCCTATACTGGATGTGGTTACCTAGTTCCAGTACCAGACAGTCATACACAAACTGCTATTACCCAAGATACAGATATACAAACTCAACTAGAGCCTTTCACTGCAACTCAAAGTAATACACAATCTGCATATACTTTTGTACCTTCATTTAGGCTTAGGATCTCGTCAAGCAATAGAGATCTAGATTCTTTTAATGTCAGATAAAAGAATCGATCTCGACTTAGGTCCTTATCAATGTGTTCCCCACACCAGCATACCAAGCCATCCAAGATAAGATGCTTATTACTGCGTATGCTGCAGCCTACACCGACAGTTTATCCTGGAACTGTCTCAGCTGTGATAACTATTTATATCTCGCTAGGTCAAACAATCCATACGATATTCCGTGATCTTCTACACACCGTATGATCTCCCTATCGATGAGATAAGAGGATAATTGCGTTTGCGACACATGTTTGTTAATTCAGACATGAGATGAACATACAACATTTATGATTCCCAGTATATTAACCAATCGACCTTGTACATAATATACCAATCATAATGCTTTCAGTATATAAATCCATCAATCTCCCACTTATACTCAAAGCATTATACAGGTGCTTTCCAGAGTATAACGCGTCTAAACTAATCTAGCTATTACATCAAACATTCTACGTGGATAGCTTTGCCCTCAGCCCAAGGTTACGTACATGCATCTCGTAGACCTTCTGAGGCAGAGCCTTTGTGAATGGATCCGCTAGATTATTTCTTGTATCAATCTTCTCTACTAGCACATCACCCATTGCTAGGATTTCTCGTATAATATGGTACTTCCTTTCAATGTGTTTTGTTGCTCTGTGAGTTCGTGGTTCCTTTGAATTAGCCACAGCTCCCGAATTATCACAGTATATCGTGATTGTCTTGGGCAGCTTAGGAATCACGTCCTACTCCAGAAGGAAGTTTCAAAACCATACTGCTTCTTTCGAAGCTTCAGAAGCTGCCACGTATTCTGCTTCCATGGTGGAGTCCGCAATGCACTTCTGCTTTGCACTCCTCCATGATATGGCCCCACCTCTCAATGTAAACACATAGCCAGAGGTGGACTTCTTTACGTCTCGGTCTGCCTGGAAATCTGAATTTGTATAACCCATAGGTACAACTCCTCACACTGATAGACGAGACAATATTCTCTAGTCCTTTTCAAGTATTTGAGTATGTGCTTTACCGCGGTCCAATGCACCTGTCCAGGGTTAGACTGGTATCTCGCTACCATGCCTACAGCAAAGCAGATATCTGGCCTCATACATAGCATTGCATACATGAGGCTCCCAACGGCCGATGCATACGGCACGTTCCTCATTTCATCTTTCTCCCTTTGTGTCACCGGACACTGATCCTTGGAAAGATATATGCCATGTCAGAAGGGTAACTGACCTTTCTTTGCAGTTTGCATGCTGAAACGGGCAATCACAGTATCCACATATGATCCTTGAGACAAGGTCAGCATCCTCTTATTGCGCTCCCGCAATACTTTTACCCCTAGGATGTATCCTGCCTCCCCAAGGTCCTTCATATGAAACTGCTCGGATAACCACCCCTTTATGCCCGACAATACTTCCACATTGTCGCTAAATAGGAGAATATCATCTACATAAAGTGCAAGGAACACCACGCTTCCGCTGACACATAGACAGTACACGCATCTCTCGTTTGAGCATTGTGAAAATCCATAGGATTTCGGGTTGGTGGACAACCCTCCTACTGCGACGAGACATCTAAATCGTGTCAGTAGTTGGCACAGTACGAGTTGGTCCCATACCTTGCATTTGTGGCAGTGTTGGTATAGCCTCACCTGTTGTAGGTGGATTTACCATTACACTGGGCTTTCCTGATGGAATTGCTTCTTTGTCCTCAAGCTCGTGGAGGACAATTTCACTCTTGGATCTGTGGTTTCTTACATATTCGTCCTCCAAGAATCTCGCGTTGGTACTGACAACGACTTTCTGATTCTCAGGATAATAGAAGTAACCACCTTTCGTTTGCCTGGGATATTCTACAAACAACATCATTTCTAACTTATCAGGTTCCTTTGTCAGCACATATGCTGGACAACCCCAAACCCTCACTCTGTTCAAACTTGGCTTTCGCCCATACCAGAGTTCCAAAGGTGTTTTAGGAACTAATTTAGAAGGTACCAGGTTAAGCAAATAGGCCGCTGTCTCCAAGGCATATCCCCAAAACGAAATAGGCAAGCTTGCATAACTCATCATCGACCTGACCATTTCCAAGAGAGTTCTATTTCTTCTTTCCGCTACACCATTTTGTTGAGGGGTTCTTGGTGCAGTCCACTGGGATGTAATCTCGTTATCTGACAAGTACTGCAAGAACTCGTTACTGAGGTATTCACCACCACGATCTGATCGTAGTGTCTTGATAGTCTTACCTAGCTTCTTTTCTACCTCAGTTCTAAACTCTTTGAATTTCTCAAAGCATTCAGACTTATGGCGAAGCAAATCGACATATCCGAATCTTGAGTAATCGTCAATGAATGTGGCGAAGTACTCATAACCTCCACGACATTACGTGGACTTTGGTCCACATAAGTCAGAGTGGATCAATTCCAACACATTCTCTGCTCGAGACTGACTTGCCTTAAAAGGTCTGGTCGTCATCTTTCCTTCTATACAGGACTCACAGATTTGATGCGGTACCACTTGGAAAGAATCCAAGAGCCCATCGCATGCTAATCTTTTATCCTCTTTAGATTGATGTGACCTAGTCTTAAGTGCCAGAGATATGTTTGATCCTCATCGGAAGAAAACTTTCTCTTTAAATGATTATTATTATTGGATGAGTTTGCAACATTCACGGAAGATTTATGCATACAATCAGTGATATAGAGAGAGTCAATCAGTTTGCCATGACAGAAAACACCGTTATTACCAATGATAGAAACTCCACTATAAAAAATAACTGAATATCCATCACAAAATAACTTGGAAACTGAAATTAAGTTCCGCCGAAAAACCGGCACATATAAAACATCTCTCAAAATCAAAACATTGTTTTCAAAGCATAAAGTAAAATCTCCAATGGCTACTGCTAAGACTCGCTCTCCGCTGCCCAATGAGATGTTAATCTCATCATGCTTCAGCTGCCTTGTCGGCCTGAACCCCTGCAAAGTATAACAAACATGGTTAGTAGCTCCAGTATCCACTACCCAAGAATGGGTAGAAACCGATGCTAAACATGTTTCCGTTATAAATGCACATGACGCACCTTGTCCAGTCTTCCTGACTTGACAATCTTTCTTCCAGTGACCAGCCTTGCCACATCTGAAACACTTGTCCCTTTTAGCAGGCACGCCCGATGTCCCTTTTGACTTTCTACCAGAAGTTGTACCTTTGGCTTTCTTCTTAAACATTCCTTTGCGCCTCTTGCCAACCAGCGCAACAGGACGATTGCTAGAAGTTGCCAAAGTAACCTTTTCTGGCTGCATTACTGATTCCGCTGCCATCAAGTCATTGAATAGCTCGTTAAGAGTGTACTCTTTCTTGTTCATGATAGCATTCAGTCTAAAGTTCTCATAGGACTTTGGCAGAGAGTTGAGGATGATATCAACCTGCGCTTCCGCATCGAGACCACCTCCGTGCAGCGTGAGCTCATCCATGAGGTGAGTCATGCCGACCACGTGTTCTCTGATCGAGCTACCTTCTGCCATTTTCTTTCCCACGATTTCCCTCATGAGATTGAATCTGACTGCTCCGTCTGACTCACCATAGGTCGCTGTGAGGCTGTCCATTATGTCACTAGCATTATCATATGAATGATGCTGCTGTGCAAGTACCTTGGACATAGTAGTCATCATATAGCATTTCACTATATTGTTTGACTTGAGCCACTTGTTATAGTAGCTCCTTTCCTCATCAGTCGATGCATTAGTGGGAGCAGCCGGACGAGGCTTATCAAGGACAAACTTGTGTTCCTCTGCGACAAGGATGTAATCCAAGTTGCATTTCCATTCTTGGAAATTGGGACCGGTTAATTGGTTTTGTGCTAAGATATTGATTACATTCGGTAAACACATGTCTGAAAACAATAAATTAAAACAAAAATTAAAACATAGTCGCAAACTATTGAAACAATTAAATATTGAAACCTTATGATTAAGAAATATTAATGTTTCCTCCAATTTGCCTAAGTATTACTATTGCAAGCCACACATGTGGACGTTTACAACAAAACACTTAACCAGACTGCATCTTTCAATTCCGGTCCTTTAATTCCAATCCATGCTCGGGTTCCTTAGACAAATGGAATTAATAATTGGAGACTAACTTAAGACCATATTATCCTACTGAACAGGGACATCACAAATGAGTTATACTCTGGATAACATCTAAGCTAGCTTTACCACCAAAGCCAACCCTCCCATATAAGGATCTATTAGAACACACCCGATCCCTATAATTAGGCTGTCTCATTTAATTCAATCCCTAGAGAACTTATGAAAATTCAATACGCAAGCTACACATGTAGACGTTTACGCATGAACTCCCACTTCTCACATGAAATAAATGTTTGTTTTAAGAAATCCTATCTATTAGAACTTATGAATAATAAATTAAGTAAGCTACACATGTAGACGTTTACCTAATAAATTATCCACTTCCAATAAATGATCGCTTTGTGGAGGTCTTACTAAATTATGAGCTTAGTAATTTTTAGTTCATAAGGTTCAATTGCACAGATTATTTTATGTAGCCATAATTATAACATTGCTAAAATTCTATCATGCATAGCATGAACCCCGAATTTATAGTTTTAATTAATTACACAAAATAAATCACATAACATGCTTTAAAGCTATAAATAAAAGCAGTAAACGTGCTCCTATTATCTACAACATGCTTATATGCTGCGCAATTAAATTAAACACGTATATCATGCGAAGACAGATAATAAAGCAAATAAAAAATGTCCTCGTGGCCCCATGATATGAAATAAAATTAATTCTAACTATTACAAGTTGAAATTAATAATACAGATCTTCGACTGGGCTCCCACTACTTGGACTGAGATCTGAATTTATTTTCTGAATCTGGGCCTCCAAGATTTGATTTATCAGAGAATTGGACAACTGGGCCAGTTAACCAAATCGCAGGCCTAGACACACATTGCAAGCCCAATAGCCCGACGAGCCACCACCGGCGAACCACTGTAGCCGGCGACTCGCCACCGTTGTGAGGGCTCCCGGCATGCGCAGCAGCCATGCACGTACGTGCATGGTTGCAGCCCGCGATGCCGCCTCCTTCGGTCGTTGCACGTTTCGCATGCCACCGCCCCGACTTGCCCTGACCATTGCCCGAACTGCCGTTCATCTTTTCTCTCCACCGTTGGCCACCACGACTCGCCGAAAAACGCGCATGAAGCGCGACGTGAGTAACGCGCGCGCAGCATGCAAACCCTAGGTTTGCGATGTCCCTATGATCTTTCCCACGCACAAAGATTTAATTCCTAACAGATTGAGGAAATAAATCTTGAGAAAATAAAACAATTATTTCCGAAAATCAAGGAGAGAGGGAGAGGAAAAATCCTCCTGATCTGATCTTCTGATCTGTATCCCAACTCGATCTGAAAATCTGGTGAAGATTCTCTATCAGATACCTTGCCCGGTTGAGAAGCAGAATTTCCTCCTCGTTCTTAGATCTTAGTGGATCACCACAGCTCCCAAAACCTGGTTTGCTGTGTGCAACTTATGATCTTGTGGTGTGTGTTGAGATCTGAGGAACTGAGGCTTATTTATAAGAAAATACTGGACTTCTATTGGGCTTGAGTTTCATGGGCCAGACCAGGGACCAGAATGCAAATAGCAAATAAGGCCTATCAATTAATTAATTCCCATATTCAACCCAGAAAATAATTAATTAATTAATATTGATTCATTCCACTAGAGAATCAATACTGTCCTACCTATTTGCTACCACGTTTTGAGGTACGGGTTGCATGGGCTCGGTATATCCCCACATTTAAGGTTACAGATATTCGTTAATTAATTTAAGCTCTGACAAGCTATTTAATTAATTAACATCTTGTATTCCTGAATCAAAACACTCAAACCTTTTCACTTATGCTTGAACTTAATCAGCCTGCAGGACTTAACATTACGAACCTTTTGAGCTGTTCAGGGAATGTCACCGTCCTATACTGGATGTGGTTACCTAGTTCCAGTACCAGACAGTCATACACAAACTGCTACTACCCAAGATACAGATATACAAGCTCAACTAGAGCCTTTCACTACAACTCAAAGTAATACACAATCTGCATATACTTTTGTACCTTCATTTAGGATTAGGATCTCGTCAAGCCATAGAGATCTAGATTCTTTTAATATCAGATAAAAGAATCGATCTCGACTTAGGTCCTTATCAATGTGTGCCCCACACCAGCATACCAAGCCATCCAAGATAAGATGCTTATTACTGCGTATGCTGCAGCCTACACCGACAGTTTATCCTGGAACTGTCTCAGTTGTGATAACTATTTATATCTCGCTAGGTCAAATGATCCATACGATCTTCCGTGATCTTCTACACACCGTATGATCTCCCTGTCGACGAGATAAGAGGATAAATGCGTTTGCGACATATGTTTGTTAATTCAGACAGGAGATGAACATACAACATTTATGATTCCTAGTATATTAACCAATCGACCTTGTACATAATATACCAATCATAATGCTTTCAGTATATAAATCCATCACCACGCGAATGAGCACATCCTCTAGTATACCTTTCGGGCGGGACACAGACCGGTCCGCCATCTGCAGGGTGATCGTCATTGACCTCATCTCTCCGATGTAGAGACGCTTGTAGATGGAGTATGGCATCAGGTTGATACTGGCCCCAGTATCACATAGTACTCTCTCGAACGTGTGTCCCCCAATCTCAACCAGAATAGAGAAGCATCCAGGATCGCTTCTCTTGATGGGCACCTGCTTTTGAAGTAGTAGGTTGCACTGCTCGTGGATCTTCACCGTCTTGTTCTCCACGAATTGTTTCTTTCCACTCATTAATTTCCGGAGGTACTTCATGTACCCCGGAATCTCCTTCAGTGCTTCGATCAGTGGGATGTTGATGCTGACCTTCTTCAAATTCTCCACAAATCTGGAGAACTTCTCGTCCTCTTTCTGCTTCGCGAACCGCTGTGGGAATGGTATAGGAAGGAGATGATCTTCAAACTGCTTCAGCTTTGCGTCTGGAACAGGCTTCTGCATCGATCGACGTGGATCCCTGTCCTGCACAATTTTACTCCTTTTCACCTCCATAATTGTTCACAGCCATCTCGGGACCCTTGTAGCTCGTCCCAGACCTCAGAGAAATTGCATTCACTGGCTTTTCCTTTGCGGAGTTCACCTCTGTCGTACTTGGCAACTGTCCCGGCTTATGCTGATTGCTAAGAGTAGTGGAGATTTGGCTCAGTTGGGTGTCCAACATCTGAAAATGTTTCGTCATCAGCTGCATGTGGTTGGCCATCCCCTTCACCTCGATTTCTAATTTCCCAAACCGATTATCCGAGCTCTTGATGAATTTCTTGAGCGTCTCCTCCAACACGAATTTCTTCCTTTCCACGATCTCTCCTCCAATACCTACATCAAAACCAGGCGGAGGGTTTTCTGCAGCAGAAGGGTTAGAATAAGAAAAACCAGGGTGAGATCGCCCATGGTTGTAATGATACCCCTGATTGCCTCGGTAGTTATTGTAATAACCACCGCCAATGTAGTTCACCTCCGTCCCGGCAGTTCCAGACGAACTGCTTGCACCCCAGTTGATGTAGTCGGCCTCCACCGGAACAATAGCCATGCTTGACTCTATAACCGCTGCAGCTTCTGCTGTGCCCAATTTTTCAATCTCTTCCCGGAGCTTTTTCACCTCGGCAACCACATCAATTTCTGGCTTGGCTTCCATAACTTTGATCGGAATCTGTCTATCAGTCGGCCATTGGTGGCTATTCAGCGCCATGTCTGCCAGCAACCTCATGCTCTCTGCACCACTCTTCTTCATCAGTATACCACCAGCAGATGCATCAACCAACTCCTTCATGTGAGGATTCAAACCCTCATAGAAATGGCACACTTGCATCTCCAGATCGATGCCATGTCCAGGACAGAGTCGTAGAAGCTTTTTGTATCTCTTCCAGGCCTCGTAGAGTGACTCATCATACATCTGCTTGAAAGCAGTAATGACAGCTTTCCTCTTCAGCAGTAGGCTCGGTGGGAAGTAGTTGGTAAGGAACTCTGCTCGAAGCTCCTCCCATGTCCCGATTTGACTCTTATCCAGTCCAGCAAACCAAGACCGTGCCTCGTCTCTGAGTGAGAATGAGAACAATCTCATTCTGATTACATCTTGGGTTACTCCATTCTGTTTCAAAGTGTTACACAGCTCAATGAATTGGTTGAGGTGGGTACATGGATCTTCTACAGCTCTCCCCGCAAATTGATTTTGCTGCACCATCCGAATAAGGCCTGTGCGTAGCTCAAAGCTGTTGGCATTGATGCCAACTCTGAATCTGGCCTCCGCTTGCTATGGAAGAAATCGATCCAAGATGGACCTTTGCAGAACCACAATTTGCCTATTGTTCAACTCTGCCAGTCTTGCGGCTTGCTCTGCCTGAGTAGCCCGGGCTGCTTGTAGTTGTGCTCTCAGCACTGGAGATTCCGTGTGTGCGAGCATTGGCCAAATGCTTTATGCAAATCCAGTTCATACATCGTTGCCAACATGTACACACATACTTTGAAAGAAAATCCCTTCTAATAATAGAAGACGAGGCACAAATATAGAAACTGGAGGAAGAAGCCGAACGAAAAAGCTTAAAAGCAGAGGATGAAAAGAAAAGGCTAGAGGGCGAGGAAGCTGCTGAAAAGCAAAGGAAGGATGACGAGAAAGCAGCTTATGAGCTCAAAAGACTAGAAGAAGAACAAACATCTGTTGAACTAAAGAGGAAAGAAGCAGAAGAAGCAGCAGCAGTCGAGCTGAAACAAAAACAAGAAGAAAAAGTTGCTGCAACTGCTGAAATAAACAGAAATGAAGAGGAAATCGCTACTCAAATAGCAAGAAAAGAAGAAGAGGAAGCCGCCGCATTTGCTAACCAACAGTTGGAGATGTACACTGCAACATCTCAGAGCCACACCGAGGAAAACTCAAAAGCTCTTGTTGTTTCTCATGATCCCATCTTTGTAGCCGCACCTGCTTAAGCCATTGAAGTTGTGAGACACGAACTGAATCTGCATTTCAATTCTTCCATGCTCTCAATTTTTGATTTTGTCAAAAAGGGGGAAGAAAGGAGAGATGAAGCCATGAAGCTGCAGTTGAAAATGATGGAGATGCTAGAAGAGGAGCAGAGAAGGCGAGAAGAGGAGCAGAGATTGCGGGATGAGCATATAAGAATTCAATTGGAAGCAATAAAAGCTACCGGAGAACAAGAGTTGAAACTCTTCATGGAAGTGACCGCAATTCTTAAGGCGCAAGCTGGACCCTCCACCACTGCCGCAACTTCTTCAAAGCTAAAGTACGAGGATGCATCAAATCAAGAAAAGGAGAAGGACAAGGATCATGACAAGCAAGAGGAGTAGTTTTGTAAATCTGAACTATTTTTTGTGTCTTCTTTCATTACCGTAGTTTTAAAACATTTCATGTACTTGTAATCGAACACATATAGTGAAAAGTGAAAAACTGTTGGTTTGAAGACAACTACTCATTGTCTCTTACCTTGATTCTTGACTGGCTGAATTCACACACTCTAGTGTGATCAGCAATCCTTTTCTCTTATCACTCTAATTTTATTTATATTAATCAAGAAAATTCTCTCCCATTCAGGGGGAAGATAAGTTAGAGTAGGTGGAGTGTAGAAGAAGCACAGTTCTGAGTATTGTTAGATTGACAAACCTTGTAAACTCAGATCGACTACATCTTCTTGCCGACTTAGATAGACTTAGAGGTATGGTTTTGACAAAATAAAAAGGGGGAAATTGTTAGGTGTTAATGATTGAATCCCACCTTTAATTGATGTTTTGATGTGTCAAAACTGCATACCGAAGTCTAGGCCCTTAGAGTTATTACCTCATGTAATCCTTGTATAGGAAAATCGAAATCTAATAAGTCTAGGAGAAGAAAACTGTCAAAAATTGTAGAACAGTTTTTAAGATAGAAAGCCGTCCAGACAACGAGAACTGCCAAAGAGTAACGAGCAAAGAAAAATTGTGAAGACGGTTCCTAACTGTCAAGGACGAGGCAAATGAAAACTGAGGACACAGTTTTCACGAAACTGCTCACGATGAATACAACACGTGAAAAATAAGGATACAAGCTGTCATGAAGAAGCATTGAAGATTCAATTAACGAGGAACAAAGGTATCCTCAATTGACTGCAGTACAACGTTGTTGGAGTCTGACACAAAAGACAAAACTGTCTCTGCAAAGTTATGACACCTTGCAGAAAAAGTGGAAAAGGCAGAACAGTAGGTCTGCTACAGCAGAGGAGAACAAACGTTGATTCGCCATTGACCATCTTGTCTCTACCGGCTATTTTATGGAAGATTCATCTATAAATAGCAGGATGATCAGAGACAAACTAAAATACTATCGAGCAGTTAAAAACCTTGTCGTTACTCTGCCAGTTTGATAGCTCAAAGTTCTCTATAATCTTCCAGGATATCCGTGGTTCACTTCGTGAACACGAGGCCTTTGAGCTTTCCAAATCTTACGGGATCTTCCGTGTGGTTGTTCACACACGAGGATTTAGTCACTCAGACTAGATCTACACTCTTGGTGTTCTTACTTTCTAAGGAAGAACACAACAGCCTGATTCTCTAAGGAGAAGAAGGTTATTTCGGGCATTTGCCAACCATTGTACGTTAGGGAAGAACTCAACCATCCAACCCATCGAGAAGGAAAAGGGAGGAGTTGAAGAACATCTACCTAGGCGAGTGATCCAGTTCACTACAGACGGTGGCCTTCGTGGTGTTTGACTATAGATCGTAAGGAGTGTACAATTCATAACCTTAGTGATTTCCGAATTAATTTCCGAAGAGTGGAGGTAGGACTTAAGGCTCCGAACCACTATAATATCATGTCTTATTTACTTCGTTACTTATTCTTAGCATCATACAGTTTTCGATTGTGCTATGAAACCTTCAACACTTCTCCAAAGTGTTTAAGCGTGTAACTGTTGATATAGTTTAACTTTAAACTGGACACTTGATAAAAATGTTGGCTAATTTAAACGGCCTTTATAAATTGTTCGATAAAATTGAACCATCATTCATCTAACTTTGATTCGCGCATCGTCCACGTCGATTGAAGTTGCTCCACATCGGTCAAAATCGAGCCTTCACTTTCTCGCCCCTTCTGCGCGGTCTCACGGTGCCATAACTTTCACTCCTGAACTCCGATTGACCCGATTCCAGTTGCATTGAAAAGATAACTAGCAGATCTTTCAATTGCCACACTCCATTGGATCGAATTACATGTTTGGAGGAACTCATGACTGCTTCTTTGAATATTAACTGCTTTCGGCACGGGTTTCCATTAAATTTAGGCCTAAAACCTGTAAAAATGCACCATGACAAACAAAACACCACCTAGTATAAAATCATGCATAGAATATATAGATAAGCTTAACAAAACTATATAAAATACTAGAAAATAATATAGATAAGTGAGTAAAATTATGAACTTATCAAACCCCCCAAACTTGAACGTTTGATTGTCCTCAATCAATAGGCAAGATAGAAATTGAAAGGTCATGTAACTAAAATGCAATGGCTCACAAGATTCATCACAATCAATGGTTAAAAATCTGCTATACACAAGCAGTTTGAAAGAGATAGAAAATCCATTAACGGTGGAAGAACTCATAGGAAATGTATCGCTCAACTCTCAAGTGTTTAAGGTTTAGATGAAAGCACTCAACTACATGTATGAAGAAATTTCTACCATATGCTTGTAAACTTTCTTAGATCTCCACTGTTAGAATGTGCACACAAGTCTAGAATAAAAAAGGACTTTTGATAGGTTGTAAATCAATTGAGTTAGCTATTCTCAACAACTCAAACCACTTTCTAACGACATCCACCTCATCTCCTCATATATATATCAATAAACTCATTTTTTTTCTAGCTCATTTTGAATCTCTTATGCTCTTTTCATAATTTTATATTCTTTTCTTTTCAGAGAGCTTATGAGAATTCTAATTATTATTTGAGCATTTCTCTCATACATCTTCCCAACCACTAATTTGATCTTTCTCATCCCCAATTCACTATCAATCCACCCCATACATTCCACAACTCAGACACGAGCGAAACCAACATTATTCTTAAGCTCATAGACAAGGAAAGAATTATAAAGGCTCAAAGTGGCTAACTAGGGAATATTTAATTGTGAAGGGACAGTGTTTAGGATATTGGGTTAACAAAGATGGCCTAATATCATCTCCTAAACTTGTGCACACAATGCTGTCTCAACACAGAAAATAGGCAAGTTCTAGAGAAATCAAAACACACTTGTGAATCTCACATCAAACGAAATAAAGGCTCAAATTTCTCACACAGGGGTTCAAAAAATTTCTTCCACAATTAATTTCAAATCAGCTTAATCAACATGCAAGTATAAGTTTCAAATTAATTTATCGTGCGGTATTCTACATTCATGGTCATCTAACCACATTCACAATTAACTCAAACTCAACCCTCATTCAATTCTAATCTCACAATCTCATTCAGGTTATGTCAAAGCTCAAAAGTTTCCCCAAAAAATAGAATAAAATTTAGAATTCTAGGCAAAAATTTAAATACTGAAAGTGCAATAAATAAGGATAGAAATTCCCTCTATTGGTCCACATCCCCCCAAAATTATTTCCAACTCAAAGAGAGGGAAAAAGTTTGAGAATCAGACAAAAATAGGAATAGTACCTGTTAGTTGATCTCAAACATCAACTTTTTTATCCCCCGAAGGCTTCGAACTTGCGCGACGTGAATTAAGTGCCTCTGGAACTTTGCATCGACCGACACAAGCTCGTGTCGGTCAACTTGAAGCCTTCTAAATTGACCCTTACACGGTCAAAGTGAATCACGCCACCGTCTCGAGGCTGCGTTGATCGAAGTTGAGAAATTATCCCCTTTTTTAACTACAAAATAAGTTAGTGCAAGCAGAATTCGAAAATAAATAGAAAAAGTACGAAAATTAAAAAGAAAACAAGTAAAAGGTTGGGTTACCGCCCAACAAGTGCTTTATTTAATGTCGTAGCTTGACGATACCTCAAATCAGTACCAGGGAGGTCGGGTCCAAACTCACAGACCATTGGCATCCACCATGTAAACTCTCTATTCCTTAACAATGGTGGTGATCTCGGAAAGAAGAGGCTTAGTTGACAATTTCACAACTTCATTTCCACGCTCCCACTCAATAGCAACAACTTCCTCCTCCTCGGACTCATCATCCTCTTCAATGGTGGAGATCCGATTGTACTCCGCCTTTTTCTTGCTCTTGTCGATCACAAAGGTGATCTTCTCATCGTTTGCCTGAAATGTGATCTCGCCGCCTCGACAATCAATGAGAGCAGCGCTGGTGTTGAGAAACTCATGCCCCAAGATCATGGGCATGTTCTTGTCCTCCTTCATCTCGTACACCACAAAGTCAACAGGGAAGATGAGATGGGCCACGTGAATGAGCACATCCTCTAGGATACCTTTCGGGCGGGACATAGAGCGGTCCGCCATCTGTAGTGTGATCGTCGTGGGCCTCATCTGACCAATAATGAGACACTTGTAGATGAAGTACGACATCAGGATGATACTGGCCCCAGTATCACACAGTACTCTCTCAAACGTGCATCCTCCGATCTCTACCGGTACAAAGAAGCATCCAGGATTGCTTCTCTTGATAGGCACCTGCTTTTGCAGCAGCAGGCTGCACTGTTCGTGAATCTTGACTGCTTCATTCTCCATGAACTATTTCTTTCCACTCATAAGCTTCTGGAGGTACTTCATGTACCCCGGGATTTCTTTAAGTGCTTCGATCAGCGGGATGTTGATGCGGACCTTCCTCAGGTTCTCCCCAAACCTGGAGAACTTGGAGTCTTCCTTCTTCTTCACGAACCACTGAGGGAACGGCATAGGGGGGGTTGGATCTGCAGATTTCACCAAACTTACCCCAGATTGGGCTTCGACTTCGACCGACACAGGGGCATGTCGGTCGACATTAACTTTTGTGCACGTCGGTCGATGCTGGTGGTGTCGATCGACGTGCGTATCGCGGTCGACTTCCTCTGTAGGGATCCCTCTTCATTGTTGCTTACACAATCATCATCACCATCTTCGACCTCGATCGACGTGGGATGTGCGTTGATCGAAGTCGAGCCTCCAGTTGCTCGATTTTGCACCCTTTCATCTCAAGATTCATCCCAGACCATCTCGGGACCTTTGTAGCTCATCCCAGACCTCAGAGTGATGGATTTGCAGTCTTTTTGACCCCTTGGGTTCACCTCAGTCAATTCGGAAGCTGCCCTTGCTTGTGTTGGGCTCCAATAGTGCTGGCAATTTGGCTCACCTGCGTCTTGATCATCTGCAGGTGTTTCCCCGCTCGGTCCACCTTTGTGTGCACTCCAACCATCTTCTGCTCCAGCTTTCCAACCCGATGGTTTGAGGCCTTGATGAATTTGGCCAATAGATCATTCAGGCTGTCCTTCTTCTTCTCCACCACTTCTCCATTCTGAACTTCGAAGCCTGGTGGTGGTTGATATGTACGTAAAATGACCTATTTTTAGATGTGTGAGCGTGCATGTTTGTGTCAATTTTACTCCCATATCATATGTTTTTGTCTTCTTTTTGTTGTGTTTTCGTGTTTTGTGTGTTTCGGATGGTGTAGGATGAGTTTTGAGCATAAAAGAGCATTTTTGGTGGAGTTTGGAGGTGTCGACCGGCCGAGCTGAGCAGTCTCGGCCAAGCCATGCTGTTCAGAGGCTTCGACCGGCCGAGCAGAGCAGGACCGGCCTAGCCAAGCCGGACAGAGAGCTTGACCAACTGAGCTGAGCAGGCTCGATCGAGCCTTGCCAACAGAGAGCAGGCTCAGTCGAGCTATTTCCGACCGGGCGAGCCAGAGCAGGTCTCCCAGCAATTTGGTGGTTTCCAGCTTTGACCGGGCGAGCCATACTTCGACCGGGCGATCCGAGAACCTGTTAGTTCATTTATAAAAGGGGGAAAACGGTTATTTTGGTAACTTTTGCAAAATCTACACCAAATCCTCCTAAATTCTCTCTACGATTTCCATTTCTATCCCTTCTAAAACCTCACCCAAGGGTATCAAGGAGCTAAATCATCATCCTTGGAGAAGAATTGAAGATCCAAGGGGGTAGATCAAGACCAAACAAATCTAATTGGGGAAGATTTCATTTTCTACTTATCAATTGTAATGGATTTATTTCATTTCAACTTTGTATTGTTACAATTGAGAAGTATGTTGCTCTAATTCAATTTGGATGTTGATTTGAACAAGGATGCATGAAGATTAGGTTTGATAATTGTTTGTTTACTTCCCTTTGAGAGCTTGGATTACACTAGATCTTGTTCCTTACCTCTTAGGTGTAGGTAATAGCCAGCTTAGGAGGTAGTTGACGTGAACGCTGCAGCCAACACGCGGGCGGAATCGTCGGGAATAGTGTAGATTCATACGATTTTTGCTCCAATCCTTGTGCGGTGCTAGGTCGTAGGGCAATAATTGACGTTCTATCTGGAGTGGTCTAGGGCTTAATAACGTAGTTGTTTGTGAGTCTTAGCATCATTAACCGGTAGCTCGCCGTGACAAGGGGTTAACGAGTGTAGGGTGATTGCTCAATCTTCTAGGGATTAAAATGTGTTTACAACAATGATTAACCTAATTGAATTAAATCTACGTTTATTTCAACATCTTATCTACCTCATTTGAGTATTAGCTTGTCTTGGTTTACCTAAGTGTGGAGAGAATTGATTTAATTGATTGAGATTGACTGTCGATTTTTGGTTTAATTCATTGCCTTGTTATATGTTGTTAGCATAGGTTTAAATTGATTGCCTAGTTTGATAGAAATCACTCAACGATTTTATTTTGCCTAGCTATTAGACTTTGCTATAGTATCCCGGTAATCTAGCAGGCGAAGGGAAAAAGGACCTGGATTGATAATTTAACCTTGAGTGTGCAGTGAGAATTTGTATGAGTTTTTATTGCGCATCAGTGGTAGCTCAGCTGCCTCAGAATGAGAGTAGGAGAAACCGTGGTGGTGCCTCGTCGGATACTGGTACTGATGGGTTTTGTATACTGAAAGCATTTATTATAATGAGTATACGACGGTTTATTTCTCCTATCTGTTAACAATCTTACATGTATGAACAATGGTATCCTCTTGTCTCACCGATAGGCACGATCATACGGCGTGTTGTAGATCGCAGAAGACAGTATGATCACTTGACCTAGTGAGACATAAACCTGATCACAGCCGAGACAGCGTATGAGGATACGTCTGTCCGGATGGCTGCGACATTGTCGGAATAAGTAGTCTGTCTTGGTTACTTGACATGCTGGTATGCAGAGGTGGTGTATTGATGGACCGCAGTGAGATGTATTCGTCTGTCTGACATCAGCGAATACAAGATCTCGTTATATTGATTGAGTCCAAACCTTAACGAAGGTTCAGGGGTTTGCACGGGTTGACTTTTGCTTTGACTTGCCATGGTGGAGAGCCTGAGTAACGTGCTCGTATATCTGCATCTTGGGTAACAGCAATTCGTGTAGTACCGCCTGAGACTGGGTTTAGGTAACCATATCTGAGTAATAGGATGGGGACATTCCCTGAGGAGCTCAATAACATTCATCCTGCCAAAGTCCTGCAGGCTGATTAAGTTCAGGCACGAGTGATAAGGATTGAGTAGTACTACTCAGGAATTATAAGATATTAATTAATTGTAGTTAGAGCTTGTCAGAGGCTCCGATTAATTAATGAATGTCCGGTAACCTTAAATATGGGGATTCTCAATTAATGCAGCCCGTTCTCATAATGTGGTAATAAAGGGGTAGGTCAGTATTAATTCTGTGTTGGAAAAGAATTAATATTAATTAATTAAATGTGTCCTGGGTTGTGGACATGGGAATTAATTAATTTATAGGTCCACTTTATTATTTGCATTAGGTCCCAGGTCTGGCCCAAGGAAAGTGTGCTGAATTGAGCCTAGGAGCCCACTAGGGTTTACAACCCTAGGTCTATAAATAGACAGCTCTCTCTCATAAGTTAGAACACAGTTGAAAAACCCTAAACCTAGAGAGAGAGAGGGGCGCCATTTTACAGGAGAAGAAAGGAGGAGAATTTTCGAATTCTGGTCCTGCTCAAAGCACAGATCTGTGGAATCCTCACCAGTAGCAGATCTGAACGCACCGGGATACAGATCTGAAAATCTAATTTAGAGAACAACAAATTTCTTTCTTCCCTTTTGATTTTTAATTTTATTCTAAGAAATTAGGGTTCTAATTTCTGTTTCCGTAGATAAAATTGGATTGCGTGGTTGAATTAAAGTGGGAAATTCAAACGCAAAAGATCGGATCACACTCGACGGAATTACGGTAATCCCTCAATCCACATATTTGAGTATTAAATTCATAGGAGCATGCTAGGGTTTATTATGTATTTAATTGTGCACAATATCCATAAATCGATCCGGTTCATGTTGGTTTTGGTGATTCGGTTCACGGGAAAAACCTACAGGTATCCTCCTTGCCTTTTCTAATGCTGGTACAGGTAGCCCCCTCTATTTATGTAATTCACATCTGTAGGGGCTTCGGGTTGCACCTGTGCAACCGCAGCAGTTGAACCCCCTGTAGATAACTCCTCAAGATCCTCTCTCAGCTTCTCAACTTCAATCTTGAGGGGATCTTCAGATTCAATCTTGTCCACATCATTGATTAGAGAGGCCTACTTGGGTTCGCCCATTTTTGAGTGTGGAGCGCCATCTTCTTGAAAAGCTTCAGTGCTTTCTCTGCAGAGTTGCTCATGATGGACCCCCCCAACAGCATTGTCAACAGACTCTTGAGTCCTCTCGTTCATCCCCCGGTAGAAGATGTGAGCCTGCTCCTCTGTATCGACTCCATGACCGGGGGGCAGCTCCTGAGCAGCTCATTGAACCTGCCCCATGCCTCAAACAGTGACTCATTCACCCTCTGATGGAATTGTAGAATCTCCATCTTCCTCAGAATGATGACAGAGGGTGGAAAGAAGTTTGAGAGGAATTCAGGTCTCAATTCCTCTCAAGTCCGGATCCTGCTGCAGTCAAGTCCGGTGAGCCAATGTCGGGCTTGATCCCTCAGTGAGAATGGGAACAGCCTTAGTCAAATCACATCCTGCCCGACTCCGTTCTGCTTGATGGTGTCGCACTCCTCCACAAACATCCGCAAGTGTGCATGGGGATCCTCCACAGCTCTGCCGACAAACTGGTTCTGCTTAACCATCTGAATCAACCCAGTTTTGAGTTTAAAATTATTGGAGTTGATGCCAATACTGAATCCCTCATTATTGGGCTGCAGCTTGTACTTCCTCCCCATCGCATCCGGATCCTCATCACCCGAGTCATCTAGGTGCAGTCTCTCTCTTTCTTGCTCTAACAACCTTCGTCGTGCAGCCTCTCTCTCAGTATCCCTTTCTTCTCTCAGTTGATGAACTGCCTCGTGCATCTGATGCATCTCCTGAATAAGGGCTAAAGTATTCCCCGCTGTAAGCTGTGCATCCGTATCCTCCAAAGGGGGCATGTTCGAATCAACCTCTTGTGGATTCGGGTTAATCAGTGGATCCCTCTTTTTCTTCCAATTCTTTTTCCGATGAGATGCTTCTATCTCTGGGTCGAAAGCTTCAAGTGGTTTTCCTTGAGATCTAGTGTTCATGCAGCACCTTAAATGAAAACAACACAGAAATTAGTTCGACGTCGACCGACACGGGTGGGTGTCGATCGATGCAGGGAGGATCTGAACGTCAATTGACGCGAGCAGGCGTTGATTGAAGCCAATAATAAAAACACACACACATGCGAATTAAAATAAAATACAACTCAATCCAGCAGATCCTAGAATAAACTAGTATCAAAATAATATCTAACAACTCCCCGACAACGGCGCCAATTTAATCAAAGTAAAATTCTACAGATAAATTGCAGAACAGTGGCAAATAAATTTATAAAGTATGCATATGTATTCGAACCCAGAGGAATTGTGTAACGAAATTATTTTATGTACTGGCTGTAATCCTAAGATCTATTGTTTGAGTAAAATAGAAATCAGGGGTTTTGATTTGAAAAGTAAAGATAATAGTGCGGAAATTTAAAGTGTTTAGAAAGAAAATTTTAATGACAAAGATTCTGGGGCGAACAATCAATCTGAATACATGTACATTGATTAACTTTCATTAGTGGGAAATCATAGAAATACAATAACTTCATGGTTAGACAATTATAGCCTAGGTTACTATTATTTGAATGTGTATGCTTTGTCGGCCTCTATAACACAGTAATAATCAACCTTTTATAATTCCATAGATTAATCCCTACAATTATTATCTTCCCCTAGGACAGAAACTTTAATTGGATTCGAATTCCTTTTCCTTTTATCAATTTTCTCCTCTCGGTCTTTCAATTAATAACTATGAACCTAGAATCAATTTTATTTCTCGATATGAATTCAATTCTAGACTCAAATAATTAAAACAGGAATTCAAAACCATGCAATTTGTGTTAATGAATTAAACATGCATTTAAGATTGATATTCATTGCCCTAGAACCCGTTAGGGTTTCTAGCCACTCATCGCAGATAGAAATCCACAAGAAAACATATTGAAATGCATAAAATAAAGTACTTACAAGAAAAGTAAAGGGTTTCAAGTTTCCCAACTCTCAAAGCTCTAAAAACTCCAATGCTCAAAGAAAAGATCTTTAAAACTCGAATTTATAAGACTATATATAGGAGTGGATGTGTATCTTATCAAGTCTAGGGCTAAAGATATGATATAATTTGAATTTAATTGAGTTTTTGCCTTTTTGGGTCACGCGTCGATTGATTTGGCTTGGCATCGATCGACATGCGTCGTCCACATCGATTGAAGTAGCTCCACGTCGGTCGAAATTGAGCCTTCACTTTATTGCCCTTTCTGCGCGGTCTCGCGGTTTTGGCCATAACTTTCACTCCCGAACTTCAATTGACCCAATTCCAGTTGCATTGGAAAGATAACTCGCAGATATTTCAATTGCTATTCTCCATTAGCTCGAATTCCATGTGTGGAGGAACTCGTTAATTCTTCTTTGAACATCAACTGCTTTCGGCATGGGTTTCCTTTAAATTTAGGCCTAAAACCTGTAAAAATGCACGATGACAAGCATAACACCACCTCGTATAGACTCATGCATAGAATATATAGATAAACTCAACAAAACTTCATAAAATAGTAGAAAATAATATAGATAAGTGCGTAAAATTATGAATTTTCAATGACTACTCGAGATATAATTTGGTAAGGCTACTGAAGATGAAGGATGTGGTCAAGCTCCGGCTTCCAGAATTGATTTTGCAGGTGCAAAACAACTAAGGAGTGATCGTAAAGAGGATAAGGTCTGACAACAGAACTGAGTTTTGCAATGGACCCTTGATGGATTTCTATGCAGATATTGGAAATGCCCATAAGAAGTCAACTCTGAGAACTCAACAAAATGGCCTTGCTGAAAGAAGAAATTGCACACTCAAAGAAGCACTAAGGCCATGCTTGCCGAAGCAAGCTTAAGCGAAGGATATTGGGGAGAAGCCTTGATGACAACATGTCATACTCAGAATAGAAGTCCCATCAACAATCATCATCACAAAACTCCCTACGAGGTTTACAATGGTCGTAAGCCTTCTATAGCTCATCTTCGTGCATTCTATTCACCATATTATATTCACAATAATAGAATGTCAAAATTGAATACATTCACTCCCAAAGCTGATGAAGGGGTGTTCCTTGCTTATGAACATCCTTCTCACACGGGATATAGGGTACTAAATAAAACTACGGGACTTGTGGAAATAACATGTAATGTTGATTTTGATGAGTCAATTCTAGTGCGCATGACCTTGAAAGAATTGGAGCTACACACTCATGAGATCAAGGATGTCAATAAGAACTGAGTTCTGAAAAAGAAGACGCTAATCTAGTTTCTCAGACTAGATCTACGAACGAAATATCTAGTAATTGATCGAGTGGAACCTCTCAGTTCCTAGGCCACAAATTGATTAGTTGGTTTAGCAAGAAGCAGCATTCCGTAGTTACATCAACCACTAAAACTGAGTATGTAGCCGCTTCTAGTTGTTGTGCTCAAGTACTTTGGATCAAGCAACAACTTCTGGATTATGAAGTTAAAACCAGATGTGTGCCAATTTATTGTGATAATAGCAGTGCTATGTGTATAACAAAGAACACAGTTCACCACTCAAGGACAAAGCATATAGATATTGGTCACCATTTCATCAGAGATCACGTTTAAAAGAATGATGTTTTTGTGGAGTATATAAGAATTGAAGAACAGTTAAATGACATATTCACCAATCCACTACCAGAAACTCGATTCAAGGAATTGTGCATCAAACTTGGTATGCTTGAATTTGATGAGATTTCAATTGAAAAGGAATAGTTGCAGACAAAAATTAAGTCCCGGCTCTCAGTTTTCAGTATCTGGATTTCTCATCTATTCAAATCTTATGTAAAGTAGAGAAGATGCGGATTAAAACTGAGTCCCAGCTCTATGTTTTCAATTTTCGCTCATATCTTAGTTTTCAGATTCATGATTCTATACTTAAGCTATTTTTATCAATAATTAGTATTGGCATAGAAACTGAAAAACTAATTTTTGAAAACTAAGCTTTAGTTTTTGGATTTTTGATTTCCTTGGAGGAAGGTTGGGGACTTAAACTGAGTCCAAGACCTCTGTTTAGAAACTGAAAACTGAAATACAATTCAGTTTTCATATTTCAGTACGAGAGGTGGGACAATTCAAATTCAAAGGCTGAATTTTCCAGTACGTCACATTAAATGCGGAATAGACACTGTCCAATCTTGGAGTGCCACGTGTCCTACACCACTCCCCCATCATGTCAGCCAAAATCAAAGCAATTCAACAGCTATTTAATCTCAGCCTTTGATCGTAAAATGTTGACTCAATCTAAGTCGTTCAATCTAGATTTTGAATTCTATAAATGGCCAAATTATCTTTGGTGGTTATACTTTACGATCTTTCACCATTTATGCTCTCATATTTGATTCTTCAAACCCAAAAAAATCCCAGAACATTCATAGCAATTTCGACAAACATTCCCTCATTTAATCTCAATCATAAGTCATTAATATGTCAAGGCGTACATCTATAGAGAACCCACGTCAAGGAACATCAACTTTTGGTCAAGATGATCCAATTGCGACGAGGAAGTACATCTCATATTCTAAACTTGTAAAGATGTCAAAGGACGAAGATTCAGCTGCTTTTATTACATCTATACCGAGGAGGGCTGCTCAAGTACAAATGGTAAAGATTTTATTGCTACAGGAAGCCATGAATGTTTGTCCAAACCCCCATTTGGGTAGGAAACTAAGAAGTTAGAATTTGATTTTCTATCTCACGGCTCAACAAAAAAGGTTCCGCCCATATATGGTTGCAGAGTTTTATTCCAAAGCGGAGATGGCATCAGAGAAGTAGTCTTTCGGTACCTCTTTTTTTGGTGTACAGATAAGAGTCCACCCCGGACTACTGAGTTTTATCAAAGGAATGATGGTACTCAAATTCTCACTTATATACATGGGGTGAAGCTCGACAAACTAGGAAGCACATGAAGAACTATTGCAGGGAGTGGAAGAAGGAGTCGATTCAAACTGGATGGAAGGTGAACCATAAGACTTCAGAGCTTGATGGATTTTACAAATTTTTGGGTGATATAGTCATCAGGATGCTTCAATGCGATGTAGTCTCCCACTTAGAAATGAGTAAGAAAAAATACTCAGTTATGATGGCATTAGATGATGAGGTTGAAGGGAATTGGGGAGAATTTTTGTTTGAGAGGTTGCTGGACAATGTAGGGAGAGCCACATCTATTACTGAGATCGTGTTGGGAATAATTCGCGAATTCCTCCCTTAGGATCAATTTGTAGAAGGTTTTGTTGAAACAAATCCTTAATAGTTTGGTCGATCATTGCTGAAGTCTAGCATAGTCTAGCAACTCAAGTATAATGTCATGTCTAAGAAAAATATCGAGTTGTAATAGATTAGATTGCTAGAAGTATTCTCAGCAGATGGTAGCTGCTAGAGAAGTCAGCAGACAAGGATGACTGCTAAGAAAAAAAGTAGTCATATGCTAAGAAGAGTGATTGCTAAGGTGCTAGCAATCATATGCTGAAAAGAAGAGACTTCTAGGAGCATTCGCTTAGCAGTCAGCAGAATGAAGATAGAGGAATGCTAAAGGAGTCAGCATTCGCTGCTACGGAAGAGATTGCTAGAAGAAACAGCAATCAAGAACCAAGACTCAAGTGCTGAGTAAGCAACTGCTGAGGAATCAGCAGATTGGCTACAAAGATGGATTGCTAGAAGCACTTAGCAATCAAAAGAGTCAAATGACTTAGCAGAAGGTTTCGAGCATTCTCTGATAGAATGCTAAGTAGAGAAACCTAGCAACACTTGCTAAACACACCCGTTCTGACAAAAGGTACAAAAAGGACGAAAGCCTTACCCGAAGTAGGTAAAAAGGCACTGTACCATGCCAGAAAGGAAGAAAAAGCAAGTAACCATTTTGGATGGAGAAGACCGTTGTGTCTAACGGGTCTGGAGATTCAAAGTTTGAATCTCCAGATATAAAAGGGAAGTCCAACAGAGAGAGACTTAACTACTACTGCTCATACTCGCACATTCAAACACTTGAACAACTGAAAAGCGATCAGAGATTCCTTTGACAAAAGCGAACAAAACAAAAGAGAGAGTAGTCAGTTGAGAGCCCTCTTAAAGAGAAGTATTCAAAGCTCTCAACAACCATAGTGTCCACCATTGAATATATCTGACACTATAATGAAGAGATTCCTTGACTTTGTTCAAGAATCTAATCATTGGGATACCTTCCATACTAGGAAGCATCCAGCAGTCACATCTCTGTAAAGGGATTGACTCCGACGGGCTGTTGCCAAAACCAGACAAAGTTCAGGAGAGAACTATAAAACCTCCATTACAGCGAAGGACAAGTTTTACGAAGGTGCGCCCTTGACTTGGCCGTAGCTGCTGACTGAAAGATTGAAGCATCGGAGGATAGCTTTGTAGTGGCTAGGTCGAAAGCTCACTACCTGCTACAAGTGTTCGGCGATTCCTTGTACTCCAAATATCTTTTTAGTGAAATTCTCAGTGATATGACTGAGGAGTGGACGTAGATCTTTAGGATCGAACCACTATAAATCTTGTGTATTCATTACTGTTTTATTGCTTGCGGTTTGACTGTTGTGATTTGAAACCTAGCATCGACAGTTGCTAGAGTATCTACCTGTAAGAAAACCTAAATACTACCTCGAGCTAATCATTTTTGACAAGAACTTAAGTGCAAAATATTCATTAATCTTCCGCTGCATTCGTGTGTTACTTAGTTGCTATTCACCATGACGACTCTGATCTGGGACCAACAAAACGACTTGTTTGCAACAGGAGTAGACTTTGGGTTAAAAATCAGCTATCTAAATGAGAAGTTAGTACAAAATTTGGATGAAGAAGAAAAGTTGGTGCCTACTGATTTCATTCCTCTGAACAACAAGGTCCAGGAGTCAGTCAGTTATGATGAAGAGAGAACTGAGTCAGAAGGAGAAAAGGAGGATAGTTTGCAGCAAAGGGTGGAGGACCTGCCTTCTCTTACCATTTTGGGAGATGTATCGAGCAAAGGCAGAGGAGATCCATTTTCTGGTACTACCATTCACGTGGTTGTAAAGAAGAAAAGAACCCCAACCACCAGGCCTCAGAAGAGAGCTCTGAAGGGGTTTGAAAGGGTGGTTGTTGAGAAAGGAAGTAAGAGAATGATGTTAGAAGAAGAGCAGAGGAACCAGGCCGAGGATGAGAAGGCCAAGAGTGCTGAAAAAGGGAAAATGAAATTGGTGGAGAAGAAGAAAAAGTGCAAAGGAGATTACATTGATCTCTCAATGATCACTGCCCGAAAGAAGCTGGAATTTAAAGAGCCGATGGTTACTACTCTTTAAGAGCCTGTTATCCCTCTTTTGTCCGAATCGGTTTTTGAAGGTGCATTTCCCCAACTTTACATAGAAGCACATGGCTTTTATCAGGGTGCACAAAAAGAAAAAATTATGGAGATCTTTGTAGACCCTGAACTTGCAAGAATTAAAACTGAAGAATCCTGGGCGACCGCCCCCGAATAACCAGCGAGGGAAGCTGTTGAGTTAGCTACGAAAATTCTTGAATGCGTGCTTGATGAGCAGGAGAAGGCATTGAAAGAGGTTGCAGACAAGTGAGCGACCACCCCTACAAAACTATCAAGTCAGAAGACTAGAGCTAAAATTTATGTATCTCAGGTCCTAACTAACACTGAGAAAGAACGTCGAACTGGAAGTGAGATGGGCCAGCTTAGTCTTCTAAAGGAGGAAAATGAGAGAAGGGGAGTAAGTCTGGAAAGCCTGATGACTCATCTTCTTCATCTTCTGAGGCCTCAAACCCCGAGCCTGATGATGAGCTGGCCTTGGGTGAGATGTTCAATTTCTCTAAGGATAAAGAAGGCCAATGGGGGCACCACCCATGGGAACAGAGAGAGAAGAATTCTCTAAATAAGCTCAGTCAGTTCAACAACTTTAGAATTCCATTGAATGGGTTGCCTCATTCATAATATTCTTCTTAAAGGCTTAAGTCTTGGTGCCCACCAATCGGAGAACTTGATGTTGCAAATTTAAAGTTGATCTCTTGGGCTGCAAAGATATCTGAGAGGGTTGAGAAGAGGGTAACTAAGGAGATTATGCTTCTTTATCCTGACAGTCTCGCAAATGAAGAATCAAATGCTCATGATTCGAAAACTGGATTTCAGAGGTGGAGGCGGTTCGATTTCGTGAAGCATGAGCTCGATGAGGAGGATAGGCCAATCATGCAGGCCAGACTAGGCTTAACTTTCTGGAGATCAAAAGAGGTCTAGGCCATAGAATGGAGTGGCCTGAAGGAAACAAGGCAGATGATAGAAAGGGAGACAAGGCAGAGACTTCTAATTATCCATGCGCACAGGCAGCAAACATCATCTTCAATGGATACATATAGACTCCCTCCTGCTGACTTTACTTTTGAATATCAACGCCAAGAAACTTAAACTGAGATTCTTGCAACTCAAGTCTCTTCTAAACATACGCAAACTAAAGAGGAGGATCAACAACCAACTGAAATTCCAGTTCCTGGTGATTATCAGAACATCATTGTTGCAAAACTAGAGGAGGTGAGGAGACTTGCTGAGCAGCACAGGAGTCTGGAAGCTGAAATGCAAAAAGCAAAGCAAGAGCTATCGACCGCTGAATTAGAGAAGAAAGTAGTGGAGCAGGTCGTTGCTCTCTCCCATAAATTGACCTTGATGAATACTATAGAGAGAGCAACAAAGCTTATTTGTCAGATTAAAGGGCCAGATTTTCACTATCTTGCTGGGATTGCTAAGCAAATAAAAACCAAGAAGATTCTGAGCTATCTAAAGCGGCATTTGGCCAAGCTTGAACTGAAGAAGAAGAAGAAGAAGAAAGAAGAGGAGGCTGAGAGGATAAGGAGGAAGAAGAAAGGAGGCCAATCAGTGGCATGGTACCATTTTCTACAAATATTGTGTCTACTAAGACTCCATTGGTCCACCTTCCTGAAGATACAAGCCAAGATACCTTAAGCACTTCATTCCAGTCTACATTTATTGTTGAGGTATGTTCAAACTCAAGTTGATGCACGAAGAGCAGAAACTCAGGAGGTCAAGGCGAGGCTGGATAAAAAAAAGAAAAAGAATGCTAAAATAGCCAAGACCGTCTCCTCGATCCAGTAAACAGTTGGCACCCTTTTCGATGTTGTCAAAAAGGGGGAAGAAGATCGAAAAACGGAGAAGGAGGAGAGGAAGAAGAAAGAAGAAGAGGAGAAGATGACGCGAGAGATTGAAGAGGCTGAAAAGAGGGAGAAGGAAGAAGAAGAGGAGCAGAGGAGGGACGCTCAATATAAAGCCTTGATGGAGTTGGCCCAAAAGCTCTCTGATTCTAAGTCAGCTTCATCATCAGAGCAACATCCTCCGTAAGTGCTCTAGATCTTAGAGTTTCTTTTGAACTTTTTTGTCAGTTTTCAGTTTTTGATGATGTACTTGTAATTCTCAACAATCAATGAAAAACAGAAAACAGGATTGAAGACAAAATCTCATTTTCTCTTTCTCACTCCCTTATTTTTTTAAAACCTGACTGAATTCACATGTTCCGGTGTGATCAACAATCCCTAGTTTTGCTGCATTTTGAATACTCGAGTAATATCTCTCCAATTAAGAGGGAAGATAAAATAGAATAGGTCAATTAAAAGAGTTGTGTTCTGAGTAGTGTCTTTGTAAACTCAGTTCACAAAGTGTCATTTTCCTAACTTTAGATTAGTAGATTATGACAACACAAAAAATGTGGAAATTGTTAGAAACTGAGTTTTAGTTCATCCTTTTGTTTGATGTTTTTGGCGCGTGAAAACTGACTTTTAGATTTCTAGAGTATTTCTCTATGTAATCCTTGCATAGGATTGATTGAGTTGTAATAGAATCTAGAAACTTAGAAGTTGAAGATCGATTAGTCAGAATCTTAGTATCTAAGGATGAAATTTAGAGAAACCAATGCTCGAGAAGTCTAGAAATCAAGTTTCAGAACTTAAGTTTGAAGATATGAAGAAACTTGAAATGTCCAGAAACTCAGTTTCTCGAAACTGAGTTTTCACTAAAGAAGACTAGAAACATAAAACTTGAAATCAGAGATTTTCAGTTTTCAGTTTCAAAGTTAAAGAGAGCACGTGCAATGCAAAGATAAAAGGGATCAGAGCTGAAACCGAAGACATGTCCGAGATTCTTTAAAGTGTCTATCTCCTTAGTACGAGGAACTTGAACATAGATTCCTCGGACTAAAACTTGGTCTGACAAGAGCAGGTAGAAAGTACACTGCCAAAAGTCAAAAGCATGTGGCATAGCAGAGCAGAGCATATAGAAGAATAGCTATGATTGGACAACCCAATCTTTGTCCCTAACGGCTGGATCGTAGAGTCTAATGGGTAGAAATTCAAATTATTGTCCCAGCAACCTATAAATAACTTAACACTTCGATAGGGAAAAGTTACGAACTCTTAAGTAAAAGTAAGAAGAAACTCTATCGAACTGAAAAGCTAAAAGCTCTCAAAAGATCTTTGTTATTCTGCGTCTATCACGAGCTGAAGTCTTCCAACTTAAGCTATTCATTCCGTATATTTGTCTATGTACACAAGGCTCAAGCTTTCAAGCTTAAGCTACTCATTTTGTGTTTATTACTTTTTAAGTAATAAACACAACAGTCAGCTTTCCACTCCGGATTAATGACTATCATGGGTGTTTGCCAACCATCTTAGTTTTGGGAAGAATAGTAAACATCCATCATCAAGACTGAAAGCTGCGAGGTGCGTCCTCACTTCAAGTTGAAGAAGGAAGCAGACATAAAGAGTTTCTGGGCGAGTTTGCTAGCAGATCGAAGGACGAAGGATTCCGACGAGCTAGCTATAGATCATGAGAAAGCATGTAAGCTATTTCTTAGTGAATTTTCGGATTAATTTCCGAATAGCGGACTTAGGATTTTGATTCCGAACCACTATAAAATATCCTGAGTTATTTACTACTTTACTTAAGTTTTTGCTTTTAAGTTCTTCTCTAATTTTATACCTTCAATACTTTCTAAGTATTGAAGTGTATACTTGAAACCAGAAACTTAAACTTACTCTTAGCTTAAACTGAGTTTTTCGTAAACTGAAAACTGAGTTTCTGACTTCAGTTTTCAGAAGTGCAAGAACGTTTAATCTTCCGCTTCATATATATCTACTCTGATCTCAGGACCAACATAATCAAATCTAATTTTTCATTTTTAGATATAATCTTAACCATCCAATTAAAAAATTGAAGGCCCAGATTCATTTTCATTTCACGTCTAAGGGGGTACTTGTCACTTTAACGCACCCCTATACATAAATATATATATATATATATGTGTGTGTGTGTGTGTGTGTGTGTGTGTGTGTAGAGTAGTGATCAGGTGAGAACGACCTTTAGTATGAGAAATGAGAATAAATCTCAGCCTTTGATCTTGTCATTTCAACACTCAAGATGTAAATAATTTTGTGTGCAGTTTTGGTCGATTATCTTGCTTTAAAGGACAATATACTAATTATATATAATGAATGATAAATTTAAAGCCTGCATTTTAACTAAGATTTTTTTCATTTTAAGTGCAATATCCTGCATTAATATTACATTGTGAAATAAAATGTTCTGTATCTCTACTTACGACATTTTATCTTCAATATTGTGCATTTTTATCTTAGCAATTATGCATTTTATATGAGGAAACATGCATTATATCTCATTACGAAAAAAAATTATCTCTCTAATAAAGAAATATTGTATGTATCAAAATCTGGATATCCATATCTAATCTTATATGGAAATATTATTATAAATAATAAAGATTATTTGATTTTCAAAATTGGAATATATATATATATATCCTTAATTTATTTGAATATTTTTACCATGTCTACTTAAAAGAATTATAATCTTATTTGTGCATCATCAAAATAATTCAAGTTCATATTAAAAGTTAACGTGTAAATTTTTAATTTTTTCTGAGTCGTGACGATCATTCATATATCGAAATAAGCAACGAAATAATTTGAATCTCACTATGTTACATAAATAAAATGTATGTTCATGTAATTTATCTTAAAATAAATTTATTATATCTATATAAGTATTTTTTTTTATCAAATATGCATTCTAATATTATTGCATAAAATAAAATAAAATAAAAAATTATATTCTCAGCTTATTTTATCTAAAAATTTGTTAATTTTATCTTAAAATTGTTCATTATATCTCTATATAATATGCATTTTCTGAAGGAATATAATGCATTTTATGCATCATATTGTCCATTTTAAGTACGATTTCATGCATTTTAGGTATATTTTTGTGCATTTTACGAAAATCAATGCACTGTTACGAGATTTATTATGTATAGAATCACTTATTTTTTTCATTAAGGTTTTAGCCCTCTAAATTTATGCAATAAGGATTTTGTTTGAAAGATAATTAAATTCTTAAATTTGATATATAATACATGAAAAATGAATTTAAATTGAGTGTGTTATGGTCATTTATAGTTTTTAGAATTTTAATTTGAGGATAGAGAAAAAAATTTACAAAATTATCCTTAAAATCGAATAATGCACAATATACTACAAAAAATGAACACGAAAATTTTTAAATCTTGAGCGTTGATATGCAAAGATAGAGGGCTGGGATTTATTCGCATTTCTCAAATTAAAAATTATTCTCATATGATCACCACTCCATATATATATATATATATATATATATATATATGTATATATATATATACCGGAGCGTTATAGTATCAACCACCTCCCAGATAAGAAATAAGACCAAATCTGGATCATTGATTAATTAAATAAACGGATCAGATTTAAAAAAAATTTTAAAAAAATTCGCTGCATATATAGACAAAAAAAGTTGCATATAAGGGTATTTCAGTCTTTAAGCCATAAATTAAATCTTCCCACGATTTTTATTTCGAAAATCAAGGACGGCAGTTTCTGCATTTAAAATTTAATCGAATTCGCTGCATTATTAAGAGAAAAAAGTTGCATGATTAAGAGGAATAAGTTGCATTACGTGGGTTTTTTTTTTAAAAAAAAAATCAGAATATATATGCACGAATTTCACCCCTAAATTTTCGAATTTCAAATTAATTTTTATGTTCTTTGGGATTTCAAACATTAAGCAATTTTAAAAGACCATAAATAAAATTCAACTTGTTTATCAATAAAAAATGGCATTTTTTATATAATTTAGTTGCAATAAATGGTATAATTATTTGCAGTAATTAAATATCTAATGCACAAATTCATACAACTACACAAAAAAGCAAATTTAAATTTTTTAAAAAACAAATTACTATAATTGCTATTATTATGAAAATCATGTGCAGTATTACAGGCGTAATTACTGCATATTTCGTGATAGTAACAACTTTACTAAAGACAAGAAAAAAGACAGAAATATCACGCGACAAATACAAGCAGTACTCATAAAATATTGCAATAAATATGCTCTATTTATGCATGTTTACAGGCGGAATAACTGCATATTTTTTTAATGAAATTATACACTAAATCCACGTGAATAAAAAAAAAGCTTGCAAAAAAATCACTTCGTCGCGGCCCCAAAACCACCGCGTTGCCGCTGTTCATGCTAGAAAAAAAAACACATTCTGTTGCAGTAAATATGCTCTATTTATGCATGTTTACAGGCGGAATAACTGCATATTTTTTAATAAAATTATATACTAAAACCACATGAAAAAAAACACATTCGTGTTTGAATGATTTTGAGGTGCGAGAATTGGAAAGTGATCCCCTTTTCAATTCTGGCCGTGGATCTGCACTGACGGCCAATGGAACCATGGAAATGGAGGCCAACATCATGGATGGGTGCGGGCGGCGCTGCGGGGCCGATTTCCATAAATAAACCCCCTCGAATGATGTCTTCAAGTTCTTTTTATGTAGCAAACTACACAACAATGTCTTCCAATTTTTTTTTTTTGCTTTGCCGCAGTTTTGGAATCACGACAAAATAGGAGGTGACGATGACGACCGCAATTGCTATAAACAAAAAATAAGAAATACATAACATTACATGATAAAATAATGTTAGAAAAACTATTACCGTGAAAGAAAATATTGTCGTGAACAATTACGCTTGCATACTTAGTTCAATAGTCCCGCCGTCGACCAACTTAAAAAAATTTCTGATGCAGAGAAGAACGAACATAATAAAATAATGAAGGAGAGGAACGAACATAATAAAATAATGAAGGAGATATATTAGGAATTAGTTATGATATTATTAAACTGTCAAAATTTTCTTACTATAATACCCTTGATTCATTTAAATATGAAAAATAAAAAATTAAAAAATGAATTCTGCAAGTTAATCACAACCATCCAAATAAAAAGATTAATGGCCCAAATTAAGTCTTATTTCACATCTAGAAGGTGGTTCACATATGATTATATATATATATAAAAAGAGAGAGAGAGAGGAGAAATCATATGAGAAAAATCCTCCTGTAAGAAAATAGAATGAAACATGCCCATCAGATCTAAAAAGATCAATGGTTGATACAAGCAACAAATTAATCAAGCAACAACTAAAACACAACCAAGCAACGTTCTAATCAAGCAAAGACTTGAACACAGTCAAGCAATGTCGTAAATACAATCAAGCAACTTTCTCACTTTCTCACGTTAAGATTTTTCTCATCGGATCCGCTCCCTATATATATATATATATATATGAAGTTGTGATCAAGTGCTAAAATTAAAGTTTGTGATAAAGAGGAATTAATCTCAGCCATTGGTTGATAACATCGACACTACAACAAAAAAACTAATAAACAACAGTTTAAAACTATTGTCGTAGGGTATTTTGACTGTTGTTGTAGGTGATGTTGTCGTAGGGGTAAAAATAGTAAGCTAATATACAACGGTTATTAACTGTTGTCGTAGATACATACGACAACGCTTTTTAATCGTTGTCGTAGGTGTCAGCAAACTGTTGTATATATCTCTACGATAACACTTTTTCACACAATCTACGACAATGCTTTTTAAACCGTTGTTGTACATATCTCTACGATAACGTTTTTACACCTACAACAACGATTTCCTGACTGAAAATAACAACGATTTTAAATTGTTGTCATAGGTGGTTTTTTTTTAATCAGTTTGCAATCAAATAATATAATTAAATAATGAAATTAAATTCACAATAACCATTAATAAATCCGAAATACAAAAGAAACATTTATCCTTCAATTCCCGAAATACAAATATACCAAAATACAAAAGAAACATTTGTACGTAAATTAATATTTTAAAATAAAAAACAAACATTTGTCCATCATACATGATTTTGAAGACATTCAGCTTATTCCTAGCACACAACATCAATGTCCTCAAAGGAGTAACTGGTATTGAACTGTTAAACAAAACAACAAAAAATATATAGATTAGAATAATATGAACAACAATGATATGACACCAATATTTCTTATACAAATAACAAGACATCAATAGTATAACAACAATATTTATGTAGTTAGAATCATAATATACATATTCATCTGATCGGACAACAATTTTTTTTTTTTTAATATTTTGTTGGTTGGTGGCTAATAAACTCATATGGAGTATCATTTATCAATATATTTTCTTTACTATTTTTTAAATTTGAATTTAGTTATGTTATTTATTTGTAACATAGTGTCATGTATGTTTATACTTTTGGTAGTAGAATTAATGTGTATAACATGGTTGCAAATTACACGGTCAACAAGTTTCCGAGATCATTTCCACATAATGCGAGTAAAGTCGTGCACAAACCACCAATAGAGCTCAATTGAATAAACTCAGTTTTAGATTCCGTAACATACTAAATAGATAGCAACAAGATAAATGAAGAGAGGATAGTAAAAATTAAGAAAAAACTCAAGTAAAAGGAACTCACAGAAACAGGGTATAAGAACTAACTGAGGTTGCTAACTCTGCTATGCTTATGCTAAAAATATATGCTGCAGCATTAATCTAGCTCTAAAACTAAACTGCGGAACCCAATAATCCCAATTAAGTTTTTCAACATAAATGGCATTCAAATATCTACCCAACTCCACATTGTCCTATGAGAATCAGATTGCATAAACCGTCCTATCCCTTTCCACAACTCAAGGACTAAAATGGCAGACAAGCACTAATCACATTTCTATGACTTAGTTCAAGCATCAAACAAGGTCTCTCTCCTACAATTGGCCCTTCCGGTTCCAATTGGGAATGAGTCAATGTTAACTTAATTTCTTTTAACAAATAACAATAACTCAAGATAAACATCATGGGATCACAAGTAGAGCGGGTGGCGTAAAGAAGAAAGAAACATAAAGTTAATAGCAATGTTAGCAAGTTACCACGCAGACAAAGGCTCAAACCAGGACCTATTATAACAGCAATAGCATAAAGATCCTCCTCAGTTAAATTTGCTTTATCAAGAGCCTCTTGCACTACCTGTGCAAAACAGCATCTGAGATGTCAGAGGATTGAGAGAGATCCATGTGCTTCAACTATTTATTAGAAGAAATAGATAATTAGAAGAAGAAAAAAAAAACTAAGCATTAAACCTAACACAACAAATGAAAGATAAGCACATAAAGAAGCACCATGCACCCTTTTTCAGAACTTCAATATTTAACTACTGTAGGATTTATTGCATATGAAGCAGTCCTCGCTGGATTAAAGTTTAATAGCTGTTACACAATTTTCTTCTCTAAAATTATGTAAAGAAATTAATCAAAGCACCGTGAAACACAGTAGTATTAGCTGTGCATAGGTGTCTGAGCAACCAGTCATTGCTTAGCGATAACATAAACAGAACAGAAAAGAGATGCACCAAATTAACTGAACACTCTCTAAAAGTACTAAATCTAAATTCTTAGATTATTTAAAAACGATTATACAAAAAAAAGAGGATGTAAGAGATATTGTGGCATAGGGTACGTGTAAAAATCAAACTTATAACTTAGTTGGAAGGGATAAGTCTCAACTAAAAAAAAAATTGAGAAAAGTTGAGACAAAGCATCTATACTTTGTTATTTATATATTTAAATTTTTTTTTTTTGGGGGGGGGGATATAAATAAAAAATTTGATGGAAGTGACTTGAAACAAATGTTGTCATCTGTCAGTTTCATTGCATGAGTTTTTCATTTTTTTTATTTTTCATTTTTGGGACTTTGAATGAAGGCCATTTTCTATGGGATTTTGTTTCTCATTAATGGCTTGAGCTATCACAAGCACACATCATAACCACACATGTAAATCTTTCGAGTTGTACATTCTATTGTCAATGTTGTTGAATGGTAAGTTACTTGTATACAAAGAATCACTAGTAATATACACAGAAGAGTGAAGAAGTAATAGAATCTGAAGAGGAAACAGGTAATAAGTTGATGGTGGTTAAGGAATTCCATAGCAAGTTCAACACCGCTGCCTAGTGCATAACAAAGCACTTATCTATAGATTAAGGTTTTTACTATCTCATTTAGCATCACCACTCTTGCAAATGAATTCTACAAAATAAACTTCTTGCTGAATAACTCGAGATGATTAGCAACAAAATGAAAGCTTTAGAGATAAATGAATCATCAAAAAACCATAATTTTCAGTTTTCACCTATAAAACCCATGTTTAAAGTCCTCAATCCTGCCCATTAGAAAATGGTAACCCAACCATAATGCAGAGTTTCATCAGAGAAAACTGCATATGCAGGAAGGCAGTCACATATATATAGATACATATACACACGAGCACACCAAAAAAAAATCAAAAGCAAACTTAATCGAGGAACATACGAAAGGGGAGAATCTCTTGGTCGATAGTTTCAATTCAAGATTCACAAGATATGCGCCGTTTTGGTTCAGGGGCGAGGGTGAGAGCGCGCCCCTTTGAAAAATTAACCATAATATTAGTTCATGCTTAATTGTTTTATAAATTATGCTTAATTGTATTAAGCATGATTTATAAAGTAATTAAGCATGAAATTTAGAAAAAAAATAATCTCAACCATTGATATTTTTAGATGGATAATGTAGATTCATTCGTATTTAGCACAAACTAACTTTTAGCATTGAATCTACTCTCTATACTTCATTTTAACCTCAAAATACTTCATTTTTGTTTTATCTTTTATTTTCTTTATTTTATCTTCGATTTACTTCATTGTACTTTTTAGACTTCAGTTTTTCTAAAATATTGTTCACTTTTATCTTCAGTTATGTTCATTTTATCTTAAAATTACTTCATTATCTGTTCTCATATTCTCATGTTAACAATTATTCTCATATGATCAGACACCTCTCTCTCTCTCTCTCTTTTTCTATATATATATATATATATATATAGGGTAGTGATTATGTGTTAAAGTTTTCTCAAATACTAAATAATAATAAATCTGGACCATTGAAAATCAAAATCAATACATTTGATTAATTTAAATTTGTCCCGATTTTGGTGCATTATTGTGTTATTATCTAGCATTCAAGTGCAAAACTGAGAAAAATATATATTGAGGAATCTTATTTCGTGCAGTTCACAAAATATAATATGCATACGTTCGATGTAAAAAATACAATATATTGGGCATAAAATGCATCGTATAATGAGTGCAAAAAATGCACTCAATATGGATACAAAATGTATATACTTTAGAATAAAAATGCATCTTGTTCATGTTAATGCATCATTTGATGCAAAAAAAATACATATATTTAGGAACATTTTTTATGCGTAATTGATGAATTTTTTATCCTGAAAGTAAAAATAATGAAGAACATATAGCTGATAAAATCAAGATTTTTGTGCAAAATTTTTTAAATTTAACTTATGCAATATGGATATTTGCAAAATTATAAGTTGATTTATAGGATTTGCATTTTATTAATTTAATATCTAACATTTAAATTGTATGTTTCGATTTCTGAGATTTTTCATTTCACCATTTGAACTTCCGAATATTTTAACCTTTATAATTTTGTTTAAATTAAATTATTTTTTATTTTTCTTATTGTTGGGATTAACATATTTTGTTTATAAAATTGTTAATTGTGTTATTATTTTGATTTCATGTTTTTCTTGACATTTTCTTATTTTTTTTAGTTAATAAAATTTTTAATTATATTACTATGTTGTTACATTGACCTACACTAATTTCCTATTATTTATTAATTAATATAGATGAAGGTTGGTGTAGATCTCCAAAATCAACAAGATATAAATCATAAATTGCGTGCGTGTAGGTTACAGCAGACAAATGTCCCTTTTTAAAAAAAAAGAAAAAGCAAAAAATATAAAATTAAAAAATTAATAGTGTAAGTGAGCGAGAAAATGACCTAGTTGTAAATATGCCGAACTTCCTGTTTTTATATATATATATATATATATATTTTGTAGTTAGTATTAGAAAAAAGAATAAATCTCGTCATCTATCTTTACATATCAACGCTTGAAGTTTAAAAGTTTCCGTGTTCATTTATTGTAGTAAATAGTGCATTATTTGATTTTAAAGATAATTTTGTAAAATGTAATATTTTTTCTCTATCCTCAAATTAAAATTCTAAAAACTTTAAATGATCATAACTCACTCAATTTAAATTCATTTTTCATGTATTATATATCAAATTAAAGATAATTTGATTATCTTTCAAACAAAATCCTATTGCATAAATTTAGAAGAGGAAAACAATAAAAAATAAATAAAAATTAGTGATTCTATACATAAATCTCGTAATAGCACATTCATTTGCGTAAAATGCATGAAATGTACCTAAAATGCATGAAAGAAAAAAATGCATTATATTCCTTCAAAAAATGTCGATAGAGATATAATGAACACATTTCAAGATAAAATGAGGTAATAATATAATATTTTAGTTTATGTAATACAATAATATTAGAATGCATATTAGATAAAAAAAAACTACAATAAACTTATTTTAAGATAAATAACATCAACATATATTTTATTTATGTAATATAGTGAGATTGAATTATGAGCGAAAACACAAAATAGTCATTTTGGCTATAACACATATTCATTTTAGCCAATATTATGCACATCTCACGAATATAGCCAAAAGTACGTTTTTCAGATTGGTGTCATACCTTTTCAGGTTATTTGAATCATGAGATTTGACAAAAAAACATAAAAATATATATATACATAAAAATGTCGGGGGACCGAGTGCGATCGCATTTAAATTTCGGAAAATGTAATAAAATAATTTTCTTGAAAATTAAATGAAATAAAAAAAAAAAAAAAATTGTCGAGTGCGACCCCGAGTGCGATTCGCTGTCGACACGTGAATCCGAGAAAGGGGCCCACCCGGTAGCGACTCCGACTGCGACCGAGTGCGACTCGGTCAAAAAAAAAATAAAATATTTAAAGGGTCAATTAAACCCTAAATTGGTCCCCCCCAATTCGCAGTCGTTCATTTTTTTGTCAAGAAACTGAATCGCAGTCGTTCGAAGTCGTCTCTCTAGCCAAACCGCCGGCCGTCGAGCTCCTCCGCCCGTCCAGCACCATCGCCGTCGCCGTCGCCGTCGCCATGGCAGATGGTTTTGAGGTTATTAACTAAATTTGAATATTTGTTTTATATATGTAGTTAAATTCGTAGAATATGTGTGTTGTTAATTTGTTTAATTGTGTTTATTTTTGGATTTATATTGTTGATAAATGTTGAATTATTTAAGATATTTTTGATGGAAATTGTTTGTGGTTTATTAGGTATATATTGATTTATATTTGTGGTTTATTCGTGTAAATGTTGGATTTATATTTGTTGTTTATTCGTGAATTATTCATGAAAATGTTGGATTTATTCGTGGATTTATTTATTGAATTATTCGTGTAAATGTTGGATTTATATTTGTTGTTTATTTCAAGAAATTGTGTTGTATTTTGATTTTGTGGTTAGTTGGAATTTTTATAGTTTTTATGGTTAATTTATCATATTTTAATTGTGATGGTATTATATGTGTAGATTGAATGGATTAGACGTGACTTACATGGTGCATCTAGTAAAATAAACTTATGCACTAAAGTTTCGGTATTAGATCACATAGATGTAACATTACGGTCTGTAGGAGGGGGGCAGTTAGTAGAACAGTTTAAGAATGGACCTTTTGGGAAATTATTAAATTGGAAAAAGCAGGGTCCAAGTGCATCTCAAGCACTTTTAGAATTATTCAGTTACCAAATTAGATCTCCCAACCCACATGAGTTATGGTTTTTAATTGGTCGTCAGCCTATTAGATTCTCGGTGATGGAGTTTGCTCTAGTGACTGGTTTTATGTTTGGATCTAGTAGTTTTGATGTTGCTGGACAGTATGACCCATCTAGTACTACAGTGTATGTACAGTTTTGTGGTGGTAGGTCTATTAGTGCGAGGGATTTGTTAGGCCTATTCAAGGATACGAAAGTAGATAAAACTAGACATGACTTGTACTTAAAGGTGGCTAATCTTCTAGCATTATGGTACTTCGTACTTGGGTATTCGGAGAAGCGCAAGATAGAGCCCTGGATGTATGAATTACTTGATAGGTGGGATATTTGGTGTGGATTTCCATGGGGTGCATACGCGTATCAGTCTTTACTTCATTATATCGCGTATGTTCCCACCACAGTTGCTGAACTTGGTCAAAGCTTTCATCTCAGTGGACCGATCTGGGCTTTGCAGGTAAATTATTGTAACTTTTATTGCATCATTGTTGCGAGATAATTTGAATTAACTAGGACATTTAATTGTGTAGGTGTGGTCTTACGAGGCCATTCCGAAGCTGGCAGCTGAATGTTGTACAGTCAATACGCCGATTGTCTTTCCAAGATTTTTTGAATTGGAAGTTTAGCAAGCGTCCAGAAATTTATTCGAGGGATCGACGCATCGACATCGAAGGATTGGTTTGGAGCAGATACGGTAAGTATTATCTTCATTTATATTTTATTTATGATTAATGAAAATGTAGTAATATTTATGATTATTTTATTTTTGCAGATTATTGTACCGTGCAAGGTTGGCACGAAATGGTACACTGTCGTCTTTCGTATTTCCAGTTGGAATGTTGAAGTGTACGATGCATACGCGCATCAGGCAGAACCGCATCAATCGCAGAAGCTACTGAGTGAGATAAGAAAAATGACTGATTGTTTTCACTGGTATCTTAAGAGACTTGGCTATTGGGATCAAAACACATTGAGATTACGTGAGCCCACTGGAGGGAAGATGGCCGTGACACATGTTTGGAAATTCGAGAGCAATGTTCGTCGCCTGCATGATCTGTTTGCTTGTGTGCACATCGATGAGGTAGCATTTGGGGTACCAAGCATTGCTTGGATGCATGATGTTAGGAATTACCCTAGATATAGGAAATTTCTAGCTATTCAGTTTTTCCTAAACACTGTTTGATTTTCATTGTTTTTGAACATGTTTCTATTTGTATTTGTACTTCTTTATATTATATTTAGGACTTTGGTTTATTCGTCGACAAACACTTAATTTTATTCAATACAACAAACGAGATGATGTTATTCATTACAAACAAAGTCGAAATACACTAATTATTCGTAGTTCGATCTGGACATGTGCGCTTAGTGTGTGTTTCAGATCTGCATATACTGCATTTTTTCTTAGCGCGTTGCCTACTACTTGAAGATTGACCAATATCGGCACCCGATGGGCGTCTACGAGATCTAGGTCGTCCAGCTTGACGAGATATAATTGGAGGCAGGACACACAACGAACTTGCTTCGGCAGAAACATCCCATTCGTCTTGCGGTGGCAGTGACTGTACGACTCCACCGTATATTTCTCGCCAAGTTGATGTTTTATAGTAATGACTTACATAGTCGTACGGGTTCAACCCAACATGACTGTCACAATTATGATTAAGTTAATAACATATTATAAAATGAAAATTAACTTAAATACGTTTACCTAATTGCAGCAACGGCATGCGAGAACGGGATGAGGTCCAGTTACAACTCACGACAATCGCATGTGGATAACTCCAGATCAACCCTCCAAGTTCTTGCTCCTTCATTCACCTTCATTTTCATTGCTGATATGGGTACAACTGAATATGAATGCGAGAGTTCTACTAACGGTGTTAATTTTGCAACAGCTTCCTCCGTCAAGATATCCTCGCGCGCAGATGCCTTAGCTCTTTTTTCATCAAACCATTTTTCAAGAATACCTCTGTAGGTGTCAATAATAGAGCAGATCGGCAACCGTCCGGCATCCAGTAAGCGAGCATTGAAAACCTCAGCTGCATTTGATGTCAAGAAACTATATCGACGTACAGGACATTGCGACCTAGCCCATCGATCTGGTCCTACATCCAAAAGTTTCTGAAAGGCTGCTGGTTTCTTCTGATTGATTCTATCCATCGCTTGTTGATATGCCACCGATCGGTAAGCGTAAGCAGCACGTTGGTACAACGCAGCAATGTCCTGACCGTACCCTGTCATTTTATTTAGAAGATGGTAAAAACATAAGCCGTGTGGCACACCAGGATACACTTCACTGATCGCATTGGAGATGCTAATGTGTTGGTCGGATACAAGCAGCATTTGATCTGTGCATCCAAAAGAAATCCGTAATCGAGACATGAACCACTTCCAACACTCATCATTCTCGATGCTGCCGACACCAATTGCAAGTGGAAAGACATTTTCGTTACCATCTTTTGTGACAGCAACAAATAAGACGCCTTTGTTTCGACCCTTCAAATGAGTGGCGTCAACAACGATAACCGGTCTTAATAACCCGTTCTGAAATGCCGTCCGTGAAACACCTAGAGCAACAAAACAATGACGAAATCTTCCATTGGAATCAATCTCCAAATCTGTTAAAGTACCTGGATTGTATTGTCTTAACACCTCCAGATATTTGGGCAGGATAGAAAAAGAATCTTCTATACCACCATAGATCAAGGAAATTGCTGCATTTCGAGCTTTTAGTGCAACACCATAGCTAGTACGGATCCCAAATGATGCCTGCAACTCCGTCATAATTTCACGGGGTTTTATAATTGATCCTTGCCGACGCATCTTTCGTGCAAAATACGCGGCAACAGCTTTGGTGCGGACATTCCGGGATCTTATGCCTGCAAGATTGTTAACGCAATCATGATTACGATGGAACTTGCGTATGATCCAGCAACTACCTCTGCATGATGCCCGTATGAAGAACGAACAAGAGGCACTTCGTTTGCAAGTGTACTCAACGCGAGTACTAGATGAGCGCACCACTTTAAATTCAACACGTTGCTCCATATGCAAAAGAGATACGGCAATTAGAAGATCGTCCTTCGTATAGAAGATAGAGCCCAATGAAAGTTCCCGATCTAGTATGGCTGCAACATCTCGTACCACTGGTGACTGTGATGAATCCAACGATATAATTGGAACTAGCCAATTATTTAGATCGCCTTCAACGTGACATGAATCCGGGAGAGGATGGGTTGGCATAAGATTGGATATAAACGCACTCATTCCACCAACTGATCGGATCCATGCAGAAAACTCAGCCACTGTAAAATTCTTTAATGCATCAGAATTGATGAAATCTTCATCATCACTAGACTCCTCCTCGGATTCCTCGTCCTCCTCTTCATCATTAGAGTCAACGATATGACCCTCACTTGTTGAGTGGTGACCTGTATTTTCATTCTCCTCCTCCTCCTCGTATGGATGCTCATATTCTTCATGGGGGGGCTCATCGTTTAAATTGGGTATTTGGGAGCTCCGACTACCACCTTCTGAAGACGTACCAAAAATCAATGAGTCCCCAAATCTTTGTAGATCTTCCAGACCTGGACTAAAATGCTGGTAAATTGGTGGACTGCTTGATGATAAGAACGGCCTGTATGGGGATGGCTCACGATGTGAAGTCCCAACACCGGTACTCGCCGTATAATTCATAACAATATAAACATGCGGCTCCGAATAAAGAGCAATCAATCGTTGAAGCTCTAGATCCGTCACCAACAACGATTTCATAAATCTGCCACTTCGGGATTGGGCAGTGTAATAAATATTATACTCACCGAGTATGGCTTCCGCATCAAAAATAAGTTGAATGTTGCTTCTTAATGCGGCTATGGAAATGTTGGCGACTGGTATATAAACCAGTCGTTCTTGTCCGCCAATGTAGTTGCACGAGTCATCCCATTGCCCATTGTAGTGAAGAATTACGCTGCACCAATTCTCCATTTTGAGAAACAAAATAATTTATTTTGATGAAGATAGACGGAGACTGAAAGTGAAAGTGAAACAAAAGATGTAGTGCGAAGAAATGTTTATGCCACCACAAACTTCACTTCAATTATATAAGTAATACAGAGTGTCGGCAAATAGTTGAAGGAAACAAAATTGATCAAATAAAAAAAAATTGATCTCTGCGAAATTTTCAAAAATATCATGTACGATTCATTACTCTTCACATAATATTTCCAACAACCTATATAATAGGTATGCAGTGTGCATGGACTCATCATATCAATATGTTTGAACACTTTATTGCATTACTATGCAATAGCAAAATAAGTAAAATATTCTCGTGCAAAATCAACTCAAAAGTATACAAAATATATTTTTATAAATTAAATAGGAAGAATTAGATTTTTAAAATTTAAATATATATTTAAAAAATGAAAAAAAAAACATGAGTTAGACCGGGTCGCCACCGATCCCACTCGGTGGCACTCGTGTCTCACTCGGTAGGACCGATAAAATATATAAATATAAATAAAAAAAAATTGAGTGCGACCGAGTCGCAACCGTTCCCACTCGGTTCGCACTCGTGTGGGACCCACACATTTTCGAATTAAAATATTAATTGAGTGCGACCGAGTCGCCACCGTTCCCACTCGGTCGCACTCGGTTCGCAATCGTGTGGGACCCACCATTTTTCGAATTAAATTATTAATTGAGTGCGACCGAGTCGCAACCGTTCCCACTCGGTCGCACTCGGTTCGCACTCAAGTGGACCCCAAAACATTTTAATCGAATTTTGCTCTTAAAAAAAAACACGAGTGAGACTTGGCTATTCCATTTTAATTTTTTTAAAACCCGATAGCTACCCTAATTATTTCTTTTTGTGAGTAAATAAATAGATTTTGGTTCTAACATCTATAAAATTAGTTAACAACAAATTTTAACTAAAAGATTAGACATAAAAGTCAGAATAATTGCAATCAAATGATTTGTAAACTAATTCCAACGCTAAAAATTGTACTTTTGGCTAAAATTGCAATGAGTTAATAAAAGTGGCTAAAATTGAAATGTGTTATAAGAAAATGGCTATTTCAGATAATTTAGACTTGAGTTATTTCCTCATTTATTTCGATCTATGAATGATCGATATGACTTAGAATAAAATTAAAAAATAACACATTAACTTTCAACATGAACTTGGATTATTTTGATGCACAAATAAGATGATGATTCATTTTAGTAGACATGGTCAGAATATTCAAATAAATTAAGGATAAATATATTTGAATTTTGAAATTAGATAATTTTTCTTATTTATATCAATATTTTCCGTATCAGATTAGATATGAATATCCATATTTTGATACATGCAATCTTTTCTTATTAGAGAGATTAATTTTTTTCGTGTGTGTGTGTGGAGAGGATTCGGTGAGAAAAACCCCCTTATGAGAAAGTGAGAAAATTGCTTGATTATGTTTACGATATTGCTTGATTGTGTTCAGGTTGCGTAATTACAACATTGTTTGGTTGTGTTTAAGTTGTTGATTGATTGTATATCAAGTAGGATTCGAGTCTACAATAGACAATGCGAATTGCCATTTTAATTAACTTGCCAAGGATCGTTCTTAGGATATCGAAAATAAATATAGATTAAATAAATCAGGCGAACCTAGGCATGCTCCTACAAACTTAATTGCAATGGATGGATTTTTTTGGAATACCTCAACTCCAGCGGATTGAATACGGCGGTAGATCGTTGATGGTGTTCCTACAGATCTGATCTTCTGATCTGTTCCCTTGCTCGATCATGAAATCTGGTGAGGATGCGCTACCGGATCTACAGCCGCCCACTCTCACAATTCTCTCTAGGGTTTCTGATTTAAAACTTCAAAACTTATATGGGAATAAGAGATTTATCTATTTATATAGATCTGGAGACTGGGCTATTAGGGTTTAATAAACTCTAATGGGCTCTGAGCAATATTGGGTCAGACCAGGGATCATATGCAAATAATAAAGTGGTCCTCCTATTAATTAATTCCATGTTCAACCCAGAACATAATTAATTAATAAACATTAATTCATGCCACCAAAGAATTAATGCTGACCTACCCCTTTATTACCATGTTATTAGGAACGGGTTGCAATGATTTGGTTAATCCCCTGTTGGGAATTATTTGTAAATTTCTCCATTAGATCAAAATTGTAAAAGGTTTTGTTGAATCAAAGCTTTAGTAGTCTGGTCGACATTGTTGAATTCTAGCATAGTCTAGCAACTCCTATGAAATGTCCTATTTAGGAAAAATATCGAGTTGTAATAGATTAGGGAGTGCTTGAGAAGATTGCTGAAGAATTCAGCAAATGGAACGAAGAAAATCAATTCAAGCAACTTCGGGATGCTAGAAGAGTTCTCAGCAGATGGTACCTGCTAGAGAAATCAGCAGACAAGAATTACTGCTAGAGATGATAGCGGTCAAGTGCTAAGAAGATTGATTGCTAAGGCATTAGCAATCGTATGTTAAGGAAGAGATTGCTAATCGGAAGCAAAGAAGATATCAAAATGCTACAGGACTTAGCATTTGCTAATGCTCAGCAGATTGCTAAGGAATAGCAATCAGCAGTCAAGACCTAAATGCTGAAATGCGCATCTGCTGAAGGAGTCAGCAGATTGAAAAGCGGATTGCTAGAAGAGCGTAGTAATCAGAAGACTTAGCAGATCGTTCCCGCATTCTCCGAGAATGCTAAGTAAGGAAGATATCTAGCAACGATCTCTAATACTACCGTTCTGACAAAAGTACAAGCAAAGGACAAAAGCTTTCTCGAAGTAGGTCGGAAAGTACTGTACGACGCCGGAAAGGACAGAAAAAGCAAGAAGCTATTTTGGAAAAGAAGGACCGTTGTATCTAACGGGACTCGAGATTCAAAGTTTGAATCTCCAGATATAAAAAAGAAGTCCAACAGAGAGAGAAAAAAACTACTTGAACTACTCGATCTACTGATATGTGTGTAAAATGACCTATTTTTCGATGTGTGAGCGTGCATGTTTGTAGCCATTTTACCCTCATATCATATGTTTTTGTTGTTCTTTTGTCTTGTTTTCGTGTTTTCGTGTTTGAAATGTTGTAGGATGTGTTTTGAGCATAAAACAACACGTTTGGATGAGTTTTGGATGGAAATCGCCCGAGCTAGGTGTCAAAGGGAAGCAGGATCGACCGAGTGGTGCAGAAAGGGTGCTGGGGCTGTTCAGAGACTTGGCTCGGCCGAGCCAAGCCCTTCAGAGAGGTGGCTCGGTCGAGCCAAATTGGCTCGGCCGAGCCAGAACGTGATTTTCAGCATTTGGCAGTTTTCAGCATGGCTCGGGCGATCCGAGGCCCTGTTTGCTCATTATAAAAGGGGGAAAACGGTTATATTCATAACTTTTGATAACTTTTCATAAATTTAAATAACCACCTCCTAAATTCTTTCTACTATTCCATTTTCATCTCTTCCAAAACCTATCATGGAGCTAAATCATCAATCCTTGGAGGAGAATTGAAGATCCAAGGTGGTAGATCAAGACCTAGCAAATCCAATTGGGGAAGATTTCCTTTTCTACTTATCAATTGTAATGAATGTATTTGATTTCAACTTTGTATTGTTACAATTGAGAGGTATGTTTCTCTAATTCAATTTGGATGTTGATTTGAACAAGGATGCATGAAGATTAGGTTTGATAATTGTTTGTTTACTTTCCTATGAGGGGTTGATTTGCACTTGAGCTTGTTCATACCTATTAGATGTAGGTAATAGCCAATCTATAGGTAGTTGATGTGAACGTTGCAGTCAATACGCGGACGGAATCGTCGTGAAAAGTGCATAATCATATAGTTTTAGTTTCAATCCATGTGCGGGGCTAGGATTGTAGGGCAATAATCGACGGACATTTTGGAGTGAGTTAGGGATTGATAACGTAGCAGTTTGAGATTTCTAATTTCATCAACGGACAATTCACCGGTACAAAGGGGATTGACTAGAAAAGAGTCGTTTGCTCAACTTCATAGGAATTAAAACTTGTTTACATCAATGATTAACCTAATTGGATTAAATCTACGTTTATTTCAACATCCTATCTACCTCATTTGAGTATTTGCTTGTCTTGGTTTACCAAGGTGTGGAGAGAATTGTTTGAATGTTGTT
>JAPKLW010000026.1:374650-477164 GCA_026898455.1 Plectranthus barbatus | reverse complement strand
ATAGGTTTAAATTGATTGCCTAGTTGATAGAAATCACTCAACGATTTTATGTTACCTAGCTATTAGACTTTGCTATAGTATCCCGGTAATCTAGCGGGCGAAGGGAAGAAGGACCTGGATATGACAAATTTTATTCTTGTGTAGCTAAGAGTTTAGTTTTGATTGAACTTTTAGCCGCATCATCTACTACTGCTCATTCTACACAACGAACACAACTGAAAATCAAGAGAAGCGAAAAAGGAAAAAGAGAGTAGTAAGTTGAGAGCCCACATTTAAGTAGAATCTTAAAAGGTCTCAACAGCAAGTGTCACTACATTGAATACCCGACACTGAATTCAATAGATTCCTTGACTTTGCTAAAGAATCTTCAATCATTGGGATAACTTCCAATCTTAGGAAGCATCCAGCAGTCACATCTCTGAAAAGAGATTGACTCTCATGGGCAAAAGCCGCCGAAACCAGACAAAGTTCAGGAGAGAACTATAAAACCTCCATTACAGCGAATGACAAGTTTTACGAAAGTGTGCCCTTGACTTGACCGGAGCTGCGGACTAGAAGAGTGAAGTAACGGAGGATAGCTTTGTAGTGGTCGACTCGAAAGTTCACCGCCTGCTACAAGTGTTCGGCGAATCATTGTATTTCACATATCTTTTTTGTGGAATTCTCAGCGATATGGGTAAGGAGTGGACATAGATCTATTAGATCGAACCACTATAAATATTGTGTGTTCTTTACTGTTTTATTACTTACTGTTTGTGTGGTGATTTGAAACCTAGCAACCATAGTTGCTAGAGTATTTGATTGTAAGAAACCCTATTCTCAACTCCGAGTCAAACACTTTTAACAAGAACATAAGTGCAAGATATATTTTAAACTTCCAGTGCATTCCTGTGTGACTTGCTTGTTATTCACCACGACGACTCTGATCTGGGACCAAGATCCCCATATTTAAGGTTTCAGACATTCATTAATTAATTCAGCGTATGACAATTAGCTGTAATTAATTAATCTCTTATTATTCTTGAGTAGTACCACTCAATCCTTATCGCTTATGCTTGAATCAATGATTCAGCCTGCAGGACTTAGCATAGCGAACCTCGTGAGCTTCCCAGGGAATGTCACCATCCTAAAACGGATATGGTTATCTAAATCCAGCCTAAGGAAACCCCACACAAACTGCCATCACCCAAGATGCAGAAATATGAGTACATGTAAGACTCTCCACCATAGCAAGTCAAAGTGACAGTCAACCCATGTGTGCCCCTCAGCCTTCAATAGACTTTAGATCCGACCAAGTTGCCAAGATCTTTACTCATTCATATGTCAAGTAGAATGGTTCATCTCACTGTTGATCATATCAATACATTGAGATGTACCGGTCACATAAAGCAGTCAAGATAAACCACTTATGGACTTGTGTGCCGCAGCCTAAACCGACAACTAAACCAGAAACTATCTCAGCTGTGATAACTGTTTATATCTCGCTAGGTCGAACGATCTATATGGTCTACTGTGATCTCTAACACACCGTATGATCTCCTTATCGACTAGATAACTTGATGTGTTTGTTTGCATCGTATGATTGTTAATTCAGACATGAGTTGTTTATTGCAAGTCATTAATTATTACCAGTATATAAACATAACGTTTCCCAATATACCATTCATAATGCTTTTATGTATACAATTCCAACAATCTCCCACTTATACTCAAAGCATTATATCATTACTTTTAAGAGTATAACATGTATCTATTCTAATCTAGCTATTACATTTGGTCACCAGGTGGCCGACATCTACCTCAGCCCTAGGCTACAAACATGACCCTCGTATGCCTTCTGTTGTAAGCCCTTTGTAAATGGATCCGCTAGATTATCCTTCGTGTCAATCTTCTCTATTAGCACATGGCCCCTCGCTATGATTTCTCGTATGATGTGGTACTTTCTCTCTATGTGCTTTGACGCCTTGTGAGTTCTTGGTTCCTTAGAGTTTGCTACTGCACCAGCATTATCACAATATACCGTGATTATCTTGGGCAAACTCAGAACAATATCTAACTCTTGGAGGTAGTTCCGGAGCTATATTGCTTCTTTAGAAGCCTCTGAAGCTGCCACATACTCAGCTTCCATGGTGGAGTCCGTGATACATTTCTGTTTCGCACTCTTCCATGATACAACTCCACCTCCCAAGGTGAACACATAGCCTAAGGTCGATCTCTTCTCATACTGATCCGCTTGGAAATCCAAATTCGTATAACCCACAAGGCACAAATTCTCACACTGATAAATAAGACAATAATCTCGAGTTCTTTTCAGATACTTGAGAATATGTTTGATAGCAGTCCAGTGTGCCTGTCCAGGGTTAGACTGATATCTGGCCACCATGCCCACAACATAACAGATATCTGGCCTCGTACATAGCATCGCATACATGAGACTTCCCACTGCCGAAGCATATCGTACTTTAGCCATCTCATCCTTCTCCTCTTCTGTTGTAGGGCATTGTGCCTTAGACAGAGGAACACCATGTCTGAAAGGTAGCAATCCTTTCTTGGCATTTTGCATGCTAAAATGGGCAATCACAGTATCAATATAAGCGGCCTAAGACAAGCTTAACATCCTCTTCTTAGGATCACGCAAGACTTTAATCCCAAGGATGTATCCAACGTCTCCTAGGTCCTTCATTTGAAACTATTCGGATAACCATCTCTTTATGTCTGACAACACCTTCACATCGTTGCCGAATAGAAGAATGTCATTTACATAAAGTGCAATGAATACCACGCTTCCACTGATGCATAATCGGTACACACAACTTTTGGTTTTGCACTGTGAAAATCCAAAGGATTTAATCACATCATCAAAACGTTTGTTCCATGACCGTGAAGCTTTTTTAAGTCCATAAAAGAACTTCCTTAGCTTCCATGCAAGATTCTCTTCACCATCCTTCACATAACTCTCTAGCTGCTGCATATAGATGTCATGACCTTCCTCAAGGTACCCGTTTAAAAATGCGGTTTTGACATCCATCAGCCAGATCTATGGATAGAAGAATTCGAATGGATTGAGCATGACTACCGGTGAGAAGGTCTCGTCATAGTCAATGCCCACCTTTTGACTATAACCCTTTGCCACAAACCTAGCTTTAAAAGCCGTTATTTCTCCTTTCGAACCTTTCTTCTGTTTGTATACCCATTTGCAACCTATGGCCTATAAGCCATCTGGTAGCGCAGACTTCTGGTATACATCCATAGCGGTAATTGATTCAATTTCTGAATCGATGGCTTTATGCTATTTTTTCGCATCTTTTTCATTTACTGCTTTGTTGTATGTCCATGGGTCGATATCATCCAGTCCGTCTTCCGGGATCAAGTTCGAAGACTCTCCCACGAACATATACCACTCGAGTTGGTGAGGTACCCTCCCACTACGACGAAGCACTGGTAGTGCATCAGCAGATGGTGCAGTTACTTGTGGCTCAAAGCCTTGCACTGGCGACCGTGCAGTTGGTTCCATACCTTTAAAAGGTACACTCAATCTGCCATGGGGTTTTCCCGATGGAAGTGTATCATCTTCTCTAATTTCTTGGAGTATGATAACATTTTTTGAATTTGTGGTTTTTCACAAACTCATCCTCCAAGAATCTCGCGTTGGTGCTAACAACGATCTTCTGATCCTCAGGACAGTAGAAATAACCACCTTTCGTTTGTCTGGGGTATCCCACGAACAACATTAGCTTGGACTTACCTTCTAACTTATCAGGTTCCTTTGACAAAACATATGTCGGACAACCCCACACTCTTATCTTTGACACACTGGGCTGTCGCCCATGCCAGATTTCCGAGGGTGTCTTAGGAATTGACTTAGAAGGAACCAAGTTTAGCAGGTACGCCGCTGTTAGTAATGCGTGGCCCCAAAACGAAACAGGCAAGTTTGTATAACTCATCATGGATCTAACCATTTCAAGAAGAGTCCTATTTCTTCTTTTCGCCACACCATTCTGCTGAGGAGTGCCCGGTGCGGTCCATTGGGATGTAATTCCATGCTCTGAAAAAACTGCAAGAACTCGTCACTGAGATACTCACCACCACGATCAAATCGTAATGACTTAATGGCCTTATTTAACTTCTTCTCTACTTCCGCCTTGAATTCCTTGAATTTCTCAAAGCATTCAGACTTATAGTGAAGTAAGTAAACATATCCGTATCTCGAGTGATAGTCAATAAAAGTGACAAAATACTTAAATCCTCCACGAGCATGCGTAGACATCGGTCCACATAAGTTAGAGTGGATTAGTGGTCGTCATCTTTCCCTCTGTACAGGATTCACAAACTCGATGTGGAACTACCTGGATTGAATCTAACATTCCATCATCCACGAGTTTCTTGATCCTCTTTAGATTGATGTGACCCAGTCTCAGATGCCATAGATATGTAAGGTCCCCATCAGAAGATGAAAACTTTCTCTTCTGGTGATTAAATGAGTTATATGCAGCATTCAAAGAAGATTCATGCAAACAAGTTATGATATAAAGAGAGTCTTTCTGTATCCCACGACAGATAACACTGTTATTGCCATTGATAGTAATAGGACTATAAAAAATAACTGAAAATCCATCATTTATTAAATGGGAAACAGAAATGACGTTCCGCTGAAAATCCAGCACATACAAAACGTGTCTTAAAATCAAAACAATGTCTTGAAAGAATAATGTAACATCTCCAACTGCTACTGCAGACACACGAGCAACATTACCCATGGAGATCGTCACCTCGTCATCATTCAGCAGCCTTGTCGGTCTGAATCCCTGCAAAGTGTAACAAACATGATTAATAGCTCCAGTATCCATTACCCACAAATTGGTAGAAATAGATGCTAAACATGTTTTCGTTAAAAATGCTAATGACGTACCTTGTCCAACCCGCTTGGTCAGACAATCCTTCTTCCAATGACCAGTTTTGCCACAACGGAAACACTTGCCCTTCTTCCCTGATGTCACAACCTTCTTTTTCCCAGAACTTTTGCTTCGAAAGACTGTCTTCTTGAATTTCTTTCCAATCACCCCTTTAGCACCTTTCGATGAAGAAGGGCGACTACCGTAAGAAACCAAGACTGCCTTTTTCATGTTGTATGACTGATTCAGCCGTCATGAGGTCACTAAGTAAAATCTCCATCAGCTGAAGTAGCAACTTCCAGCATCAATCCTGGAGATGGTAATCCCGCCATCTTCAAGCCTTAAGCTTGATTCTCTACAAAGTGTAGCAAACACGATTAGTGACCTTAGTTACCACTACCCACTAAGAAGTAGAAAACCGATATTAAACATGTTTCAACAAACAATGCAAAAGATGACGTACCTTGTCCCTTAGTTAACAAACTTGGACAATTTACTTTCCAGTGACCTTTCTTGCCACAACGGTAACACTTGTCGTCCTTTAACTTTCCCAGCCTTTTTCTTTGGAGCAAAATCTCCATTGTTCCCACCAGCAGTTTTCTTGTTCTTGTTCCTAGCCGTTCTCTTAGTATTTGCTCGTTTAGGAGCAGCAGACCGGCTACCGGAAGAAACCAAAATTGCTTTCTTGGGTTCCATCAGGGACTGTGCTGCCATCAAGTCACTGAGTAACTCATTAAGAGTATACTCCTTCTTGTTCATCACAGCATTCAACCTGAAGTTTTCAAAAGACTTGGGAAGAGAGTTTAGTATGATATCGACTTGGGCTTCTGCGTCAATACCACCACCATGCAACGTTAGTTCATCCATGAGGTGAGTCATGGCAACCACGTGCTCTCTCACTGAATTGCCTTCAGACATTTTCTTACTCACAATCTCCTTCATGAAATTGAATCTGACAGTTCTGTCCGTCTCCCCATAAGTCGCTGTTAGATTATCCATAATCTCACAGGCCTTATCATAATGCTGATGCTGCAGCTGCAGTACCTTACTCATAGTGGTCATCATGTAGCATTTCACTACATTATTAGACTTGATCCACTTATTGTAAGACTGCTGCCGCTCGGCAGTAGCATCAGCAGCTGGGACTGGCAGACAAGGATTAGTAAGGACAAACTTGTGTTCTTTCGCAACAAGGATATAATCCAAATTACGTTTCCATTCAAGGAAATTCGGACCATTGAGAGGATTTTGAGCGAGGATATTAATGACATTATTCATAGACATATCTGAAAACAAATAAGCGAATTAAAGTAAGCACATACTACGAACAATTGAAACAAATATGTATAGAACCTTTAGATAAAACAATGCAATTTGCTTCCTCCAATTGCCCAAGCTAATTTACCGCAAGCTACTTGAGTAGCCGTTTACGGCAAATGCTCAACCAGACCAAAATAGGTCCTTTAATTTCTTAACATGCCAGGTATCTTAAGCAAAAGAAATTAATATTGGAGATCTTAAGACCATGTTCACCTATCCGGAGCAGGGACATCATTCATGAGTTATACTCCAGGCAACATCTAAGCTAAAATTAACCACAAGCCTAACTCCGAACGTTTAGAGCAATTTAGCATACATACTGGACCCATGCCGCATGCCCCTCACATCCTTTGTTATCTCATTTAGTTTAATCTTAGAGACTAGTGAAAGTTGTCTCAATGCAAGATACTTGAGTAGACGTTTGCACAGAGGCTCCCACTTCTCATCTTAAATTAAATGTTTTATTTAAAAACCTCATCGCACCAGACCTAGTGAGAAACCTCTAACGTAAGCTACTTGAGTAGACGTTTACGCTTCAAGATGTCTCACTTCCAGTGAGAGGTCGTATTTGTGGAGGTCAAATGATCTTGGTAAGAGAAGAACCAAAATCCAGCTTAGTATTTTAATTATAAAGGTTTCATGCGCACACATTATTTTATGTTCCCATAAATTATGTCACACCCAAAATTCCATCATAAATTAATATGATCCCGAAATTTATAGACACAATTTAAAACATAAAATAAATCACATAAGACATGCTCAAAAATTAATTTGCAACATGCTTATAACAGTAAATAATTAAAGCAAATAATCATGCTTCCTATTATTTACTAGTGCGCACATAATAAATCACATCAGTACGAGAAATAATTAAATAAACAAATAAAATTTCTCGTGGCCCCTCAGATGCGATTACAACTGAAAAATAATTAAAATCTAACTATTAAAAAATTTATTTTCCAGTACAGATCTTCGAACTGGGCCTCCGTTGGACTTGAAATCTGATTTGAATTGCATAAGCAACAATTTGGGCTTCAAATTAGGGTTTCTGGCCCAAACAGCAGCCAAACCCTAATTTTCATGTCGTCTTCTCTATTCTTCGTTCTTCGAATCTCGTTCTTCCAGATCTCAATTTTATAGATTTAAAAAAATAGAAAATACAAAATAGATCTAGATCTATTACATGATTTTCCCTATTAAATCTAACCACGGATTTTTCTCGTGTTGAAAAACAGATCCAAAAAACGAGAAGGCCACGAGAACAAAAACATCCACGACAATTTAAATCCATCCATGAACATACATATTTATTTAATTTGAATTTATCCAAGATAGAGCCTAAGAACATGAACCTGGCTCTGATACCAATTGTAGGGTTTGAGTCTACGTAGACAACACGAGTTGCCATTAATTAATTTCTTGCCAAGGATCGTTCTTAGGATACCAAGAACAAATTTCAATTAAATAAACCATGCGATCCTATGCATGCTCCTACAAAATTAATTGCAGAGGATGGATTTAGAGAATACCTTATTTCACCGTTTGATCTACAGATCTAGATCGGAGCCAATAACGATGAAATAGATCTGGATCTGAATCTAAACACCGGCGATGAACAGTTGTTCCTACAGATCTGATCTTCTGATCTGTTCCCTTGCTCCTTGGAAATCTGGTGATGATTATCTACCAAGTTGAATCCGAGATCTAGAGAAGATGATCAATTTCTCCCTCTGGATAGCCGCCGCCGTTTCTCTCTCAATTACAGTTAATATACTGAATCATTAATGATCTGATAGAGAGAAGGCATATTTATAGTGTTTGGGTTTTGAGAAACCCTAACCCTAATGGGCTATGAGCAGTTCATGGGCCAGACCAGGGACCAGATGCAAATAATAAAGTGGGCCCTCTTTATTAATTAATCCTTCCTTGTTCAACCCAGAACATAATTAATTAATAAAACATTGTTTTAACCTTCACCACGGTAACAATGCTGACTTGCCCCTTTATTACCACGTTATTAGGAACGGGTTGCACCAAACTAACATGATCCACATATTTAAGGTTTTAGACATTAATTAATTAATTTAGCTTATGACAATCAGCCACAATTAATTAATCTCTTATTTCCTGAGTAATACCACTCACTCCTTTTCACTTATGCTTGAATTAAATAATTCAACCTGCAGGGTTTAGCATAATGAACCTTGTGAGCTCCTCAGGGAATGTCACCATCCTAAAACGGATATGATTACCTAAACGTCCAGACTAAGGAGGCCACACACATATTGCCAACACCCAAAATACAAGTATTAGAGTTCATGTAAGACTCGCCACTCTAGTAAATCAAAGTGTGGTCAATTTGTGTGTGCCCCTTATCCTTCAGTTAGGTTTAAGATCATAGGAAGTATGTTAGGGATCTGGCTTATTCATATGTCAATGAGAATAGCACATCCCACTGTTGATCCCATCAATACATAACCATGTACCGACACATCAAGTAGCTAGGATAAGCCCACTTATGAACCGTTGTGCCGCAGCTTAGACCGACAGCCTATCCAGGGACCGTCTTAGCTGTGATACTGTTTATATCTCGCTAGGTCAAACGATTCATATGATCCTCTGTGATCTCCTACACACCATATGATCATCCCTATAGGCGAGATAATAGGATATTATGGTTCGTTGTATGTTTGTTTAAGCAGATAGCGAGCATTGTTGCAGCAACATATATGAAGACTAGTGTACAAAACACTTAATCATATATGCTTTCAGTATATAATCCCAACAATAGCTGCGCATATGGACCTAGAGATCTGGCAGATGGATGTCAAAACCGCTTTTCTAAACGATTACCTTGAAGAAGGTAGGGACATCTATATGCAGCAACCCGAGGGTTACATACGCAAGGGCATAGAACATCTTGTCTGGAAGCTTAGGAAGTCCTTGTATGGACTTAAGCAAGCTTCGAGGTCTTGGAACTTACGTTTCAACGATGTGATTAAATCCCATAGATTTGCACAGTTGGAAAACAAAAGTTGTGTTTACCGACTTTGTGTCAGTGGGAGCGTGATTTTCCTTGCACTATGCATTGATGACATACTCCTATTTGGAAACAACGAGGGAGTGATGTCGGAAATCAAGGTTTGGTTATCCAAACAGTTCCAAATGAATGATTTGGGAGAAGTTGGCTACATCTTTGGGATTAAGGTCTTACGAGATCGTAAGAGAAGGATGTTGAGCTTATCCCAAGCATCCTGTGTGGATACTGTGATAGCCCGGTTCAGCATGTAACTCGCCAAGAAAGGTTTGCTACCTTTCGGACATGGCGTTCGTCTTTCTAGTGGGCAGTGTCCTGAGACACAACCGGAGAAAGATTAGATGAGTCTTGTACCATACGCTTCAGCGGTGGGTAGCCTCATGTATGCAATGCTGTGTACCAGACCAGATATCTGTTATGTCGTTAGCATGGTAGCAATATATCAGTCTAACCCTGGACAGGCGCATTGGACCGCGGTAAAGCACATCCTCAAGCATTCGAAGATAACTATGAATTATTGCCTAGTTTATCAAAGTGAGGATTTGTGCCCTGTGGGTTATACAGACTCGGATTTCCAAGGGGACCAGGATGAGAAGTAATCGACCTCGGGATATGTGTTTACCCTGGGAGGTGGAGCTGTATCTTGGAGGAGCTCTAAGCAAAAATGCATTGCTGACTCCACCATGAAGGCGGAATATGTCGCCGCCTCCGAAACCTCGAAAGAGGGGGTATGGCTCAAGAACTACCTTTTAGAGTTGGGCGTGATTTTGAGTTTGTAGAGGAGCATCAAAATTTATCGTGATAACTCTGGTGCAGTGGCGAACTCGAAGGAACCGCAGTCTCACAGGGCAAGCAAACACAGAGAGAGAAAGTACCATATCATACGAGAAATCATATCCAGGGGTGATGTGCTGATCAAGAAGATTGACGCTAAGGACAACCTTGCCGATCTACTTACAAAGAGCTTGCCGTAGAAAGATTACGAAAGACATATTTGTGAGCTGGGTCTGAGGTGGAGTTATTAACACTATCTAGGCGATAATTTAAAACAAATGAAAGAAAGACGGTTGGGTTGCTTCCCAACAAGCACTTCCATTTACGTCGGTAGCTAGACAACCTCACCATTCTCATCCATTATCAAATATCTTGTGAATTTTTCATACACCTTTCTCCCTTGATCGGCATTTAGTTGGAAGCAACTTGTCAAGGGAGATCTTTCTTGCTCCCCTCTCATCCTTCCAAGGATATTTGAATGTCTTGACAAACTCTAATGGCGATGGTGGTGCTTGTGCCTTTAATGTTTTCTCCAAGGTATCATCTAAACTTCTGTTCATCATAAAATCCACCACACATTCTCCATCGAGCTCATCATCTATGTCAAAGATAAGAGCATGCACCTACATTGGCTCCACTAGCTCTTCCTCACACTCCTCTTCAAAAAGCTGCACCAAGGCCGGAGCCTTTTGCATTTCCTCATGTGAAGGTATCTTAATCTCACCATTCTTCTAATCTTAAATGACTTGAAACTCCTCCTTGGTGCCTTCATCCTCTTCATCTTCTTGGAGTAAGGCTTCTCTTTCCTTCTTTAGTTCCTTTTCTTGAACCTCCACTATTTTCGTATCTTGAAATCTTACTTCCTTAAGCACGATTACCGCATCCTCACATTCACCTTCCACAATTCCATCAATCTCCTCACAATTTCCTTCGAGACCTATGTCCGTGTCAATTGGATGCTCTTCCACATGAAGCTTCTCACTCACTTTCTTCAAGAGTTCGGATAATTGTATTTTTAATACCAAAAGGTTTCCCTTGAGCTTATTCTGTCTCCTCTCCAAAGCTCCCCGAGATGATCTCGCTTCTCTAACTCTTTCATGATCACGGCTACCACATTCATCACAATGAACTCTTGTTATGGATGGACTCCAAGTTGAGTTTTGGCTTGCATATGAACTATGTATAGAATAGCCATAACATGGGGAACGGTGCACGCTGTTTTGGAAATTACAGTTCCCCCATTGATCTCCATATCCTTCATATCTAAGCTCCACATCTTCATATCCCCAACTTGACTTCACAGTGCAGTCATGTCTCCTCTCTTCCATCAATGGGTTGCTACTATTCGACATTTCTTCAAATACCAACCGGAGTGGCCTCCGTGGTCTTTGTCTCTCTATCATCTTTGCTCTCATCTCATCCAATTCCTTTTGGGGATTGTTAAGCCTTTCCGAGTGAATTCCTCGATGATTCTCCATTTGACACCTACAAAAGTCCAACAAACTCAAAGTACCATTTTTAAACTACTTATAACAAAAACAAACACAAATTCTAATCAACAATCAACTCTCTACTAAACATATTTACAAACACCTAGCATACAACTCTCCAAACTTTCAACAATATCTATAGACCTACTAGAAAGAATCCCCGGCAACGGTGCCAAAAACTTGATGCACGTGTAATTCAACACATAAACCAAAGTTAAATTTTCAATCCAAGGTTCTTTCGAATTCGCCCTATAGAATACTACTTACTCATCGAGGTAATGTTATAGCTAGGCAAATAAATATCGTTGAGTTTTTTTGTCTAAATTCCTAATGCAAAATTAAACTAACTAAATCCATACTTAAGCAATCAATCAACTTCATTCATAAAATGTAAATTCAAACAACACTTCAATTTGTAGTAACAATGGTATAACAAGTCTCACAAGTACTCAAATGAGTAAGAACTGATGTTGATGAGAACTTAGGTGTGATCTACTTGAGTTGAGCTATGATGCAAACATATTTAATTCCTAGAAGGATGGACTATTACCCTACACTAGCCAACCCCCATTCACTGTGAATCGACCGTTAATGACATTAAGATCCTCAAACAGCCACGTTATCGGATCCTAGACCACTCCTAATAGCACGTAAATCATCATCATATGCCCTTTCTCCGCACAGGGATTGGATAAAGGAACACAAGAACTCACACTATTCATGACACTCCTTTTCGCGTGTTGGCTACAAAATTCGCATCAATTAATACCTAGATTGGCTATTACCTACATCTAGGTGCATGTGGACAAGCTCTAGTGTGATTCAATCTCAAATAGGAAAGTAAACAAACATAATTCAACCTAGTTTCTCACACCTTCATTCAAATCAACATCCAAGGAAATTTAGAATTCCATACCTCCAATGTTCAACATTACAATATTCAATTGAAAACCAAACATTACAAGAGATAGGTTTGAATGAATTCTTACCCTAAATTGAGCACTTTGATCTTGATCTACCAACTTTGATCTTCAATTCCTCTCCAAGGATGGTGGATTAGCTCTTGCTCCTCTTGGATTAGGATGGAGTAGGATTGAGAAATGGAATTTTGGGTGAATTCAACCTTGACGTAATGAAAAATGGCATAAAGTTCATCTAAAATTTGAGAATCCCCCTTTTATAGACGAGCAAACAGAGCCTAGGATCGCTCGGGCCAAATTTGGCTCGCCTGAGATAGCTGAAAAACCGAAACTACCGCCAAACCCCAATCTGGCTCCGCCGAGCCTTGCTTGGCTCGGCCGAGCGAATCCTCTAAATTGCTTGGCTTGGTCGAGCATGGCAGGGTGGGCCAAGCCAGGCTTCTGTTCATCAAGGCTCGGTCGAGCCTGACCTGGCTTGGCCAGGAGAACTCTCTGAAACCCGGTCTCTTCCTTCCTTTTGCTCCGCTTGGTTGATCCAACTTCCTTTTGACCTTCGGCTCGGGCGATTTTCCTCCAAAACTAAGCCAAAAATATTGCTTTATGCTCCAAACCTAACCTATAACATCCGAAACACAAGAAACACGAAAACACAACAAAACGGATACAAATACCTATGATATGGGAGTAAATTGGACACAAACATGCATGCTCACACATCGAAATATAGGTCATTTTACGCACCTATCAAATACACTAGGTTTTGGAATACAAAGGTTCTCATGATTTATCGCTTAATTATGAATGCCAGCGTCCACCAATCCACTTGCTCACTCGACATGCCGTTGCTTCCTCCACCGCTAAGATTCGAAGTGTGGGCACACCACGCAGCCTTCATCTTTAGAAGTTTTGGTAGCTTTAGGGTTCTTCCAGGAAAGGTCGATCTTTTAGCTAAACACCCATGAGAATCACAACATGGAGAAGTGTTGTGTCTGTTGTGTTCTTACTTAGAGAGTAATTACAAAAAAGAAATAAACATGTGCTAGAAAGAAACAAATCTTGTATCCAAGACGGCACATGGTTAGGTTTTAAATAGCTTTGAATGTTAAAACTTTTAGTGTTAAGAGTTTTACTATATGTTTCACGTAGATGAATGAGGTAGTTGAATGAGCAGAGTTCCTAACCTCTCTTTTGGGAATAATTCATCTATTTATAGATGGAGTGTGAGGTTTAAATTATAGCCGTTGAGAGACACTTTGAAGATGTCTAATCGGCGCCTCCCTTCTGCAGAGGTCAGGTTAGTTTTGCAGAAAATCTCTGCCTGCTCCTACTTTTCTGAAATAGGATGTTGACTGCGTACAACATGTCAGAACGACTCTTTTTAGTCATTCCAAGGAATTAAACTCGTCCTACACTAGGATCTTAAGACTTTAAGTAATCTCCATTCTTAACGCCTGGCTTTAATGAGATTCCTCCTGACTAATTAGACTCGTCGGTGATAGGCTTGAGTGAAATTGGTCTGGTGATGTCATCCAGTTTCCTTCATGCGTAGCTCCCAAACTAGTACACTGAATATAGCCAGTTTCCTCTATCACTTTGTGAGACCAAACTAGAGGATTTCCTGTTGATCTTGGCTATTACAACTCAAATGATATCCTGTATAGGACATTACAAATTTCGCACAAATTTAGAGCTAATCTAGAGACAACCTAAACTGATGGTTTTTATACATTTTTTACACTTCAAAACATAACACAAGGTAGGAATGCTTCCTAACAATTTCCCCTTTTTTAATGTTGTCAAACCACCACTAAGCTAGTTAAAAGTCAGTTTCTCTAGTTTACAAATATGTTCTATCAAGATCTAATACTTGAGGATTGAACTCATTAACACAACCTGCCCTATGAATCATCCTCCTCAGTAGGAGAGATATTTCTCGATTAAAAAATATTGATGGAAAAGGAAACTGATTACAAAGAAGTGTAGATCAGTTAAAAGACAGGCGAGCAATTTTAAGATAATGATTTATTGTCTTCAAAATAGGAAGAGACTAATATTATTTCATTGATTTGCTTACAACTTTAAAAGAAGCAGTAAAGTAAAAGTACAATGAAGGCAATAAATTTGATCTTCTGTTGATGCTGACTGCTTCGCTCCATATCCCTCCTCTGAAGCTGGTGATGGGACTTTGGAAACCCCAACACCTGTCAGCTCACCTCCTCACCAAAACAAGTCTGAGCATAGGGACAAGTCACACTCCTTGTCTCTATCCACAACTGCAACTATAAGAAAGTCTCGCCACTTGCACTATAACAGCGCTTGCCCGCACTGCAAGTATCACCACTTGCACAACATTTCCTATTGTTTGGCACTAGCATACGTGTAGCACAGGCTGCAATTGCAACTTGCGCTTTCGAGGTGCTTAAGCTAGCCGACCGGCAGAAAGAAAAGCATGACCAAAAGTAAGCATTAGAGAGAGTCATGAGCACTGGCTTGCTTCTATCAGCTTCTCCTCAACTCCTTCATCTTTTTCCCCTTCGTAGCCGTTAAAAGGGAGAAGAGGAGGAGAGGGCCGCCTACTACTCGTTATCCCACAATATACGTGGAGATGAATGACTAGTAATAGACGTTCGAGGAGTCCTCCACTCCTTGTAACATAAGGAAGATCCTCCTCCGACCCACATGACTATCCTTCATAGAACTCGTGATGATGTAGTGCTGGCCAGACAAGAAGGATATCTCACGTCCCTTCAGTTCAGAGGAAAAAACCCTCGATGAGAGCGGAGAGCTGATTAGCTAGAGAATAATATCTGAAAGGATCTTTAAGTGAATGATGATTCTCTCTTCCAAATGAGCAACTACACGATATCTCTACATAAGTCCATCTTGTTGTAACTCTGGTGGTTTATAGAAGTACGTCATTTTTTTTGGAAATAATTTTTGAAGAATGGGTGTGGTTTTGAGGATCATCCAAGTCCTCTTTAAATACCTGGATGCGCAATGTCCTCAACGGTTCAGATCTCCTTGGAATTCAAAACATCCCATATCATTAGAGGATATAATGCGATTTAGTCTCCATTTGGCATCCGTGATGGCAGTTACAGAGCATTTACAACACATCATCTCTAAATTCCTTCTTCTTGTGGCGCTCCCAAATCAGCATTAATTTTATCGTGTTGACTTACACAAAAATGCTCCAAATCTCCCGCTCTTCTGCACTATTGATGAGTAGATCAAACTGATTGATCTTGACTGATTTATTGTTGATAGGACAACCTTCTCAACTTAAACTGGTTGGCAACACAAACTAATAATAATGTCAGTTCGTGTTGTTCTTCAAAAAATCAAATTCTAAGAGCTCGAACTTAGTTTTATTCCACTTTTTGGTCAGAGAAACCAGAATACCATGAATAAGAACTAGGACTCATTCATTTTCAGAAATAATCTCTTCAAACTCTAGAAAGACAAGTTTGATGCACAAATCCCTAAAAATCTCTTTTTAGGGATTTGGTGATGAGCTTATCTTCAGTTCAGATATAATCCACCGAGATATCTTTCTTCTCCACGTAATCTTGGTTAAAATGATATCGGATGTCAAAGTGCTTAGTTTTGGAATGATGAACTAGATTCTTTGTGATGCACATTGCACTATTTTTATCACAGTAGATCGACATGATGGGTTTTGTATACAGAAAGCAATTATTACAATGAGTATACAACACTCCTATCTGTCAAACAAAATTACATGTATGTAACAATGGAATCCTCTTGTCTCACCGATAGGGATGATCATACGGCGTGTAGTAGATCATAGAAAACAGTATGATAACTTGACCTAGTGAGACATAAACCTGATCATAACCGAGACAGCGTATGAGGATACATTTGTCCGGATGGCTGCGACATTGTCAGAATAAGTAATCTATCTTGGTTACTTGACATGTTGGTACGCAAGGGTGGCATATTGATGAACTGCAGTGAGATGTATTTGACTGCTTGACATAAGTGAATACAAGATCTCGTTCTTGATTGAGTCCAAACCCTAACGAAGGTTCAGGGGTTTGCACGGATTGACTGTTGCTTTGACTTGCCATGTTGGAGAGCCTAAGTAACGTGCTCATATATCCGCATCTTGGGTGGCAGCAGTTCGTGTAGTACTACCTGAGACTGGGTTTAGGTAACCATATCCGAGTAATAGGATGTGGACATTCCCTCAGGAGCTCAATGACATTCATCATGCCAAGTCCTTTAGGCTGATTAAGTTCAAGCATGAGTGATAAGATTTGAGTGGTACTGCTCAGGAATAATAAGATATTAATTAATTGTAGATAGAACTTGTCAGAAGCTCCGATTAATTAATGAATGTCCGGTAACATTAAATATGGGGATTCTCAATAAATGCAGCCCGTTCTCATATCGTGGTAATAAAGGGGTAGGTCAGTATTAATTCTATGGTGAAAAAGAATTAATATTATTTAATTAATTGTGTCCTGGGCTGTGGACATGAGAATTAATTAATATATAAGGCCACTTTATTATTTGCATTAGGTCCCAGGTCTGGCCCAAAATAAATATGCTGAATTGAGCCCAGCAGCCCATTAGGGTTAAAACCCTATGTCTATAAATAGACAGCTCTCCCTCACAACTTGTAACACAATTCAAATCAGTGAAACCCTGAGAGAGAGAGATAGGGGCGGCGGCTACTCAGTGCAGAGAGGAGATTTCTGATTCTGGCCTGCACAACTACAGATTTGTGGAATCCTAACCAGTAGCAGATCTGAACACCATTGGGATACAGCCCTGAAGATCTAATCCGGAGAACAGATTCCGCTTCTTCTCTTTTCTTTAATTAAATCTTGAAATTAGTATCTGTCTAATTTCTGTTTTCGCAAATTTGATTAATATCGCGTGGTTGATTCAAGTATTGGAATTCAAACTCGAAAGATCGGTACAAAGACTACGAAATTAAGGTAATCTCTATTATCCACGCATTAAATTCATAGGAGCATGCTAGGGTTTGTGAATTTGTATTGTGAACAGTAAACCATAAATCGATCCGGCTTATTTAGATTTTGTGATTCAGTTCACGGATAAACCCCTACACTACATACATTATGAGATGACATCATAATGCATGAGTAGATGCTTGATCCATAATATTGAGCGCAACAACTTGCAGCGGCAACATATTTCGTTTTTGTTATGGAGGTTGCAACAGAGTGTTGCTTCTTCCAGAACCAGCTTATCAATTTGTGACCCAAAAACTAACATGTACCACTAGTACTTTTTCGATAAATTTGTTATCCTCCGAATACGAAGTGTGGTCACACAACACAAACTTCATCTCCAAAAGTTTTAAGAGTTTTAGGGTTCTTCCCAGAACCGTTGATCTTTTAGCTAAAGGCCCGTGAGAATCAAAGCTTCGAGAAGAATTGTAGCTACTTTGTTCTTACTTGGAGAGTGAGAACTCGAAAGAAATAAACTTATGCTAGAAATAAATAAATCTCGTATCCAAGACATCACATGGTTAGCTATGAAATAGCCTCAAATGTTAAAACCTTGAGTATTCAGAGTTTTACTATTCGATTCTCGTAGATTGAATCACGAGAGTTTGTAACCTTCTTCTGGAAACACTTCGTTTATTTATAAATGGAGTGTGAGAGATTTGAAGTTATAGCTTTTGAGAGACACTTCGGAAGATGTCCAATTCGTGCCTCTCTTTTGTAGAGGTCAGGTTGCCTTTGCAGAAACTCTGCATCTACTCCTACTTTTCTGACACAAAGGAAAGGCTCTTCTTAGTCAGTTAAAGGAAAAACATGTCCTACACTAGGATTTTCAGATTTTAAGTAATCTCCATTCTTAAAGTTTGGCTTTAATGAGATTCCTCCTAACTTGTTCTTCTTGTTTCAAGACTCGTCGATGATAGGCTTGAGTGAATCAGGTCTGGTGACATCATCCAGTTTCCTTCATGTGTAGCTCCCAAACTTGTACAAGGAATGTAGCTAGTTTCTTCTATCACTCTTTCAGACCAAACTAGATTATTTACAGTTTGTCTTAATCGGCTCTATTACAACTCAAATGACATCCTATACAGGACATTACAAGTTTGGCACAAACATAGAACTAATCTAGAGACAACCTAAACTGGTGGTTTCTATACATTGTTTAACACATCAAAACATAACATAAGGTTGGAATACTACCTAACATATTTAGATTTAATGGATATGATTCATTCTTATTACAATGGGAGTGTTTTTTTTCACATGATCTCATATATATATATATATATTTATATATTAAACCATTTGAAGGACCGAGAGCCAAAGATTGTTTAGAAACCGTTAGGAATTATGATGTAATTTTCCTTCATGATTTTGTATTGATGTGTATACCCGACAAGTTGTCAGTTAAATTATATAGAACTAGTAAGTCTCTAGATGTGAGCTTAACTAAAGAACTTGTAAACTCCTGTTTAGGGTCATCGAGTTGTAATAGGAACTCAATACCTCACAAATTTGGCTCTCGAAGCTAGCAGCGACAACATTAATGAAATGCTTGGAAACTAACAAGTTACTGATCATTGTAAAATTCTACAGATTAATTGCAGTACAATGGCAAATAAATTTACAAGAGTAGCCTAAGGATGTCGAACCCAGAGGAATTGTGTAACGAAATTATTTCATATGCTAGCCGTGATCCTAGAATCTATTGTTTGAGTAAACAGAAAATCAGGGGTTTTGAGTTTAACAAATAAAGATAGCAATGCGGAAAATTAAAGAGTTTGGGAAATCAAGTTAAAAGGGACACAGACTCTAAGATGAACTATCAATCAGAATACATGTACATTGATTAACTAGCATTGGTGGGAAATCATAATGTACTATAATTTCTTGGTCAGACAATTATAGCCTAGGTTACTAGTATATGAATGTATATGCTTTGTCGGCCTCAATAACACAGTACTAATCAACCTTTTATAACTCCACAAATTAAATACTACAAGTACTATCTTCCCCTATTATGGATATTCTAGTTGTATTCGAATTCCTTTTCCTGTTATTAATTTTCTCCTTTCAGTCCTTCAATTAACAACTATAAACCTAAAATTAATTCTATCTTTCGATCTGATTAATTTCAAATCCTAATAATTAAAACAGGAATTCAAAACCAAGCAATTATTGTTAATCAATTAAACATGCATTTGATTAATATTTGTTGCCCTAGAACCCGCTAGGGTTTCTAGCGACACATCGCAGATAAAAAACCAAAAACAAACATATTATTAAATTGCATAAAAGTAACTTACAAAAATAAAGGTTCGTGCAAAATAAAGGTTGCTGAATGAATGATAAAACATGATCAAGGATGAATAAAACTCGAAATTACTAGCTATTTAAAGGAGTGGATGTGTATTCTATCAAGTCTAGGGCTGAAGATTTGATTTGATTCGAATTAAATAAAAAATCACCAGATTTGCCCGTGCATCGATCGACATGGCTCGGCTTTGATCGACGCGCGTGTCTTCACGTCGATCGAAGTTGAAGCTCCGTTGGTCGAACTTGATCCTTCATCTCCTCGTCTTTTCTGCGTGGTCTCACTGTTTTGGCCATAACTCTCATTCCCAAACTCCGATTGACCCGATTCCAGTTGTGTTAGAAAGCTAACTCAAAGCTATATCCATTTCCATGCTCCAATAGCCCGAATTCCTTTTGTGGAGGAACCCTTAACTGCTACTTTTGCACGTCAACTGCTTTCGGAACGATTTTCCAGTGAATTTAAGCCTAAATCCTGCAAAAACACACCATGATAAGCATAACACCACATATAATAGACGAATGCATGAAATATATATAAACTCAAGAAAACTAAATAAAATAGTAGAAAATAATATAGATAAGTGAGTGGAGTTATGAACTTATCAAACCCCTAAACTTGAACGTTTGATTGTCCTCAATCAATAGGCAAGAAAAAATCAAAAGATCAGGTAGTTAGAGTGCAATGCCTGACAAGATTCATCACAGTCAAGGGTTAAAAATCCACTATCCTCAAGCAGTTTGAAAGATACAGAAAATCCATTAAAAGTGGAAGAACTCACACGAAGTGTATCGCTCAACTCTCAAGTGTTTAAGGGAAAGATGAATGCACTAAAAAACATGTATGAATGAATTTCTACTACAGGCTTGCAAATTTTCTAATATCTCAACTGCTAGAATGTGCACACAAGTCTAGAATCAAAATGGGCTTTCAATGGGTTGTAACGTGGGCTTTTTCTGAGGGGTAGGAAAATTTGGCCAAGTGACTAAAAATAAACTGAGTTAATTACTCTCACTAAATCTCAACCCATCATCTAACTTCGTCCACCTCATCTCCTCATATACATCAAGAAACTCCTTTTCATCAAATTTTTTTCTAGCTCTTATGAATATCTTATGCTCTTTCATAATATCATATATATATATATATATATATATATTTTCTTTTCATAATTATTTTGGAGCTTCTCTTTCACACATCTATTATGAACTACTTTCTTATTTCTTATATCCAATTCACCAATCTACCCATCGATACCACAACTCAAGACACGAGTGAGACAATATTTTTCTAAATCACATAGACAAGGAAATAAACATTGTACAGGCTCAAAGTGGCTAACGAGGGAAAATTTTAACGTGAAGGGATAGTGTTTAGGGAATTAGGTTAACAAAGATGACCTAATATCATCTCCTAAACTTGTGCACACTATGCCGTCTCAACAAAGAAATTAAGTAAGTTATAGAGAAATTAAAACACACAGAAGAATCTCACATCAAATGAATTAACGCTCAAATTTCTCACACAAGGGTTATCAAATTTCCTTCCACAGTTAACTTCAATCCAACTCAATTAGCATGCAAGTATAAGTTTCAAACTACCCTATTATGCGATATTCTACATTCATAGACATCTAACTAAATTCTCAATTTATTCAAACTCAGCCCTCAATCGATTCTAATCTCACAATTTCATTCAGGTTATGTCAAAGCTAAAAACTTTCTCCACAAAATAGAATAAAATTTAAAAACATGCAAAAAAAAAAATTTAAATTACTGAAAGCAAAAATAAAGATAGAATATTCCTCCTTTTGTCATATCCCCCCAAACTTATTTCCAACTTAAGAGTGGGAAAAAGTTTGAGAATCAGACAAAGGGGAGGAATAATACCTGATAGTGATCTCAGACATCGACTTTTTTTATCCCTGGAGGCTTCGAAACTTGTGCGGCGTGAATTTGGGGCGTCTGGCATTTCGCATCGATCGACGTAGGGTTCACATCGATCGTCGTAAATCCTTCTCATCGACTCCTTCCACGGTTCGAAGTGCATCACATCACTGGTCTCGATTTTGATCTACTCCAGGCTGTGTATATCGAAGTCGAGCACTCCTATTTTTTTTAAGTTGCAAAACAATCGTTAGTGCATGCAAAATTCGAAATAAAAAGAAAAGTACAAAAAATTAAAAAGAAAATAAGTAGAAGGTTGGGTTACCTCCCAACAAGTGCTTTGTTTAACATCGTAGCTCGACGATAACACGGATCAAAACCAAGAAGGTCGGGTCCATACTCTCCGACCCTTGGCGTCCACCATGTACACCTTCCAATCTTTATTGATGGTGGTGAGCTCGGACTCATCCTATTCAATGGTGGTGATCCGGTTGCACGCCGCCTTTCTCTTGCTTGTGTCGATCATGAAGGTGATCTTCTCATCATTAGCCCGGAGTGTTATCTCGCCGCCTTAACAGTCAATGAGCGCGTCACTAGTATTGAGAAACTTATGCCCCGGTATCATGAGCATGTTCTCGTCCTCCTTCATTTCGTGTACCAAGAAATCTGCTGGAAAGATTAGATGGCCTACTCGAATGAGCACATCTTCCAGAATTCCCTTTGGGCGAGATACAGTTCGATCCGCCATCTGCAGCGTAATAGTAATGGGCCTCATCTCTCCGATGTTGAGACACTTGTAAATAGAGTATGAAATCAGATTGATACTGGCCCCAGTATCGCACAATACTCTCTCGAAGGTATGTACTCCAATCTCTACCGGGATAGAGAAGCATCCAGGGTTGCTTCTCTTGATGGGCATGTGCTTTTGCAGTAGCAGGCAGCACTACTCGTGGATCTTCACAGTTTCGTTCTCCACAAACTGCTTCTTTCCACTCATTAGTTTCTGGAGGTACTTCATGTACCCCGGGATCTCTTTCAGCACCTCGATCAGCTGAATATTTATGCAGACCTTCCTCAAGTTCTCCACAAATCTGGAGAACTTGGAGTCCTACTTTTGCTTCGCGAACCTCTGAGGGAATGGCATAGGCAGGACAGGTTCTTAAGAATTCGCCTTAATTTTTCCCGAGGTGGGCTGATGGTTACTAAAAATGATTGTTCAATTTCAATGCAAACCAAGTAATAATATCAATCCAGGTCACTATCTCGTTTTGCCCAATGGATTACTATCTAATCGTATGGAATTTTATAGCTAGGAAAATCAATAGTCGTTGAGTTGTATTCTAACAATCTAGGCTTGTATGTAAACTAAACTAGAACAAATTGAAAGCAATAGCCGCAAACATCATTCAACAGTTTGTAAATATAAACAATTCTTCAAATTCTTCAAAAGCTTGGTAGAACAAGATTCACGATATAATCCCTAAATGGATGGATATTGATAAGATTGCGGATATGCTCCAATTAAGTTGAGCTTAGATGCAAACACGATTTAATCCCTAAATGGATGAACTATTATCACCTAAATTGGCTATTACCTACACCTAGGTGAATATGAATGAGATCTAGCATGATTCAATCTCATAGAAGGAGGTAAACATGCACAATTCAACCTAATCAACACACATCTTTATTCAAATCAACATCCAAAAGAAGTTTAGAACAACATACCTATCAATTGGATCATTAGAATGTTGAATTGAAAACAAACCATTACAATTGATAGATCTAGAGAGATTTCTTCCCCAAATTGAGTATCTTGATCTTGATCTACCCTTGGACTCTTCAAATCTTCACCAAGTGAGGTTGGATTAGCTCTTTGACACATTGGATTAGGTTTGGAAGAAGATGGAAGATGGAAATGTAGAGAGAATCTATCTAATTTTCGTGTAAAAGTGACAAAGGTTCTCATAAAATCCAAAATTCCCCCTTTTATAACGAGCTGGCAGAGCCTCGGATTGCCCAAGACGAGATCAGATCGCCCGAGATGACTTGAAACAGAGAAACCGCCAAAGCAACCCGCAACGGATCGACCTAGATGAAACCGGCTTGACCGAAATCTGCCTCTGAAGTGGCAGATCGGCCGAGCTCTGCAGGATCGCCCAGGATATGCCTCTGAAATGGTAGATCGGTCGAGCTCTGCCGGATCGCCCGAGCATGGCATCTGAATTGCCCAGATCGGTCGATCCAAGAATGGATCGATCGAGTTCCTTCTCTAAAATCCTTCCTGCAGCTTTTCCTACTCCTCTCGGTCGATCCTCACATCCTTTGACTCTCGGATCGGGCGATTTTCCTCCAAAACTTAGTAAAAAATGTTGAATTATGCCCAAAACCTATCATACACCATCCAAAACACACAAAACACGAAAACACAACAAAAGAAGCCAAAATCATATGGTATGGGAGTAAAATGAACACAAATATGCGTGCACAAACATCGAATTATAGGTCATTTTACGCACATATCATAATCCACCAAACATGAACCTTTGGTTGTCCTCAATAAAAATAAAGTAAAGTAATCATTCGATCTCGTGCAATACCTCATAGCTCATCTATGATTATCTTAGCTTGTCCTAGTCAAACGAGATTTTCACCTAACTTTGTGACATGGTTAATGCTAAGGACTAAAACCACTCATCAAATATGGACAAAAGAAATGAAATAACTCCCTCACGTGTTTAGGGACGATGAGAATCACTCAAACACAAGATATCGAGCTCAATTTCCATAGGCTTGCATCCATTCTCACCATTATACAACAATGTGTTAGCTCCTAGAATCAAAGAAGGTCTTTGCTTTGGTTATAACTTGACTAACTAAAAGGTAGGTGGTTTTGGGCCAAAGTAACTAAACTCCTCAATTTCCCGAGAACCCCCCTAAAACGTTATCATCAACCACTAAACCCAAGGCTAATTTTATCCTCAAATCTTTCTTTCTTTTCTTTCTTCATTTTTCTTTTCCCTTTTGATTTTCTCTTCCTTTTTTTTTTTCTTTCTTTTCAATTTTTTTCTTGTGGGTGCATATTTTTTCAAGACTTGCACCATTCTTTTTCCACATCCGTTTTCTAGGTTTTGCACCAATCCTCTTTATTTCTTTCCTTTCATGCCTCATCAATTGCAATACCAAATACCAAACAATTTCCAACCTGAGCTCACCTCACCGTATTCACCCTCATTTTCTCTCTTCCCCCCCAAACATGGTCCTAGTAATATCAAAGAAAGTTCTCCAATAAAGCTCAATCACGGGGGTCAAACATATGAAAGACAAATAATAATCAAAGTAAACACCTTATACTCCCAATGTGTAAGGTAGAACTAAGAATCGACGGCCTAATATCATTTTCTAGTCACATACTCATGCTAATAGATCGAGAATAGATGCAAGTTCTAGATTTTTCGCTCTCAATCTCGCCTCTCTCAAACAAAATAGATATGACAATATCAAGGCTCAACACTCACGACTTTTTGTCAAGTCCAATGCATTAACCAAACACAAAACTCGGTAATTCAAAAGTTAAACTCAAACATGCTTCGACAACAAGATTCCACCCTATCATAGGTTGAGGTAAAATTCAAACTTCACCTAGTAAATCATGGTCCAATCTCAAGCTGAGTTTGGGTTCATCACACACACTCAAGCACAAAAACAATCCTAAAAACAACAACTAACATATAACGAATCTAAATGACAAGAGAACGATAAAATGCGTTACCCTTCGATAGCCACGATCGAACCGCTTCTCCAATGCCTTATGTACCTACTCACATAAACATAAAAACACCACCAAACTTTGAGCATAATTCATACCATTAAGTTCTCATTTCCACCAATCATACCACAAATCAACAATCAAGAACAAAAGACATTATCCAGTAGCACAACCATTCAAACCAATCCATTCATCACATCCACAAACCAAACAAAATAGAAAGTAGTCATTCATACCAACTTATCAATAATTCCATCCAAAATCTAGTATCAAACCATAAAAATCATGAATCCACATCCAAATCCAAATCCAAATTAGATCAAATCAATCATTATACAACCCAATCGAATCAACTCAAATTCAAGGTTGAAATCATCCGACAAAAAAACTAACCAAATGCAAGATAAGATAGGAGAAGAGAGGAGAAGAATAAACCAAGGCACCGGCTACCGGCACATCCCCCCAAACTTAGTCAAGTGAGACTAAGTTCGCAAAATGGTGGATGGTGCATCATCACTCCTCTAGACCCTGTGGTGACCGGTCATGGTGGCGACGAAGGTATGACACCGGAATATGGCGCAACAACTCATGAACATCCCCCTAAACCTCATCCACTCTCCGATCAAGGCCAGCAAATCTTGCAGCAATAGCAGCCTGGTCAGCAACATATCCCATCTAAAAAGTGGAAAAGTCACCATGCAAGGCGGCCATCCGGACGTCCAAACCCTGCATAGACACGGACAAAGATGCAACAGAGTCAGCGGTACGCTGTATAGGCGAGATCAACTGCTGCTTCCAACCCTCCAAGGGTGATGGTGGTTGACTACTCGATCCTCCTCGAACACCTCCGGCCTGCTGCTCCTCAGGTAAATGACTGAGGATAGTAACGTACCCCTCCTAGGAAAAATACCCACGACCTCCTTGTGGTCTTCAGTATCCAACAACCATTTAGACTTATCCTCCTAGTCCAACACAGTGGTGTAATTCACACGGGGCAATTCCATAGCAAATTTCCTAAATCTATAATATGTATCACCACGTCGACCCGGGACCATAAATTTTCTTGTCACAAGCGAAGCAGTATCCAGAAATAAAGTAGGGGCAACTGTCCCCGACAAATGAACATCCACAGCAGCCGAGACAAGAGTAATCATACCGCCACTAATAGAAGGAGCCTTAGAATTCGACACCCTACTCCATCCATCCATTAGCATAGAACCCATAAAAATTTTTGTTCCATTCACCAAAGCATGTAACATTTATAGCTCCGACAAAATCACATTACTCGACTCATACCTACTACACACCGAACCGCCCACCAATTTATGAATATATCGAAAAACAGGTTTCCTAATAGCTGACGCTCTACCAGACTTAATATTGAAGGACCTTTCAAATGTCAAACCAGTAATGGACTCCCAAAACGCAGCAAGATTAAGTTCCTCCAGCACAAACATAGAATCCTCATCACACTCAAAGATTTTGTCAAGTTCATGCCTTCGTAAAAAGAATTCCTTACCTTTAATCTTGAACTTCATTGAAAGTGGATTGCTATTCGGACCATTCAAGATCATGACAGAACCCAAAAATTCTTTTGTCAATTATATGTAGGCCGACCAACTTGCGGTGAGCAACATCGTCCATCCAATGCCCCTAAGGAGGCTCCACACGTCAGTCTTCAATCCAAGTGTCCTCAAAGTCTCCTTGCACGGATATTTGGTGCCCACAATCCACCTATCCATCAAACTTTTGTATCTTTCAAACTCCTCGTCATCAAATCCCTTTGGGCGTCCAATTGAGGAAGAAGAACTCCCCTTAGCTCTCTTGCGGCCATGATTAAAATCAAAGTGTGAGAATTTTTCAAATCAAAGCACAAGAAAGGATTTTGGAAGAGAAATATCGACAGAAATGAAGATGGGGCGAAATGAGCCCTAATTGTGCTTTAAAATTTGCGCAGAGATCGACCGATCTGAGGGTTTGTGCGCTTGATTTGAGTTTGCCTAATCCAGATCAACCGAGCCTGCAGCAGCTCGGTCGATCTCATGCTCTGACCGCGAAAAATTCGAATTCTTGTTGATCTCGGCCGATCCCACAGCAGCAAAGGTTGGGATAAGCCGATCCTTCCTAAGCCAGGGCGATCAGAAACAGTCGCGGGCAAGATTTCCCTTTGTTTTGCCACTTCCCAAAATACATTCTTCAGTTTTTCAGCTCCATTTCAGGTTTACAACTTCCCAAATCTTAATCCCTCCATCACAACACAATGAAAGTATGTAGAAACAACCAATAATCAAACATCCTTTAACCAAAAACAAATAAACAACCAGAATCATAAAATTGAATAACTAAAGACTTATTCAAAAATCAACACAACCAAAGCAAGTAAACATTGGGTTACCTCCCAACATGCGCTCCTTTATAGTCATTAGCTTGACTTTTTACCTCGAGTTCGTCAATCATGATCAAAAGGAGCTGATCCGGAACTCATACCTTGTTCAAGTACCCAATGCTCGTTCGGGAAGACCAACTTTCGTCTTGCACTCCGAGGTGGCTCCTCATCCACTCTAGCCTTCTTTGTTCTCCCTCGTTCGTTCTCCGAATAGTCCTACGGATTGTCATACTTCTCATCCACTGCATCCATACGAGCTAATCTCGGATCATCATCTTCCTTAAGTCTCTTCTTTAAAACTCCTTTATCAACTTCCACTTGCTCCTCAACTCTCATCTCATCTAGACTTCTTGAAGGTAAGGAGAAAACAACTTCTTTTCCATAACATCAGAGAGTTAGTTCGCCATTTTTCATATCAAATAAAGCGTTGACTGTCTGCAAGAATGGCCTTCCAAAGATTAGGTGAACACCCCCCTTGTTCTCCATATCCACAATCAAGAAGTCACCCGGGAATGTGAAACTTGAAATCACCACAAGCACATCTTCAACAACCCCTCGAGGGCAAAACGGGGCATTGTTAGCCATTTGAAGCACTTGGCTAGTGGGCTTCAATTCTCCAACATTCAACTCCTTATACAAGCTCCAAGACATGGCATTTACACTCACCCCAGAATCACAAAAGGCTTTCTTAACATTTGTGTCCCCTATCTTGCAACTTACGATAAAACTTCCCGGGTCCTCCTTGTTAACCACTCTTTTACCTCCTTGCTCATCTCTTCCATCTCTTAAGTCTTCTTCATCTTTCAACTCTTCCTCAATTAATTCATCAAGCAATGGCACACGTTGTATCTCCTCCAGATTCGGCATCTCGATGACCCATTTCCTAACATAATCAAAGAAAAGGACTTCTTCGCCTCGAACTTCCTTCCTATCCTTGACATTTTCCTCTTCAACAACTTTCACTTCTTCCTTAGCCAAAGCTTTTTCTTCCACTTCAAACTCCAAATTCTCCAATTTTAGAGTCATGACCAATGTCATCTCATCTCGAGTTTGCTCACCTTCAACCATACTACAACTCTTCTTTTGAATGACCTCCATATCACTAGGGAACTTCCTAGCTTGGTGCTTCCCAATAAGTTGCCTAGTAATGGATGATATTTGCAATTGAATTTCTGCAATCATTTTGTCATACTTTTCGAACCTCTTCTCCAACTCCTCACTAGGATTTTTTCTAACTTCTTGATTGCCAAATCTACCACTTACCCCTACATATCCGCCTTGACTACTACTCCCCCACCATCCGATTGCATCGGAGGGTTTAAAGCATTGTTAGGGTTCGCGTAGGAGATGTTCGGGTGGAAGCGGTTGGAGGGGTGACAAAACATATTCCCCGAAGGATTGTATTGAGGTTGAATGTTGTTGTACCCCATTCTTTGGTTTAAAAAATTCACACTCTCCGGGTATCCTTCCTCATATTTCATCAACATTAAATCATCCCTTCTACCACCCGAGGTAGACAATACATCAAGCTTCCTTTGCATCATGGCGATCTCCTCTTTTAACTCCTCAATTTCCTTCGTCTCATTTACCGTCTTGACCGACCGGTAATCCTTCCTCTCTTTTGGTCATTGATAACTATTCTCCGCCATTTTTTCGATTGTCCTCCAAGCTTTTTCTTCCTCTTGATCTAGGAAGGCACCTCCCGATGAGGAATCCATCATTACCTTCATCTCATAGTTTAAACCCCCACAGAACTGGCAGATTTGTTGACTCCGTGAGAGCCCATGCCTTGGATACTTTTGGAGTAAATCCCGAAACCGGTCCCATGCCTCATATAGCGGTTCATCATACCGTTGTCCAAATGAGGTAACGTCAGCTCGTCTCTTCATTGTGAGATAGGAGGAAGGAACTTAAACAAAAACTTCTCACGTAGTTCCTCCCATGTGGCTATGTTTGATTTATCGAGTCCCTCAAACCAATGTCTAGCACCATCACGTACGGAGAAAGAAAACAACCTCAACCGGATTTGGTCCTATGGCACTAGATTGATCTAAATTGTATCCGTTATCTCCCAAAATCTTGAGATATGAACTTTCGGATCTTCAGTTGCGGTTTAATCTCGAATTGAGTAGCGTTCACTCCTAAGCGGAACCCCCCGATTGCTTGCTCCCCTTGTGGTCTAAAAAAGTTTTGCAGTGGCCTTCTCGGTTAATTTCTTCCATTCATCATAGCCCTCATGAGTTCCAATTGTCTTTCCAACTCATCAATCCTTCTCGTACCTTGTCGGTTCTCCATTTTAAATTAAACTTCTATCCCTTCACACCTTTGCTGAAACTTTTGTTCTTCTATCAAACGAGCTTTTGATCTCGTTAACATAAACCACCAACAATTCCAACAAATCAAATTTCAAACAAAAGACAAAAATCCAACAAAAAGGTAAAAACTAATAACAAACAATAGCTAACAATCAAATAGACAAATTAACAAACATCTAGCCTACAATATCCACACTTTCAACAATATCCAAAGACCTACTAATTAAGTGCCCCAGCAACCGCACCAAAAACTTGATGGTCACTAAAAATGATTGCTCAATTTCAATGCAAACCATGTAATAATATCAATCCAGGTCACTATCTCATTTCGCACAATGGATTACTATCTAATCGTGTGGAATTTAATAGCTAGGAAAATCAATAGTCGTTGAGTTGTATTCTAACAATCTAGTCTTGTATTTAAACAAAACTAGAACAAATTGAAAGCAATTGCCTCAAACATCATTTAACAATTTGTAAATGTAAAAAATTCTTCAAATTCTTCAAAAGCTTGGTAGAACAAGATTCACACAAATACTCAAGAGAGATAGAATGGATGTTGATAAGAATGCAGATGTGCTCCAATTAAGTTGAACTTAGATGCAAACACGATTTAATCCTTAAATGGATGGACTATTACACTATTCTAGCCAATCCCCTATCACGACGAATTGATCGTAGATGACGTTAGAAACATCAAACCGCTATGTTATTAGCTTCTAAATCACTCCCTATGGCTCGTAAATTATCATCCTATGACCTTCCTCCGCACAGGGATTGGATCGAGGAACACATGAAAATATGTTAATCACGACGCTCCTATTCGCATGTTGGCTGCAATATTCACGTCAATTATCACCTAAGTTGGCTATTACCTACACCTAGGTGAATATGAATGAGATCTAGCATGATTCAATCTCATAGAGGGAGGTAAACATGCACATTTCAACCTAATCATCACACATCTTTATTCAAATCAACATACAAAAGAAGTTTAGAACACCATAACTATCAATTGGATCATTACAATGTTGAATTGAAAACAAACCATTACAATTGATAGATCTAGAGAGATTTCTTCCCCAAATTGAGTATCTTGATCTTGATCTACCCTTGGACTCTTCAAATCTTCACCAAGTGAGGTTGGATTAGCTCTTTGACATCTAGGTTTATGTTTGGAAGGAGATGGAAGATGGAAATGTAGAGATAATCTATCTAATTTTTGTGTAAAAGTGAAAAAATTTCTCTTAAAATCCGAAATTCCCCCTTTTATTATGAGCTGGCAGAGCCTCAGATTGCCCAGAATGAGATCGGATTGCCCGAGATGACTTGAAATAGAGAAACCGCCAAAGCAGCCCGCAACTGATCGGCCGGGATGAAACTGGCTCGATCGAAATCTTCCTCTGAAATGGCAGATCGGCCGAGCTCTGCAGGATCGCTTGGGATATGCCTCTGAAATGGCAGATCGGCTTAGCTCTGCAGGATCGTCCGAGCTTGGCGTCTGAACTGCCTAGATCGATCGATTCAAGAATGGATCGACCGAGATTCTTTTTTGAAATCCATCCTGCTGCTTTTCCTGCTCCTCTCGGTCGATTTGCACATCCTTTGACTCTTGGATAGGGCGATTTTACTCCAAAACTTAGCCAAAAATGTTGTATTATGCCCAAAACCTATCCTACACCATCCGAAACACACAAAACACGAAAACACAACAAAAGGAAGCCAAAATCATATGATATGGGAGTAAAATGAACACAAACATGCATGCACAAACATCGAAATATAGGTTATTTTATGCACATATCATTGGCCTCAACTTCGACCAATGCAAGGGCGCCTCTGTTGACGTCAATTTCTGCATACATTGATCGACACCAGATGCGTCGATCAATTCCTCACCAACCTCCTCAACTTCAATCAACATGGACGTGCATCGATCGAAGTCGAGCCTCCAGTGGCGCGATTTTGCACCTCTTCAGCTTCGAACTCATCCGAACTATGTCGGGACCTTTGTAACTCGTCCCGAATCTCAGTGTGACAGCTTTGCTGTCTTTTGGAACCCTTGGATTCACGTCAGTTGTGCTCGACAACTGTCATTGCTTCTGGTGAGCCTCAATAGTGTTGGCGATTTGACTGACCTGCGTTTTGACCATATGTAGGTGCTTTCCCATCCGATCCACCATAGTATGCATTCCGGCTACCTCTTGCTCCAATTTTCCAACCCAGTGGTCAGAGGCCTTGATGTATCTGGCCTAAACCTCATCCCGGCTATCTTTCTTCTTTTCCACCACTTCTCCATTCTGAACTTCAAATCTCGGTGGTGGTACATCGGCTGCCTCAGGGTGAGAGTAGGAGAAACCATGGTGGTTTGTCCTAGAATAAACTAGTAACAAAATAACATCTAACAATTCCCCGGCAACAACGACAATATGATCATTGTAAAATTCTACAGCTTAATTGCATAACAGTGGCAAATAAATTTATAATAGTACCCTAAGGTTGTCGAACCCAGAGATATTGTGTAAAGAAACTATTTCATGTACTAGCCGTGATCATAGAATCTAGTGTTTGAGTAAACAGAAAATCAGGGGTTTTGAGTTTAGAAATAAAGATAGCAATGCGGAAAATTAAAGAGTTTGGGAAATCAAGTTAAAGGGACACAGACTCTAGGGTGAACTATCAATCAGAATACATGTACATTGATTAACTTGCATTGGTGGGAAATCATAATATACTATAATTTCTTGGTTAGACAATTATAGCCTAGGTTACTAGTATGTGAATGTATATGCTTTGTCGGCCTCAATAACACAGTACTAATCAACCTTTTATAACTCCACAGATTAAACCCTACAAGTACTATCTTCCCCAACGACAGATATTCTAATTGTATTCGAATTCCTTTTCCTGTTATTAATTTTCTCCTTTTAGTCCTTCAATTAACTACTATAAACCTAAAATTACTTCTATCTTTCGATCTGATTAATTCTAAATCCTAATAATTAAAACAGGAATTCAAAACTAAGCAATTATTGTTAATCAATTAAACATGCATTCGATTAATATTCATTGCCCTAGAACTTGCTAGGGTTTCTAGCCACACATTGCAGATAGAAAACAATAAACAAACATATTATTAAATTGCATAAAAGTAACTTACAAAAATAAAGGTTCGTGCTGGGAAATAAAGGTTGGTGAATGCTTCAAAGTTCCAAGGCTGAATGAATGGTAAAAGATGATAAAGGATGAGTAAAACTCGAAATTATTAGCTACTTATAGGATTGGATGTGTTTCCTATCAAGTCTAGGGCTGAAGAACCGATTTGATTCGAATTAAATAAAAAATTGCCAGATTTGCTCACGCGTCAATTGATGTGGCTCGGCGTTGATCGACGTGCATGTCTTCACATCGATCGAAGTCAAAGCTCCATCGGTCGAACTCGATCCTTCATCTCCTCATCTCTTCTGCGCGGTCTCACGGTTTTTACCATAGCTCTCATTCCCGAACTCTGATTGACCCAATTCCAGTTGCATTGAAAAGCTAACTTAAAGCTCTATCTATTGTCATGCTCCAATAGCCCGAATTCCATGTGTGGAGGAACCCTTCACATCTAATTGTTCACGTCTACTGCTTTCGGAACGGTTTACCTGTGAATTTAAGCCTAAATCCTGCAAAAACACACCATGACAAGGATAACACCACATATAATAGACTCATGCATGATATATATATATATATTTCATGCATGAGTTTATATATATATATATATATATAAACTCAAGAAAACTAAATAAAATAGTAAAAAATAATATAGATAAGTGAGTGAATTTCTAAATTTATCAAACAAATTAAATTAAAAAGTAGATAATAATATAGATAAGTGAGTGAAATTATGGACTTATCAGTTACCCGCAGTAAAGATCAGGAATCAGTTTCCTTAAGCTGATAAGAGGTAACTGGCATGACCAAACAACCAAAGTGACAAAGAGAATATGTCAGTCATAAGCTTTAAAAGAGTTTACTTGAAGATAGAGGATTCTGCAAGTCTGCATTACTCAGAGACAAAAGACCAAGTTACCTAGGAATCTAAATGTTTAGATTCATAAGACTGGTAGAAAGATTCATTCTGACATAAGGTAGAAAAGTCTACCTGCGGCATTGTTCCGTGTGATTCTGCTATGCAGAAAGTAAGGAGTGTAAGATCATCCCCTTGGTTGAATTTGAATTTGTCTAAAATGGCAACATCTCAATTTTCTCAATGCCTGCGTCTATAAATAGAGATGAAAACACATAGAGAGAATGTTACGAGAATTATCAATGCTTCAAGAATGCACACACTTCTCTAAGAACATTTAAGATTCAAAACTCTCATAACTCTTCGTGTTTCTTATACACGAGGCTCTTAGCATCTATCTTTATCTATTACCGGAGTTCTTACTATCTAAGTATGAGAAAACTTTATCACTCTATGATTAACTTTGGCAGTATTCCAACCAACTAAAAATCTATGGACTTTCTGGGAATAACTCAACCATCTAGCCATTCCAGCTAGTGGATGCGTGATGTGTTCGCACATTAAACTGAAGAGGGTGAGTTCCTCCTAGAGTAGGCGAGACTGCATACAACCAGTACATGGAAGAGCTCCCCGCGACTACGACAGATGATGCCACTTCAGCCTATAACTGGTTCTAGTGTGTTCCAATCCGCATGGTTGAAGAGTGGATGTAGGACATTTAAATCCGAATAACTATAAATTCTTATGTGATTTACCTGCTTTGATTTATTATTATTTGTGAGCCAATCACTGAACACATACTGGAGCTTCCATATATGGATTATTTTTGACCAGTTTCCCCTCCGTCAGTTAGTGGTAGGAGGCTCAACCTTGTTGTGGTTTATGACTACTCAAGATATACATGGGTGAAAATTCTATGGACCAACGGTGAAGTAAATATGGTCCTTCTAGAACTGGTGATGCTTATTTCAAAATGAAAAAGGCTTGAGCGTCAAGAGGATTCAATCAGATAATGGCATCGAATTCTACAATGGGTCACTAATGAATTTTTGCACATAGATTGGAACTGGGCACTAGAAATTGGCTCCAAAGACCTTGCAGCAGACTGGGTTAGCAGAAAAGAGAAATCGAATGCTAAAGGATGCATTGAAGTAAATGTTTGTTAAGGCCTATTTCCAAGAGAAATATTGAGCTGAAGCAGTCAGCATAACTTGCTATGTTCAGAATGAGAGCGCCATTAACAACCGCTTGAACAAGACTTCGTATGAACTATACATGGTTCGTAAGCCTTCCATAGCTCATCTCGTGCTTTTGCTTGTCCATGTTATGTTCTCAATGGTGGGAAGTCAAAGTTGAATACCTATTGCCTAAAGCTGATGAGGGTATTTTCCATGGATATGGATATCTCTCTCACAAAGCATTTAAAGTACTTAATTTATCTACGAACTTGTGGAGATAACATATAATGATATTTCTTATGAGTTGACTTAAATGCGCAGGACCATGAAAGAATTAACACAAAATGTTTTGGAGATCAAGAATGTTGATTGTTAGAAGCACAACAATAGTTGTTCCGGACGAACTCACATTACTAGATCTATGAATGAATCATCTTGTGAATTAGTTTCCTGGCTAGGAACCCAACCAACCAAGAGGGCTGGCGATTCAATCAATCTTGCTGAGGCCTTGGGTTTTATATCCCTAAGTGGAAACACACTTTAAGGGGGAACCAATTTTGATGAAAATACAGTCACTACCACCGGCTGATTTGCACTACCACCAATGATGGAGAATCTTGTAAAAAGCTGACACAACTTGGAGGATTTTAACTTATTGGATGTCTCGATTGCAGATCCATAGGACAGTAGAGTTGAGAGTCACCCTATGCCGATTGAAGCCATCAGAAGACTAATATTAATGATGTCAGAAATCTAGCTCGTACTAGGCTCGGAACTATGCACTTTTGTTTTGAAATCTTCAAAATGGACCAACGATATTCTGGTAGAACTCTCCAAATTTTTCTGCAACAATATTTCATACTTGTGGATCGACCAACACATTAGAAGGTGATTGGCGCCAAGTGGATTTTCAAGAAAAAGCATGACGAACATGGACAATTGTGCAAATCACCCATCGAGAACAAATCAAACGACAACGATGGCGACAGTGACAAGAAAGAAAATACGGTTAGGAAAGAGACAAGTCGTTCCTCTGTGAGTTGGCCGAGACACAAAACAATGGCGACAAAGGATGACGATGTGCAATTACTACATAATTGATATTATCGGCGACAACTACAAGAAGGCCGACAAGTGGCGTGAACGACTATATTCTCTCCAAAGTTTTGAGAAATAAAAATATAGTTCATAAATTAGGGTGCATGGTCAAAGAAATTTAAAAAGCAGTCAAAATTCCACACATGTGAAATTAATTAAATAAGCTATTACAAAATTTATCTCAAAAAAGTATGTGTTATAATTGCAAAGAATTATATAGTATATCATAATTGCAAAAATAGTGAAAAGTTTTTTAAAATATACAATTGACCCTTTAAAGATTTATAAAAATTTAGAGGTGAGAGAGTGAGAGAGTGAGCAAGTTGAACTTCATTTTAAAATTAGAGAGATTATATCAATGAAATCTCAACCTGAGAGAGTATTACTTAATTACCTTCAGTGTAGATTTAATTGAAAAAAGAATTAATTAAATTTCTTGATTAATAAAATAAATCAATGAGATTTGATATGGTGTGGCTGCAAATAAAGAAAGAAGAAGTCACCCGTATATGCTTGTGTTTGTTGAAGAAGAAGTAGGGCTGCCGGGATTTTGTTGATGTAAGTTGAGTGTCGCCTTTTAACATAAAAAGTTGTAAAACAAATTTGTATGTTTGTTGAGTTTTTGTACAGCTGTCAACATCTGATTGGAGTCGAACAACTAAGGTGGTTGAGCTTTAGGGTTAGTTAAGATTGAGGGTTTCAAAACAGTCAGATTCTTTAACTGATTGGGGAGAGAGAAAATTGAGAGATAGAGCTGCCATTGTCGTGAGATGTTGAGAGCTTGAGAGTCTGCCATTTTCAGTGTAACCCAGATACTCATCATCAATAAAATATTGATCTTAACCCTCTATGGGCGTAGGTGTTCTCACCGAACTACGTAAATTGCATATTATGTGTTTCTTATTGTTTGTCCATCATTTTGGTGCATGCATTCATCAATCACAACACGTGGCGCAGTATGTGGGAAGTTCAGACAACGAATGCTAAGTATCTGGGTAGATTGAAGATAAGGAGTCAAGTTATAAGTCAAGATACCAATCAGATCAGCTGTAAGTTCTCTTTTAAACTTTTTGCTGTGAGATGTTTGAAGATTAGTCTGCGATAGAACAATTCTAGGGACTATATTTGTGATTGTTCGAAGTTCTTAGTTGTGATAAAATTTGATATTCGTATTTGGATGTTCTATGGAGTGATCTGTGACACATTGCTGCACATTAGAATAAGAAATACCTTGCTGCTTTAGAATATGGCTGCTGGCAAATATGAAATTTATAAGTTCACCGGAAAAAATGATTTCGGGCTATGGAAGGTCAAGATGTTATCCATCTTGAACCAAAAAGAATTAGATGATGCTCTGCTTTCTAATGATAAAACATTCAAAGATGACACTGCTGAACATAAGGTGAAATTGATGAACAAGGCAAGAAGTGTCTTGTTTCTGAGCTTAGATCACAAAGTGTTGCGTGAGGTCTCTAAAGAAAAGACTACATCTGATGTATGGAATAAACTAGAGAGCCTCTACACGGCCAAGTCCTTGACTAATCGGCTGTACATGAAACAACGATTGTACTTCTGCAGATTCAGTGATGAAAGAAGTGTGTTGGACCAACTTTATGAGTTCAACAAAGCTGTAGACAATCTTGAAAATCTTGGGGTAAAAGTTAGAGATGAAGATAAGGCCATCCATCTCCTTAATGCCTTGCCAAGGTCCTACTCAAACCTAAAGGATGCCAAGATTTATAGCAGGTCAGACACAATATCCCTAGCCGATGTGCAAGCAGCAATCAAGCTGAAATAATTGGAGAAGATGTCTAATGGATAGAGAAATGATCAATCAGTAGTAGGCCTTTTAGTGAAGAAAGGAAATCAGTTCAAGTTCAATAAGGCTCCTTCATAATCAAGAAGCGACTACAATGAAAGGTCTAATTTTAATCAAAAGAAGGATTACAGACCACCCACCATTCCGAAGAGATTCAATGATAACAACCAGCGGATTGATGTGAGACCTCAGGCTGGAGGGATGGAATCTAGAGTGTGTCATTACTGTAAAAAGCCAGGTCATTTGATCAGTGACTATAGTGTTCTTAAGCAGAGAATTCATATCAAAACAATGGATCAAATATAGTGAGATCCATTGAGGAAACCCCAGAAGAAGTGCTGAATGTTGTCGAAAGGAATAAAGTTGATGGGTGGATACTTAATTCAGGCTATTCCTTCCACATGTGTCCTCATGTGGAGTGGTTTGAATTCAAGGATAGGTACAGTGATTCTGGGAAACAACAATAGATGCATCATAGAAGGAATCGGTTCCATCGAGATACAGAATCATAAGGGAGAAATAAAGAAACTGACTAAAGTAAGGTGCATTCAACATATACAAAGGAACCTGATATCCCTGGGCGTCTTGGAGGCTCGGGGATAAAAATTCATAGGAAATGAATGTTCCACAACAGTCTGCAAAGGTGATAAGGTTATACTTGTTGGAAAAAACAAACCACAACATCTATTACTTAAATGCCAAGACTGTGGTTGGGGGCTTGAATGTAGTCAGGGAAGCTGACACTCAGATATGGCATTTGAGATTGGGCCATAGATGAATTGAAGAGACAAGGCTTAATAAGGGTTCAAAAGATATAAGTGGTTGTCAAGAATGCATTATGGCCAAAAGTAAGAAACTTACCTATGGAACCAGTGATTTTAGAAGTAGCAAACATCTTGACTATATTCATGCAGACCTCTGGGGCCCTTCTAGAACTGAATCTATTGGAGGAAGTAAGTACTTCCTATCTGTAATGGATGATTACTCAAGAATAGTATGGACATATCTCCTGAAATCCAAGGACCAAACAGTGTAAAAGTTCAAATAATGGTGTGAATTAGTGGAGAATGAAAGAGGAGAAAAGATAAGGGGCATAAGGATAGACAATGGGCTTGAGTTTCTGTCTGTAGAGTTCGATTGTTATTGTAGATCCAAGGGAATAAAGAGACACATAATTGCACCTCAAAATCCACACCAAAATAGCCTAATCAAAAGGATGAATAGAACCCTCTTGGAGAGGGTGAGATGTATGCTGTTGAGCTCTAGATTGTCAAAACAGTTTTGGGAATAATTAACAAGAGTCCAGACACAACTCTGAAATTTAAGACCCCAGATGAAGTGTGGAGTGGGAGAAGACCTGACTACTCACACTTAAAGCTATTTGGCTGCCTCACCTATGTTCATATAAAGCAAGACAAGTTGGAACCGAGGGCTTTGAAATGTGTCATGTTAGGATATCCCCCTGGAACAAAGGGGTATAGACTGTGATGCACTGAACTTGGAAAGCAAAGGATTATTACTAGTAGAGATGTCATTTTCAATGAAGTGAACATGTCATTTCTTGAAAGAAAAGAAAGTAATGGAAGTCAATCAAACAAGGAAGTTGCCCATATGAAGGTAGTAAAGGTTCAGTTCTTTGATGAAGAAGAAGCACCAGCTGTTACAGATGTTCCAGGAGAGCAAGATACACAACCAATAAGCCATCTGGAAGATTATCAGGACTATTGGCTGACCAGGGATCAAGTTAGGAGGGAAATCCACCCTCCTAAGAAATTCTCAGAGGCAGATGTAGTATTCCTCAGCCTAAATATTGCTAAGAAACTGGAAGGTGAAGAACCAAAAACCATAGAAGAAGCCCTAAGAAGTGCAGAGAAAGATCAGTGGAAAAAAGCCATGGATGAGGAGATTGACTCTTTAAGAAAGAACAATACTTGGACATTGGTGGAGAAACCTAAGTATAAGGCCTGCATAGGGTGTAAATGGTTGTTTAAAAGAAAATTGGAAAATGCTAATCCACCTCAGCTAAGATATAAAGCTAGGTTGGTAGCTAAAGGGTATATACAGAAGAAAGGGATTAACTTCACAGAGGTATTCTCACCTGTATTGAGGCACTGCTCTATAAGAATTCTCTTGGCAATTATAGAACAGTTTGATCTCGAGTTGCACCAACTTGATGTCAAGACAACATTCTTACATGGTGACTTGGAGGAGATTCTTCACATGGATCAGCCACCAGGATACTTGGAGAAAGGGAAGGAAGATAAATTGTGTCTACTAAACAGGTCGCTATATCGCCTCTAGCAAAGCCCGAGGCAATGGAACAAGAGATTTGACCAGCATATGAAGAAGATTGGATTCAGGAAGTCAAATTTTGATCATTGTGTGTATATGAAAAGTGGATCTGGAGCTAGTATCATCTACCTGCTGTTATATGTGGATGATATGCTCTTGGTTGGGAAATTTGTTGAGGATATTCAGAAATTGAAGAAAGACTTGGAGTCTGAATTTAAAATGAAGGATTTGGGGGTGGCTTACAGAATACTAGGCATGGACATAATAAGGAATAAGAAGGAAGGAAAACTGAAGTTGTGTCAAAGGAAGTACCTGGAGAAGGTTATAGAGAGGTTGAGCATGCAGCAAGCCAGATGTCTTGCTATTCCAATTGGGCAGGAGGTTCAATTGTCCGAAGCCTTGTGTCTAAAAGATGAAAAAGAATAGAAATACATGGATCATATTCCACATTCAAGTCTAGTAGGGAGCATTATGTATCCGATGATATGCTCAAGGTTAGATATAGCTTATGCTGCAAGTATTACAAGTCGATTTATGTCCAAGCCTGGGAAAGGTCACTGGTATGCTCTACTTGGTATACTCAGATACCTGAAGGGAATTAAAGATTATGGATTGCTATTTGAAACAAAGGTTGAAGGAAATTTAGTGTCTCTAGTTGGATTTGTAGACTCAGACTATGCTCCAAGCATAGACTCGAGAAAGTCACAAACGGGGTATGTATTTGTCTATTTGGTACTGCAGTGGTGTGGAAATCCAAACTGCAATCCGTGGTAGCACTCTCAACTACAGAGGCAGAATTTATGGCTGTAACCGAAGCTATCAACGAAACTATTTGGTTGAGAGGATTGCTCAGTGATATATGAGTGAAGCAAGAATCAATCACTGCGTTGTGTGATTCACAAAGTGCATTGCATCTTACAAAGCATCAGGTATTTCACGATAATCCAAACATATAGATGTGAGATACCATTTTGTAAGAGATATAATTCAAAAGGAAGTAATATGTATGAGAAAGGTGTCAACCAAGTAGAATGTTGTTGATGCTCTCACGAAGGTTATACCTTTAGCAAAGTTCAGATTCTGTATGGAGTCGATGAAGGTTTGCTAACCAGTTGGTTAGCTTGTAAGTTTTGTAGTGGAACTTACTGAGGGGAAGGAGTGAATCCAGATGTTGCAGTCAGGAGGGAAACTTGATATGGTGTGACTGCAAATAAAGGAAGAAGAAGTCAGCCATATATGCTTGTGTTTATTGAAGAAGAAGAAGTCGGGCAGTTAGGATTTTGGTGAAGTAAATTGAGTGTCACATTTTTACTTAAAAAGTTGTTAAACAACTTTGCATGTTTGTTGAGTTTTTGTACAACTGTCAACATCTGATTGGAGGCGAACAAGTAAGGTGGTTGAGCTTTAGGGTTAGTTAAGATTGAGAGTTTCAAAATAGTCACATTCTTCTTCTGATTGGGGAGAGAGAAAATTGAGAGATAGAGCTACCATTGTCGTGAGATGTTGAGAGCTTGAGAGTCTACCATTTTCAGTGTAAGCCAGATACTTATAATCAATAAAAGATTTCTCTTAACCCTCCGTGAACGTAGGTGTCTTACCCAGAGGCGGACCTATGTACTAAATTGGGGGTACACTTGTACCCCCAAATTTTTATTTTTTTGTTATTAAATTTATGTATTTTAGATTTTTTATTATTTATTTATATAAATTTTTATATAATGTATCCCCAATTTAATTTTATTTATATATTGTATCCCCAGTTATAATTTTCTGGATCCGCCCCTGGTCTTACCGAACCACGTAAATCGCGTATTGTGTGTTTCTTGTTGTTTGTCAATCATTTTGGTACATGCATTCGTCAATCACAACAAGATTGGTTGTTATTTAATATTTGGGATATATTAATGTCACGAACATAAATGATGTGAAAGTTTTTATTTTGATAATCGGTAAGAAAAGGCCAGTGTGTAAGCGGCAGATCCTGGTCGTTGTGGGTGTGGACCATGTAATAAAATAGGTTGTTCACAAATGATAATGTTTGTCCTCACAGTTATGGGAAGGTTTAAAGTTACCGCTCATTAATTAATGACAATTAATGTAATCTTAGCAACATATTACGGCAGTTGTCATTACATAGTTAATTTCTAATCATCATTACCATGACGTTGACCACACCAACCCCAAATGATTTCTCTTTGATATCTTTTCTATAAAATGCAAACAACATTTTGAGACCTTTATTTATTTCTACCAACTAGTTTCTTTTCATAACAAACTCGATTTATATCCACACGATATGTGAATTTGACGTATCACTTTTATTAATAAGAATTTTATTATTAAAATTATAGTTTAGTATATTTTTAATAATTCATTTTAAATAAATTTAATTTTTATTCATCAATATTTATTAGCATATTTTAATATAAACTATTTTCTATTAACATCCAACTATAAATAAACTTAATAAAATTAAAAAGTAAATCAAATATAAAGCCTTAGATTTTTATTTACAAAATTATCTATATAAAAGAAATTATACTTGTACATTTAAAAGAAATATATGCACAGAGGAATATATGCACAGAGGAAAAAGAATTTGTTTCTTTAGTATACTTGTATTTGTCCAAGCTGAGGTGACGTGTCAGCTTGGATTGTCAGTTCTTTGATTTAGGTACTTAAGGTCAAATATGCTTAATATCTTTATTCTAAGTATACTGCAACAGTTAAGTGTTGAGTTTTAAACGGAAATAAACTAAAAGTGTGAAAGAAAAAAATAAATAGCAAACGATATATAGTGGTTCGGACACAAAATGTCCTACGTCCACTCTTCAGACATAAGTCTAGTAATCCACTAAGCTTAAAACTTTACAGGTGCTCCTATGTATGATCTATTGTTTGTTGAAGAATGTCTTGTCCTTCAGTCTACAAGCACACTCTTCTGGTCCTTTCTCGTTCTACGCTTCGCAGCTCCTTAGAGTGTGGGCACACCACTCAACGTCCTCGTAGCCGAAATAGGGTGCTTATAGTTATCCCTTGAACTGTCTCCTTGACGATAGATTGCCCGTAAGAGTTAGAGTACAAAACATAATAGATTGTTGTAGTCTTTCTTGGAGAGAAAGACGACCAAGAAATAACTCAAGAACACTAAGGTTCTGAGTCTCGTGTACACTAAGGTGACACATAAAAAAGCTTGAAAAAGCATCGAATGTGAGTACTAAGCTTGTTAGTTTTTTGTTCACAACAATTATGATTCGGTTTCGAGTTACGGTACAGCTAACCATAATTTTTTTGAAATCTCCAATTTTTATAGTCGTTAGATTGAAGGTTTGAAATAAATGCCCATAGAGACAAATTGGAAGATGTCCAATAGGTTGTGCTTTATCAGACGTTCGGCACCTGCTCCACTTTTTTCTGACAGTGACAACGACAATTCGTCGTTGTGTCAGAACGACAACATTCGTCAGTTTGAGGAATCTCAGACTGGTTGTCCTAGGTAATGAAACATTTTGTTTCGTGCTTGCAGATTTTAAGAAATCTCAAATCCTTAAAGTTTGTACTCTTCAGTGCGTTCATCAAATGATCGTCTTAGTCTCTCTACGGTGGGACCTGAACATGGAACTCCATGCTGGTGGCGTCATACTAGGAAACTCAATGTTGGTGACGTCATCCATCAGTGTATGTTTGGTCCCTATGCTGGCAAGTTTGGTATACCAAGTGAACCATACTGGTTGGACCCATACTTGGCGAAAGCCAAAATTATCACCCAGACTCATAATCTCCCAGACTTGCACGTTTGGGTCGAACTTTTGTCTGTTGAGTCTTTGCGCATTACAGACTGATTAATCATTCTAGTCTTTAGATTAGTTCCAGCTTACATCTCTATATTTGATCCTATACAAGACTTTATATTTTTCGATTATATTGAAACTATCAAGAGACAATACTAAAGATGGCTTTAGTATACTTTGACCCACTAAAATATAATAAAATAAGGAAATTATTGACAAATTTCCTAACAAAAGGTAAGATATCAAATGCTAACAAAGGAGATAATATGTTAACTAGGAATTAATCTTGACTATTGATTATAGTGTATAGATGAAAATGATTATTTCAAATTGACAGGTATGCTTTTTAATCGAGGCAATTTTGTATTTCGATAAAATATTAAATTAACTAGCATAATATATTAATATAACATGCACAAGAATTAACACACACTAACTAATAAGTATAATATACAAATTAGTCAAAGCATAATATCTCAACTAATCAAGCATAATTAATAGGTTAGCATATACAAGTAGTTAGCACTGGATTCACTCCTTTATTTATAAAATGATAAATATGATGAAATAGTGAAATGCAATATTTTTAAAAATGACCTAGAATTTCGTTAGACTTTTATTATTATTTATTGTATATCTTTATTAAAAATGAAGTGAAATCCATAAAATGATTGTGAAGTAGTGATGGACTCGAGGTTTTTGTTTTAAGAGATTTTTGAATGAATTTTGTAATTTTAAATAGGATAGATGATTTTATAATGTATTTTATATTATAATTTTTTAATAATATAATTATTTAAATTAAATAGAAGCACCAAAATTTTCTTTGCACCGGACCTAGAATTTACCGGGCCGGCACTGTCTATATATTATAATAAAAGAATAAAAATGTTGAATAAAACTAGCATTGATTTGATACGTTTTGTAAGGAAAATAATAAATAAAATAGTAATTATTTGGATTTCTTTATTTTAGTATTATTAATTTATTAATTGATGCGCTCGATAAGCTTTTGGACGTTGAATATTTTCAACCGTCCACTCCTTAAACTATTGTAATCTTCAATTTCATTTTTGTATTCCATTTTTAATTGTTTTCCACGTAACCATGTAAGGTCGATCACTAAAAATAATATGCGGATTTTATAACTTTGTGAGAAATATATTATAAAAAGCATGATTGTCTTAAACATTTTGAGGGTCCCATAATAATTATAAAATCGGACTTTGATATTAAGGAATATTAAATAACAATTTTTATTATAAAAACCTGATTTAAAATAGTAATATTAATTTAGTGATTTTTACCATCGATAATATTATGTTGCATAAAAAAATGTTCCCCATTGTCACAATTAGACCTTAATATTAAAGAAAATATACTCAATAATAATTTCATAGTCATTAATAGTATACCAGTTTTTCTACTACTATATATAATTGTTGGGAATTATTCACGAATTCCTCCCTTAGGATCAAATTGTAAAGATTTTGTTGAATCAAAGCTTTAGCTAGATTGGTCGATCACTGCTGAATTCTAGCATAGTCTAGCAACTCTTATGTAATGTCCTGTTTAGGAAAAATATCGAGTTGTAATAGATTAGGAAGTGCTTGAGAAAATTGCTGAAGGATTCAGCAAATGGAACGAAGAATATCAGAATTCAAGCAACTTCGGATTGCTAGAAGAGTTCTCAGCAGATGGTAGCTTCTAGAGACATCAGCAGACGAGAATGACTGCTAGAGATGTTAGTGGTCAAATGCTAAGAAGATTGATTGCTAAGGTGTTAGCAATCATATGCTGAAGGAAGAGACTGCAAGGAGTTCATACTCAGCAGCCGGAAGCAAAAAGGTAGCAGAATTATGAAGGAGTCAGCATTTGCTAATATCAAGTGATAGCAGAATGCTGAAGGAGTCAGCATTCGCTAGCATTCAAGCACATTGCTAAGTAATAGCAATCAGCAGCCAAGACTCAAGTGCTGAATACGCATCTGTTGAAGGAGTCAGCAGATTGGAGAGCAGATTGCTAGAAGAGCTTAGCAATCAAAAAGCTTAGCAGATCGATCCCAACATTCTCAGAGAATGCTAATTAAGCAAGGAAAATATCTAGCAACGACTGCTAATACTACCGTTCTGACAAAAGTACAAGCGAACGACAAAAGCTTTCATGAAGTAGGTCGGAAAGTACTGTACGACGCCGGAAAGAACGGATAAAGTCGAACTCCTTTTGGACAAGGAAGTCGTTGTGTCTAACGGGTATGGAGATTCAAAGTTTGAATCTCCAGGTATAAAAGACAAGTCCAAACAGAGAAATGACTACTGCTTCCACTACTCACGAACTAAGGAACCTCAACTACACTCGAAAAAGCATTTACTGTGAGCTTCTTTTGACAAGCAAAAAGTGAGAAAGTAGTCAGTTGAGAGCACGGGACTTTAAATATTCAAAGCTCTCAACAACCGTAGTGTCCCCCTCTTGAATATCTGACACTACATTGAAGAGATTCCTTGACTTAGCTCAAGAATCCAATCATTGGAATATCTTCCATACTAGGAAGCATCTAGTAGTTACATCTCTGAAAAGGGATTGATTCCGACGGGCTGTTGCCAAAACCATACAAAGTTCAGGAGAGAACTATAAAACCTCCATTACATCGAAGGACAAGTTTTACGAAGGTGCGCCCTTGACTTGGCCGTAGCTGCTGACTGAAAGATTAAAGCATCGGAGGATAGCTTTTAGTGGCTAGGTCGAAAGCTCACTACCTGCTACAAGTGTTCGGCGATTTCTTGTACTTCAACTATCTTTTTAGTGAAATTCTCAGTGATACGACTGAGGAGTGGACGTAGATCTTTAAGATCGAACCACTATAAATCTTGTGTGTTCATTACTGTTTTATTGCTTGTTGTTTGATTGTTGTGATTTGAAACTTAGCATCGACAGTTGCTAGAGTATCTACCGGTAAGAAACCCTAACAACTACCTCGAGCTAAACATTTTTGACAAGAACTTAAGTGCAAGATAATCATTAATCTTCTGCTGCATTCGTGTGTTAGTTATTTGCTATTCACCACGACGACTCTGATTTGGGACTAACAATAATAATATTAATTGTAATAATATTTAGATTTTTTTTCTGTTGAATATACGATTTGAATACGGATTTAGCTATTTCTTAGTGGGTTGAGCTTTAATAAATTGGATTACAAATACATCTATACGGTAAAAATCCGATCCGTACGAATTATTATTTTTAACTAAAGCCCACCATATTAACCATACAGATCTGCTCGAATACATGAACACATGCAGTGCACGAGCTACTATGCAGACAAGCTTGCAGAAACATGAATTATGAAGCAACAGATAATACAAAAGTTATCACGAGTAGGAAGAAATGAGGAGACATGTTTATCATCAAAAATTCAGAAGTCAAATTTCACTTGCTCACAGAGATGTGTGTCTCAATTTCTCATGCACATTTAATTTTTCATGAATTATTGAATCATGACCACATTTAATTTTATTTAGTTCCGACACCAACATGAGAAATCATCGGAGGAGGTAAAAAAAGTAAAATTTGATCGAAAAAAAATATTATAGTTAGTGTCACAAATCATAGTTAGAGGTGAATAATTTGGAAAAAAAACTGTGTAAACTGCAAACAAGTTCGTTTAGGATGTTAGGATATTTTCAATTATCAGCTAAAAAAACAAAAAAAAGCTGGCACTCGCAAAAAATATTCAAATTATACTTCCTTGGATTGAATATCAATTGTGGAAGATTAACACTAGTATTATCTATTGGTTGAAAAAGGAATATTTGTTAATCACAGAGTAAAGATCTAAAAAGCATAATCAAGTCTGCAATTGTATAACATTATTCAACAACAAATACTTATAAAATATGGGTCGTCATCACTCATTTCTCAAGGGCTACATTTTAGTGAAGGCTGTAAATACTCATTTAAAGAGATAAGAAAGGTTAGTGAGCATAACTGATCCTTAAGGATTCAAATGAGCTTTTTGCATTCTCTCTCAAGCATTTAAAGCTTTTGTGTATCTAACACAAGACTTTTGGGTCTTTTTCGATGCGAGATCATAAGAGATCTTTTCATGATCTTCAATAAGGTCCCAAGATCTTCCCAGTTCAGTTTAGGAGACAACTTATCAACGTTCAAGATAAGAATAGATAACCTCAACTCGTAACTAACGAAAGCCTAGCAAATCAATTGTGGTAAAGCTTCCTATTGTAGTGGTCATGATCAAGGAAAGTCGAAGTGTTGGGATTGTATACTAAAAGTATTTATGATTAAGTGTATTCATAACAATAAAACGTTTAATACACTTGTCTTCATAAAGTGTGTTACATTAACATAGTCGCTATCTGATATAACCAACACACAATACGTAATATCCTATTGTTTGACCTAGCGAGATATTGTAGGAGATCACAGATGATCATATGAATTGTTTGACCTAGCGAGATATTAACAAGTATCACGACTGAGACAATGCCTGGATAGGCTGTCAGTATAGGCTGTGACACATCATTATATAAGTGATCTTGTCCTAGCTACTTGATATGCCGGTACATATTTATGTATTGATGGGATCAACAGTGAGATACGTCATTCTCATTGACATATAATTAAGTCAGACCTCAATATACTTGTTATCATCTTAAACCTAATGGAAGGCTAAAGGGCATACACAAGTTGACCACACTTTGACTTGGTATGGTGGCGAGTCTTTCATGTATTCTAATATCTGAATTTTGGGTGTGGCGGTTTGTTTGTGGCCTCAATCCTCCACCTTTCACCATGGTTTTGGGTGAAGTTAGGACTCCCTACTTATGTGCCTAACAATTTGGTCCGACCTGCCACCCGGACCTTCCACGGGAAAGGGGGTGGGGAGTAAACCCGCCAGGAGTATGAATGTCGAGGGGGCGAGGAGGCCCTGTCGTGGTGGTGAGGGCCCGTCGTGGTGGTGAGGCCCCGTGCTCCTGTTCGTGGATGTCCGGTTTGAAGGGCGATGGATTGTTATGATGTGTGCTTTGTCCCACATTGGATTCACACCCCAATGTGGATGGGTATATAAGTAGAGAGTCAATCCTCCACCTTTGACCATGGTTTTGGGTGAAGTTAGGACTCCCTACTTATGTGCCAAACAAGTCAAAGGTGGAGGATTGACACCCCACTTATATACCCATCCACATTGGGGTGTGAATCCAATGTGGGACAAAGCCCACATCATAACAATCCATCCTCCTTCAAATCGGACGTCCACGGACTGGATCACGGGGCCTCACCACCACGACGGGCCCTCACCACCACGATGGGGCCTCCTCGCACCCTCGACATTCATACCCCCGGCGGGTCTATCCCCAACGGGCCTACTTCCCGCCCTCTTTTTCCGTGGAAGGTCCATCCAGCAGGTCGAACCAAATTGTTAGGCACATAAGTAGGGAGTCCTAACTTCACCCAAAACCATGGTCAAAGGTGGAGGATTAACACCCCACTTATATACCCATCCACATTGGGGGTGTGAATCCAATGTGGGACAAAGCCCACATCATAACAATCACCCCCCTTTCCGTGGAAGGTCCGGCCAGCAGGTTGGACCAAATTGTTAGGCACATATGTAGAGAGCCCTAACTTCACCCAAAACCATGGTCAAGGGTGGAGGATTGACTCCCCACTTATATACCCATCCACATTGGGGTGTGAATCCAATGTGGGACAAAGCCCACATCATAACAATAATCATATCCGTTTTAGGATGGGGACAATCTCTGACGAGCTCACAAGGTTCATTATGCTAAACCATGTTGATTCATGCATAAGTTAAAAAAGGAGTGAGTGGTATTATTCATGAAATAAGAGATTAATTAATTATGACTTATTTTCATAAATCAAATTAATTAATGAATGTCCTGAACCTTAAATATGTGGATCATTCAAGCCTAATGCAACCTGTTACATATAACGTGGTAATAAAGGGGTGAGTCATCATTAATTTCCTTGGTGAATGCAAATTAATGTTCTATTAATTAATTATGTTCTCAGTTAGACAAGAAAGAATTAATTAATAAGAAGGGCCCATTTTATTATTTGCATTTGGTCCCTGATCTGGCCCACAAACTTCTTGAGCCCATTAGTGCTAGGGTTTGCAAACCCTAACCCAATATATATCACTTCTCTCTGCAGATCACAATACACAATAATACACATCAAAATATTCAGAACGCGAGTACGGAATAGAGAGAGAAACATCGGTGGCTACACTAATCAAGAAAGCTAGTCAACTTTCTTAAAGATTTGGTGGAACATGATAGCATATCCTCACTAGATCTCCGAGGAGCAAGAGATACGGATCAGAAGATTAGATATGTTGGAACACAACAAAATTAATTCAATCCCCACATCTTGATTTCATCAACACCACCGTCCACATCAAGAAATCAGAAGCTAGAGTTTAGGTATTGCGTAAATCCATCCTCTACAAATAAATATAGGAGCATGCATAAGGGTCGATTGGGTTATTCAGTTTATATTTATTATTAATATCCTAAGAATGATCCCAAGGGCTAAATAATAAAAGATTATTCACATTCTCAATTGTAGATTCAGTTCCTACACGAAGTACTTTGTTAGAGAAGAACATTAGTAAAATCATATAATCAATAATCGCATACAACTATCATTAGTTCATTCTGTTTGTGGAGAACGAAGAGTGTATGTTGGAATATCTGGCTTTCGAACCACTATAACATCCTATCTTATTTACTATTTTAAGTTAGAACTTTTTTTAATTGCTCTAAAACCCGACAACTATCAATTTTTGTTGTATAATTTTAATTGATGGTCTCCGATCAGAGTTAACGCGCGTGCATTAAGCGACTTAGATTAATACTGGGCGGGCCTAGGGTTAAGTTATCAACTGACTCTAAAGTTAGGTGATTGCAATTCAACTAACAGGTTAATGTATCAATTAAGTTATACGCCAATAGCCGATTGCTATTAGGTTTTAAATTAGTTGGAAGTAATTAAAAACATATAACCGATAACTATAAATAAATCCTGTAAATGAGACAATATATTTATATTGGTTTGGGATCTAAAATTATTTATATCCACTATTTGTTTCAATGAATAGAATACACTAACTACAGTCATACACGAAACTTGAGTATAATTTACAACCTTTGTTGTTTTCTAATGGGGAACTTTCATTGACTAAGCTTTACCACACTCCTCGTGCTAGGCCTTATCGGCGGTTCTTCGGTCACAAGCACTAAAGTTGTGATGGATTTGTATACTGAAAGTAATATGATAATTATATTATGAACAATGTTTTTGATTAGTATATGGGGAATCATTTATGTTGTATGTTCATCTCCTGTCTGAATTCACAAAACTATGTATTACAAACGACTTTATCCTCTTATCTCGTCGACTGGGAGATCATAGAGTGTATAGTAGATCACAGAAGATCATATAAATCGCTAGACGTAGCGAGATATAAACTTTTATCACAACTGAGACAGTCCCATGATAGACTATCAGTGTGGCTGCAACATACACAGTAATGAGCAATTTATCTTGGTTGATAGGTATAGGACCTAAATAAAGATCGATTCATTTATCTGATAGTAATGTAATCTTGATCTTAGTGGCTTTATGGAATCCTTAGCCTAATGAAGACACTAAGGTATATATAGATTTGTGTATCACTTTGAGATACTATGGCAGAGAGTCTTTATTGCACTCGTATTTCTGTGTCTTGGGTGGTAGCAGTTTGTGTATGACTGTTTGTGATTGGAACTAGGTAACCATATCAAGTATAAGATGGTGACATTCCCCGAGTATCTCAGAAGGTTCATATGCCAAAGTTTTGCGGGCTGATTAAGTTGAAGCATAAATGAGAAGGTTGAGAGCATTGACTTAGGAATATCAGATATTAATTAATTTATTGGCTTATTAGAGCTTAAATAAATTAATGAATTTCAGTAACCGTAAATATGGGGATATGTCGAGTCTACGCAATCCGTTCCTCATAACGTGGTAACAAAGATGTAGGACAATATTCATTCTCTAGTGGCATGAATCAATTTAAATTATTTAATTATATTCTTGGTTGAATATGAGAATTAATTAATTGATAGATCTTCTTTGTTATTTGCATACTGGTCACTAGTTTGGTCCATGAAAAGCTCAAGCCAATTAGGCATCAAAATTCTCCTATAAATACCTCTTAGATACTCAAATCACAACACACCACATGATCTTAAGTTGTTAAGAAGCAAACCAAAGAATTGAGAGCTAAAGTAGGCAACTGGATCTGATCTGAGAGAAGGAAATGCTGTTTCGCAGTTGGCATGACATTCGACGGAAATATTCACCAAATATTCAGATCAAAACAAGGGATACAGACCAGATCTAAAGGATCTGTTTTTCTTCTTTTTCTTTCTTGATTTTTGAATTTAATCTAATTAAATTCATAGATTAAATTCCTTCATCTTGTTGGATAAAATCTTGTTGCGCAGAAATGGATTAAAGATCAAAATCCCTGCGCAACCAGTTCAGAGTAAATACAATCTAGATATTCCGCAAAACTATCTTTGCATTCAATAGAATCATGATAGAAATTTTTATAGGATTAGCAATTTATTTTTGATATCTAATATTCAATCAAGGCAACGAATTAGCAATTCAGTTTGCAAGAATTCCTTCAAGCTCAACCTGGATTTACCACTCTCCACGTGCTAGGCCTTGTCAGCTGATGGTTGAAAGATTTTATTATTTTCAAATGAACGTGGGTCATTTTTTGGTTTCTTTTCATGCAAAGCTTAGAAACTCTCGGAATCCATATTATAGGTCAACTATGGATCTCCAATGACCTTATACTTTATGAAAACATAGAAGTCTCGAGTAAGAATAACTTGGTAAGCCTTAGAATACATTTGAGAGAGTTTGCATGTAGAAAGCTTGAGGCCTTGATGTTTTAGATTGTCAAGGGTTTAGTTTTTTTGTGTCTCTCTTATTTTTTCTCCCTTCTCTTGAATGTGGTATTCAATAGACAAATTAAATAGTAGTTGTTGGGTACATTGATGTTGACCCATACTCTTGCAGGTATCTATTGCTATGTCGCATTGTACGATACATATTTTTCAGACTTTTACATATCTATCAACAGATCTCCTTGTTTTAACTAGTGGATAGTTCTAATTTGTTTGTCTTCCAGACATAATATTTCATTCTTGGAAGGATGACTTTGAGTGACCATGTAAAGTGTTAGTTTTTCCGCTTTTGTCTGGTCTCAGTTGTATAGTTTTAGGAATTATGTTTAGTTTGATGATAGGTCAAAAACCTTAGCTTGTTTATCTCTTATATAGAACTGACATAGTTAAGACTGCTCTTAGATTGGTAATCTCATTCGAATTTAGATTTGTAATAGTTTAGGCCAAATCAATCGAAGACTTTAAGATACGAGGAACAAATTGAAGAAATGATCAAGTTCTAATGGAGGTTCATAACTAATCAAATGGATAGTTATGAGAAGAAAAATTAGAACTTAAAGCAGCAATGTTAATTGATTCAAATGTGGTGAGTATGTTTTACAAAACTGACTTATTCAATTGAAAGGATACCTTAGTTGACTAGCTTGGAGGAGGACCAACTAACAGTTTAAGAGGAACTGGCAGTCGCGAAAAGAAAAAGAATGGACAAATCAAATAGAGACTCAAATGATAGAATCCTCAAGAGATACAAGTCTTAAAGATTGAAAACATTGAGCAAATGAAAATGATTTCTTCTTTTACGACTAGGTTGAAAAGGCTAAGAACAATGCTTGAGAATTTAATCTGAGGAAACAATATGCAAATGTCCATGTATGATCACTAAAATTATTTAACAGTGACTTAACAAAGCTAATAATATAGTGGCAAATAAAATTATCGAATCCCAGGGGAAAGAAGTAACGAAAAACCTTAATTACTAAAACGTAAGTTCTCAAAACACTAGTTAGGAAAATCAAATTTTGGGTTTTGTTGTTTCGAAAATCGTAATACTTGCAAATTAAAATTAAACAGGAAATTGAAATACTTTTGATGAAAGATTATGAGAAGTACAGATTCAAGGGATATCTACTTATCAAGTATGACATGTATGGATAAATTCATTAATTCCCAATTTAATTCCTCTTCGTAGTGAAACATCAGAAAAGTATTATGAACTTCTTTGTTGGACAATTCATAAAGTAGATTAATTAATTACCTATCTCCGCTCGGTCTCAAGATGAATTAATTAACTCCATATTTCTACGGATCTATTCCTATAACTTATCTCCTTCAGTTACGACAAGAAATCAAATTATATTGTGAAAATCTCTTTCCATTGAAAACCATTACAGTTACGTCTCAAGTAATCAACTAATTAATCCCACCAACTTGACGGTCTTATCATTGAGTCCCTCGTAGAATACTTCTGCCTGTTCTCTTGGTGGAAATAAAATCAAGAGCTTAACTTTCAATTCAAGAGATGTTAGAGATACAAGTCCAACCAACATCCCAAAGGTAGAAGAAATTGAAGAAGAGTTAGATGATGATCTGCTGGACAAAGATCAATCGAATCATATGACACAAACGAAAGGGGTAAACAAGTTCGTGAAAATTATCAGTCCACAATTCGGGAGAAAAAGTTCAACATCAACATCAAAATTGTCAAAAGTCTTAAGTGACGTTTCTATAAAGATAGACTTAGACGTTCAAGAGCCCCTCTATGAATACATTATGTCTCCATGGAGAATAGAGGATGTGTAGATGAGGAGCATGCTGATGATGAGTCTGAAATTTATGAAAACAGCATCTCTGACAATGATAATGTTACACTTTCGTCCAACATTCTAGTGTCAGATAATATTACAAACAGGCATGAAATGACAAAGTTAAATAATATTTCTTCTGGCTATACTAACAATTACAGGATTCAAGATCTGCGAAATAATGAAGATATTTGAAGATTCGTAAACAAATCAGCCATTATTCCAACATTGTTGATAAAGAATGTGAGAAGCAAAAAGAGAAGTTTATAATTTTCAAAGATAAGGATTTCTCTGATAAAATCAAAGATTTCTCAATACAAAGGGAGATGGATGTTAGTATGTTAATTCTTAGAGTTTTTAAGGCTGATTTAGTGTTTGATAAATTTAGATTTGAAGTAATTATATCTATAGGACATTCTTATGTCAATAGTTTAAGATATTTCAAATTATTTTTTACATATCCTATATTATCTAAGTATGTAAATTATATAGTTAATATGTTTAAGGATGATACAGCTACGACTAATAGAAAGTCTAAATGTGAGTTAAAATCGTGTTTCTGTCAGAGACTAAGTCATGTTAATCTTTTGAGCACTCAACAAGTTGCTGATGAGAATATGAGGTTTTACTTAACCAATCTGATAATATTATTCAATTTTATGTGATATATTTTGATTATATCATGTTGAGGAAAAATGTTGCAGTTACATGGTACTCTGACAAAAGGTATGTTAGACATATGACAGGAAAAGAAACTCTCAACATACCAGATTTTCAAGGACTCCAGTTCTTTAACAAATATCATCTGGTTGAACAAGATCAAAAATACTCCTTAATCAAGTCTGATGAAGATCGTTTATGTCACCAAAAGATCGGGCACACAAATGTTAGAAGCAACAAGAAGTCTCTCAAACATGTCGGAGTTAAAAGGTTATCTAAACTAAAGTTCAACATTGATAAGGTTTGTGATTCTTGTTTGAAAGATAAGCAGACAAGGTCATCACATTATACGATGAGCATGATTTATACCACACATTTCATTAAGTTAGTGAGATTAATTGAGTCAATAGAATTTGAGAGCTTTGATGACTTTTCTACATTTGTTAGAGTTGACTTTATGAGAGATATATATGATATGCTTTCCTTGCTAAAGAAATTGTGTAGAGAGCTTCAAAAGGTTCTGTTGGGAAATTTGTCTAAGTTTCCCTCCCTCAGTAGCTACTTGTATAGATCTTAGTTTTGGTGGATCAAATCCTAAGTCCTACCAGCGTCAGTTGTCTCTAGATAGCTCTAGTTCTTAAATGTAAAGTCCTGTTTAGGTCTTTTGAGTTGTAAGTCGCAGCTGATCAAGACTCATGCTGACACTGTTCACCAGCATGAGACATGCTTACCACTGGTTACTGTTCACCAGTTGGGAAAAGTTTCATCAGATGGCGGCTGACAAAGACTCGTGCTGACACTGTTCACCAGCATGAGAAGAGCTAATGACTGGTTACTGTTCACCAGTTGGGAAGGATTTCACCAGCAGGCGGCTGACAAATCCTACCAGCAGAATACGTGTTCTCACTGACACTATTCACCAGCGGTGAAGCCACCAGTCATGGGAGATTCCAAGAGTTAACATCAGACATATTGGTAGACTTAGATTGTGCCAGCGCAAGTCACCAGCAGAGACTGCCAGCACAAGATCACCAGAATGATCTACCAGTCGGATGTTACCAGCAGAATTCCAGATTCTCTCTCCCAGAGTCTTAGAGACAAAAAGAAGATTCGTCGAGGAATTAACTGACAGAGTATGACTTTAAGGAGGATACCTTAAAGTCCATCAGTTACAAGACACCAGTCTCGATTCCTCGTACTAACGAATAGTGCCGTTCTGACATAAAGAGATCAATGTCAGATAAAGCGGACAAAAGTATGGCACTTTCCGGAAAAACATACCTGCCGCTGTCAGAAGGACATGCGAGGACAGAGACCTTTTCCGGATGTCTCCAAACGGCTAGAAGATTTGAATGGGATCCCGCATCTATAAATAGGTCGGAACTACCAACATTTAAGACGCTTGCTTCCTGACATTCAATACTCTTCTCCCTCGCTCAACTACCGAAAGTCTGAAACTTTATTGCAAGCAAGCAAAACACTTTCGATGCTTTTCTTAAAGCTTACCATGTGTTGATTTATTCAAACACGAGACTTCAAGCTTCCAGCTTGTAAGTTACTGATCTCTTTGGTGTTCTTTCTCTTCCGAGGAAGTTCACAGCAGCTCTTGTGCCAGCCAGCACTTGAGTTATCACGGGCAGTTTGCCGCATTGAGAAGCTACGTTCTTGGGAGAACTAAACACCCAGTGAAGCTGTGGAGGTTGAAGTGATGTGCTCGCACTCCACCAGCTGATCAGAGTTGAAGAAGGAAACAAGGCCGGGAGCGGTTGATCTAGTGAACTGGTGGACGAGGCATTCACCAGCTAGAGATAGATCGTAGGACTCTTGTACCTGATTACTCTTAGTGAATTTCCAGTGCTACGACTGGAGAGTGGACGTAGATCAGTTGATCGAACCACTATAAATCCTTTGTCTTTATCAGTTTTCTGCATTACATTCTTATTTTAAATCCAGCACCCAAGTGCTGGTGTATACTCTGAAAACTGATAACTGCGCAAACAAGACCTAAAATATTCAAAGTTTTGAATCACCAGCTGACAGGTCCCAGTCAGTTGGTTAACCAGCAAGTGCAAGAAAACGTTTACTCTTTTATTATTTCCGCTGCAAACGTTTTATACTCTGAAAAACCGGGACCAACAGGTTCATCATTCAAATCTGATTATAATTAGGATTGATAATGAATTTCTGAATGAGGAGTTTTCCAACCTTTGTGAAAGTAACTGTTTCTCTCTTTATTTTTATTCTCCTAAATCTCTTCAACATAATATTATTACTGAATTGAAAATGGTTGAATGTCAATCTCTGAAAGTTTGTTCATTAGAACTGAGAAAACATCATGCCATTTAATGAAAATGATACATTCAATACAAGGTATTGAAATGATTTCTTATGAATCTTCGAAAATTAATAAGCCAAACCTTAGATATTTACATGTGTTTGGACGTGTTTGTTATTTTTTGGATGATCATGATTATCTTGTGATGTCTAATCTAAGGTATAATGATGATTTTATCTTTTAATATTTCACTAATAGTAGAGTTTATCGAGTATCTAACTTCCATAGCCAGGCCATTCAAGACTCTGTGAATGTAGTTTTTAATAATGCAGGGATTATGCTATATAAGGAATGGAACAATGGCATGTCCCAGCTCAGTGAAAGTGTCAATGAACCTACAACAAATACAGATGTTAAACCTCTCCTAAGTCTAACATCAACTCCAAAAACATCCTCTAACAAAGAGATGAAGCTATTTGAACTTGAAACTCCGAAAATTTCACAGCCCAACACTATTGTACAACAAAAAACCCAACCTGAAAACCCTACTGTTGTTGTACCTCCCATTGCTGAGTCTGAAACTAAAACAATATCTCAACCTGACAATCTCATGTCTGCTGAAATCTCAAGTCCTCTACCAGAATCAACCATTGAACCTGCTTTAACGGAAACCACTGAGCCCTTGGTTGAGAAACCTAAATCTCCGTTGCCATAATCATCAGAAAAACCTTCCCCTACCTTTGAACAAAACCCTACTGAAAAGTCTGACAACCCACCTGTTAGAGACGAGAGGTTAGAGTCTAACATGCTGTTTGAAGGAAATTGAAGAAATTCTGAAAGAACACCCAGTTGCACAGATCTTTATAGGAGAGTTTGACAACCCAATTATTGCAAATGATCCAGACAACTTTAAGGCCATGTCTGAAGGATTGAAACCAGCTGGAATTTCTCCATTTCAGTCTTGCAGGTCTGAAAGACTCTATCATGATATTATCAACCAACAAAAGAGCGAAATACCTAGAAGAGGAAGAGGAGGAAAAGTGAAGGACTATCAAGAAGCACTGAAGGACACTGCACATGTACCTAGGCCAGATGGTGATTTCGATTTGTCAAAGCACGAGAAGTCTAACATTAACATTCCCTAAGATAACTATGGTATATCTTCTAATTCACTGATTCAATATGAACCTAAGGATATTTTTTAGAATTTGAATGACAATCTCATGTTCACATCCATTGAAACTCGTGCACCACAAGCTAGGTTGATAAAACTTTCTGTGTAGATTAGTATTGCTTTTATCATTGTCAAAATTTATGTCAATGATTGCGTGTTGGTGACTCTGTCATTTGGCTTGATAATTCGTTTGATAAATTTATTGCTGATATGTTTTATACGAGTATGATAGATAAATATATCCATTATCTAGGTATTCAAATTTATAAACTAAAAGGAATGTTTTTATACCTCAGAACAAGTATGTTATAAAGCTGATGAATGATTTTTTTCAAGAAGCTAAGAAACCTAGAAGAACTCAAACGAGAATTGATGTTAAACTGCTTAAAAACTTTGTTGATGTTAGTGTTAAACTAACATTGTTTGAAGGGGTTATAAGTGGCCATATTTACTTTACTGCAAATCACCCAAATTTGTTTTTTTAGTGTTGCTGTAAGTGACAGGTATCAAATTTGCCTTGTGGAGTCACATTTGAGAAAAGTTAAAAAACAAGTTGACAATAAAAAGGATACAAGAGGAAACTGGTTTCAAATACGTGAGAATGTGGTGATATTGGGCTATAAGGACCAAAAGAGTACATCAATTTCAACAGCTGAATCAAAGTACACAAAAATCTCAAGGTGTTATCCACAACTCCTCTTGATGAAACAAATGTTAAATGATTATAGTACGAAGCCTGAAATACTAACACTTTTATATGATAATACTAATATCATTGAGATTTCTAAAAACCATATTCAACACTCACGCACTAAACACATTGATATTTGAAAACCTTTCATTCGTGATTTAGTGGACAAGAATTTAGTGACTTGGAAATATGTTCCAACTAAGGACCAAATAGCAGACATTCTTACCAAGACTTTAGACTTTGAAAGACTTTTATTTATTTGAAAAGCCCTGTGGATGTGCAATTCCCCTCAGTAATGAGTTCTTACTTTTGCCTGTTGAAGTTTACATGTTATTGTTAGAGTTTGCTCCTTGTGTGATTTATTTTCCAGTTGTAAAGTTAGAAACACAAGAGTGAGGTTCTCTGACTATAAAACTTGGATGTTTTAATCTAATCATTGTCTTGCAAAATTAAGTACTATGGACGGAATGTTGGTAGAACACTGTTCATGTGGAAAATATAAGCAATTCAATGAACTGGAATAGTTTTTAATCAACTAGTACTAGAAGGTAGTGATGATAAGGCACACAACCTCTGTGGAAAGATGTTGATAATATCACAATGTGTAACTCCTACGAATACCATGTTAAACTTATGCTTTTTCTTCTCTGTTTCTCGTTGCTATCCTCTAGGGATTCATATTTTTTATTTGTTATCTAAAGTATACGAGTCTGCTAATTGTGCTGAAGTCGTTACATAATTCAAATTTGAGTCATCATTTTCGATATCCCTTAATTTTTTGTCTTTGTTGATCTATGTCTTTATGTTTTTTTGTGTTTATGCTGCGTATGATTCCACCATTATTGTTTGTATTCTTACTTATTTAAATATAAATATCTCCACTCACTTCTATCCTTTCATCTCACACTAATCAAGAAAAACTCTTGTTCTTTGTGCAATAGTGTTCTTCGTGCTTTTCCTCTCTAAATTCAAGTCACCATGAACGACAAAATTCAAGAACTGATCAAGGAGGTACTAAGTTGAGGAGATCTTCAAGCTTTACAAGAGTCCCTCTCAAAGGTGATAACTGATGGTCAACAAAACCCTACTGCCATTACTCCTATTCCTCTTTCCTTCAATATCTCTAAATCGGCTGAGAAACCTAAATCTCCGCCTCCTTCATCCTCTCAACCTCAACCCAAAAAACCCTACTGCTAAAATCTCTAACCCTCTAGCCTCTGAAAAAACACTATCACTACAAAATTCACTCCTGGCGGTCTAGAAGAGAAGTCGGACATGCCCTCTGTCAGAGATGAACAAATCTAGGCAGACAAAAATCTGATGCTGCATTTGAAGCTATTATGTCTGAATCACCTCTGTATCAAATCATCCAGGAGAACACCATAATCCTATCAACCCAGACAACCACGGTGAATTGAAGGTGATTGTTGGCAGTCTAAAGACCAAATGTAGCACTATTTTCCCTACACAAATTTGAGAGACTATTTGATGAAACCATCAAGATGAGGAAGTAAAACCAACCAAAAAGAGGAAGGGACAGCAGACACATAAGCTCTCGACTGACATCCCAAGTCCTGATTAAGATGTCATTGAGTCAGACTCTGCAAAGTCTAACACTAACCCACCAGAAGAAGACTACTATGTTGACACAACAACTTAGCATAACTACATGTAGATCCTTCTTAGAAAGTGGAGAGCTCGTAAAGGGATTACAGAGTTAATGGAAAGAAGAAAATGTCCGAAGGAGAGTTTGTTTGAAGACACACCCCATGTACCAACTGCAATTGATGATGATCTAATGTCAGATTTTGAAAAATCTAACACCAACATGGTATAACATCAGTGACCAAAGAACAAGCATAACTACTCTACCACATAGGTAAATGTCTTTTGTTTAATTTATTCATAAATTGTTTAGCTTGTACTCTCTAACATCTGCAGGGTTCTCCCTAAGTCTCAATCAACTATGCTGTCGCACCTCTGCCTTATGTACGCACTCCTTAGATACAAAGACGTTCAATAAAATTATGGAGATGTCATAGTTGACATGAGTCTCCTTGTGTTTAGTACCGAGTTAAAGATCTTTCCTATGATGAAGGAATATTCTCTTCAAAAGAATGCACTTAACCAACAGGTTGAAATTGTAAGCTTTCCTTCCAGCTACCATTCAGGGGGAGACATTAAGAGATTCAGGGAGAGACTCTCTTTATTTCTTTAATCTTGTAGTTTATTTTGGAAATGTTTATGATGGTTAATCCATTAGTTTTGTTTTCATATTTAGTAGGTATGTTTTAAGGTTTATAATGGTTGCTCCATGTTTTATCGTGGTTATACCTTGTTTAATTTATCATGGTTACTCCATGCTTTGGTTTGGAATGAAAACTGGAAGGATAACCTTAAGGGGGAGAATATTATTGTTGGTGTCGGGGTTACACTTATGTTTAACACCATAGTGTGACACTTTGATGTTTAAGCTTACCATTCGCAGTTTCAATTGATTTGTTTGTTTATGTTATGGTTGATCCTTATGTAGGGAACACTTTAATTGGTTAGTTTATTTATCATGGTTGGAACATGAACTGGAGTATGAAAGGATAGCAAAAGGTTAACATTATGGCGGAGCTCTTTTATTCCTTTAACGTCCTTTCTACTCTTTTAATATTTGATGTTTTTCTTTGCTATGGATGATCCATTGTTTACTATCTTTACTATTTATTGATTTTCTAAAGATGATCCATATTTTAGTATGTTGTTATTTATCATGGCTGAACCATGAACTTGTTCTAAGTTGAAGTTTGGAATCAGAGTAGGAAGTATAACATTAAGGGGGAGATTGATAGTGTCAGAGTTTGTGGATGTTGAACATTTCTATGTTTTAACATCAAAGTTTGACACTGACTTGTTAATGTTATAGTTACTGTCAGCTGGGAGTTGGTTACAACCGTTTCCTAATTTTTAGGGACGAATATTTCAACCCTAATTCCATATCTTTTCAGGTCCTACTTTTCAGAGGTCGTGCATATTATTTATCTTAACCATATATTATTATATTTACTATTATTCTAGGTAAAATAAAGGGGAGTGCCTCGACGATTCAAACCACCACCCACGTGTGCGATTGTGGAGCTTCTATTTTGTACAAAGGAGCAAGTGAACGTGGAAGGAGAGCAGACCCACGACTTCAATGACGTGGGATTGGTGCACGTGCACTCCAAGGCTTAATAAATAGGAAGACTGAAGATTGAAGAGGTTGATGGACTGATTCTATTCTAAATCCTACGAGAAGTTCTTCAAACTCATCAGTCATTCACCGTTACTATTCCATACTATGCAATGACCGCCATATCAGAATAGAGGCGATCTCCGGAGAGTGAATCCAAGGATTGAAGAAGTGCTTCTTGGTGTCGTTTAGTTTGGTTAGTAAGTATTGTAATCGAATTTATTCTAAGGAGTAAACTTAGAATAAATTAAGTCTTTTGTTGTCTTTGATTTCCTTTGTAAAACTCAATTTTATTTTCGGGAAATCACTTTCGCCATGAGGCACTCTGGGGTTTAGCAATAAAGCCCAGAACATATTTTTAAATTCGCTCTGTATCTTATTCTGAGTTAATATGTTAAACTTTTCTTTATCTTTAACACTAACATGGTTCTGTTAAACTTTGGCACCACTTTAACATATCCGTGCTTCTGATTTTTCACAGTGTTATATATCTGGTAAGTTTCTCACCAGTTATAGAAATAAATGTTGATTACGTTGTCTATTAACATTTTCATGTTACAGTAGTAAATTCGGGCACGAAATTATTTCAAGAACGAGCTGCATTAACTTTATAAATCCCCATATTTAAGGTTACTAGACATTCATTAATTGATTAGAGCTTTGACATGCTTCACATAATTAATTAATTTTTCTTATTTTCCTGAGCAATACCACTCAAACATTATCATTTGTGCTTGAACTTAATTAACATGAAGGACTTTAGTGTAATGAACCTTGTTGACCTCCTCAGGGAATGTCCACATCTTATTAGTCGGACATGGTAATCTAACTCCAGTTCTCATAACATTCTCCATAATCTGTGTTACCTAAGATACCGGTATACGAGCACATTACTCAGGCTCTCCACCATGGCAAGTCAAATCAACAGTCAACCCGTGCATACTCCTTAACTCTTATTCGGGTTTAGATTTAATCTAGACACGAGATCTAGTATTCTCTAAAGTCAACCAAAAAAATACATGTAACTGTGGTCCAATCGATTGTGCAATCGCATGTACTAGCATATCAAGTGATCAAGATAAATCACTTCTATCCGACTATGTTGCAACCTACACCGACAGACTTATCCTCAAGCTGTCTTGCCTGTGATTACTATATTTATATCACATTAGGTCAAATTATCCATACGGTCTTCTGTGATCTATTACATGCCATATGATCTCCCTATCGACGAGATAAGAGTATACTGTTGTTCTCGCATTTAAGTTTGTTTACGTATAGGAGATAAAACTAAATGTATACACACTGTAATAAATACTTTCAGTATACAAAACCCAACAGATGGGTGTCATTTAATGATTTTTCTTATATCTTTATCATGGATAACCTATCCAGAGACTTGAAGCTTAAGTATAAGAGCTTCTGTAGCACTTTTGAGATCATGCGTCATTTTGACTTTTCTCACTTCTCCAAACTTAAATTGTGACAGCATGGTGGGTGGGCCACATGTTGTATTCTCAATCCCTCCTTGGTCTATCATGCTTGGATGCAATAATTTTGTATTTAATATGGAATGCTCGAGACTCGATCTACTTTAATCTCCCGCACAAGTCCTAAGCTGGTGAGCAAGTACTAGCATGACACCAACATGATCATTGAAAATCAATTTCTATGACAGAGAGCCCGGACTCAATCTTATTCTGAACTTAGTGATATAAAAAACTGATTGATCTGGAAGTTGATCTTCAGCTCTAACAAATTCTACCTTACGTCCATTTTCTGGACTTGATCTCTAACGAATGAATGTCTTATGTTAATGTGCTTTGTCCTCAAATGATGCACTGAATTATTTTCTATGAACTTGTCACAATATATTGACACATCTTCGACCTTGACATCATAGTCAATCAGTTGTTGCTTTATTAATAGAACTTGTGCACAATAGCTTGAAGAACTGGAGGTAGCAATCGAGTGTTGCTTCTTGCTAAACCAATTTATCAATTTATTTCCAAGAAAATATCACGTTCTGCTCCTGTTCTTCCAATCAATGTTGTATCCTCCAAAATCCGAATCTAAAGATCTCATTAGATCTAATCCATCATCTTTGGGATACCAAATACCTTGGGACTCCTTTCTCTTCATGTACTTCACAAACCCTTTTTGCAGCTTGGAATCTTGTGCATAACTATCAAGTAGCATAGCAATCTGATGATTCCTCAGTACAGAGTTGGATTTGCCGACTCAACATCTTCATTGATTGTCAGCTAACTGTGTACTTAACTTATGGATTGGACAAAATTTGGGTATGAAGATACCGTCTAGTAGCTGATTGACTTGAAGACCTAAGAGGTGTATTAGTTTGCCCATCACGCTCATCTAAATGTTTATTTGCATCAGTTGGGAAAATTTCTTCTAAAATGCTGGATTCTAAAAACCAAAAATGATATCATCCACATAAATTTGTACGAGAAGGATATCATTCTTTTACTTGCTTCTGGAATCCATTCTTCAGTAGAAATTGAGACATAGTCTCATACCAAGCTCTGTGAGCTTGCTTCAATCTGTACAAGATTTTCCTTAGCTTGTTTACCTTATCTCCTTCTTCAAAATTAGAAGGTTGCTCCACATAACCATCCCCATTCATTTCTCCATTGAGGAAAACGCTCTTCACATCCATTAGAAAAACTGTGGAGTCATGGAAGGCTGCATAAGCTAATAACAGCCGAATGGCTTCTAGCATTGCAAAAGAAGCAAAGGTTACTTCATAATAAATTCCTTCACTTTGTGCATATCCTTTGGCAACAAGCCATGTGTTGGCCTTAATGATTGTCAGATTTTAGTTTGTACAACGGAAGATAAATTTTTTACTGCAGTTGGCCCTCCAAGCTTGTTGTTCTGTACCAGTTTGGTTTGAGAAAAATGGTTGTTTATTAGGTAAAAATATTACTAAGTCAAATTGCAAGTAATACTTCAACACTTGATGTAATGGGTTTCAAATCCAGTGCAAAAAGCTTAAAGAAAGAAGTAAATAACACAAGGATTTATAGAGATTCAGACTACACCATCCAATGTCCGATCATCAAACGAGCAGTCTAGAAACACTAAGCCAAAGATTACAAAGATGTCCAAGGTCTGTTCTAGTTGATAAATGTCGCGTCTACCAGTCCACTAGCTTACTCTCTAAGTCCTTTCCAATCAAGAGATTCTTCAAGCTTGAAGCGTGGGCACACCACCTGACCTTCAAACTAGATATGAGAGTTGATTTCCTCTCAAGAATGTTAGTCTTTGGTACACACCCATGATAGTTGCCACCAGAGAATTGACAATTCCAAGATGTTGACATACTTGCAGAGTAAGAAAATTGAAGTAGCTCTTTGCAAGATGCAAGGGGCCTCATGTTTAAGAAGGAACATAGATAGATGATAGAATCAGCCTGAAAGCTTTAGAATCTGAAAGTTGGTATCTTTCGAGAAATAAGCAGAATTCATGAAAGAAAGACAAATAGTGATCGATGGAATTCTTGGAATCAACAACCTTCTCAAGGTTGATTTCAGCATTTACTTATAGGCGCTCCTTGGAAGGTCTGAATCTCTTGAAAATTTGAGTTGTGAGACAAAAGGAACACGTCCCGTTGAAATCTCATTTTTTTTACTTGTAGTGTCCTTTCTGTCAAAGCACGTAAACTTTTGTTCCTTTGATCATAACGACTCTTTTTACCCAGTCTAAGTAATATTTGCTGGTTGATTCCTTAGACGAACAAGCTTTTAGTGTTCTACAGACTTTAAGTTCTCCAATCTTAAAGTCTGAGTCTTGAAAGGTTGAGCTTTTCCTGGTTTGGATGTTTCTGCTTGCGTATGGGAATCACGCTTGCTGGTTGAAAATTGCTGGTCACTCGTTACTGTTGGTGACATGTTAGTCAGCTTCTTTGTGTATAGGCTGATTTGCTGACGAAGGCCTTTCGATCAGCAAACACCCATTGTTCCATGTTGGTGATTTTGCTAGTATCACCTTTTGTTGGTAGCTCCATTTCTTCCCAAACTAGTTTGACCAATTCCTATTATAACTCGATAATTCCTATTACTAACAATAATTTCTAACAATTTTGCCATTTTTGATGTAGTCAAACCCAATCTAAAGCTATCAAATTTTATCACAAGTTTCCGAGTTTACAAATTTAACATTATAGTATATACTAAAAAAACAAGGATTCTTGCTGAGCTTGCCCAAGGATCTTCCCTCTAAATGGGAGTGATATTTCTTGATTAATAAAAGGTTAAAAATTGATTAAATTAAAAGCTCATAAAATTATATTTCATTTTGTATTTATAGAGATAGTGGTAGAACTACTGAATATTTGACAGATTTCAAGTTCTCCTTCTCTTTGAGCATTTTATATTTTCTTAAGAGTGGCTGGCATCCCTCGACATCTTGTAGGAATGGTGAGAGAAGTAATATGTATCTTTTAGATCTTCCCCATAGGTTATTATTGGATACTCGTTTTCCAAAATACCAATGAGCTGCAGCCATACTACAAAGGATTTATTACTAACACTTTCTACTAGCATAGGGAAGAAGTATTTGATCCAGTTACTGTCGGCTTGATCATCTAAGGCCATCATTGCTTTCCATGAATTTGCATAAAATGCTCTGGCCAATTTAGACTGATAGACAACGGCTTGGCTAATGGTATCCAAGTACGCTCCATACAGAGGTTGGAGAGTGTTAATGGGAATATTCATCTGGAATTTGTCGATTTTGTTCTCTCTCCATTTCCTTCAGTGCGATTCTTCTTGATCCACAGTATCAATCAGTAACTTATTTAGCCTGGTTTTGGAAGAAGAAATATCAAAGTATTCTACAAGTTTTAATGGAGAAAGGATGATGACCTTCCCGCCGACAACTGAAGAGAGTGAAGAGGTTTCACTAGATTTCTTAGCGTTCAGACAAAACTCAACATTGAGTTCAATTATGATTGTCTTGGTAGAACACTAAGAAAGTTGACGAACACGGTTAATTGACGCTTTAGTTGTATTTCAGCAAAACTAAAATGGGTCACTGTGGAATGAGTTTCTAAGATCAGAGAGGTTTAAGAACTTCCATTTGTAAATTCTAACGTTAATTTTTTAGGGAGGGGTACTGAGACAACCTCGTCAGCCATTCAGGAGAGTAGGAAATAAGGAGATTCTTCTAAGTAGGTAGAAGTTACAAATATCCACACTACATTATTGTTCTTCTAAAAATAGTTGAGAACTGACAATTTATCTTCAAGAGGTAAAGATTATCTATCGAGGTCATCTCTAGAAGAGTCGCTTGAGAGTTTCAATGCACAGTCCTTAGGCGTAACTAACTTGTGACTATATGGTTTCCAAGGACACGAGGAGGAAGTTGAAGATACTCTTATAATATGAAGTGTTATCAAGGGAATGCCATTAATTGCTAAAGATCTATTATGCTTGAATAATAAAAAGGCATGTGAGCCTTGGAACGTGCACAATTGAATCTTGTTGAGTGTTTCTTCTTTAACCTTAAGGGAAGTGGGATTTGTGATTGATAAGCTCATATTTACACTCACTTATCCATGTTTTTCTTATTTGTTTTAGTGCAATTAGATTAGGATTTTAGTTATTTTCGTGCATGAGTGCATTATAGGGGATGTTATGCTTGCCATGGTGAGTTTTGTAGGTTTTTGAGGCTAAAAGTGAGCAAAACATGAAAAGAGTCGACTTTGACAGAATTGTCGCTTCGATTGACAAATAGGAAGTCGATTGATGCGGAAGACAAGACAAAAATCCGAAGCTAGACATCTGTGTCGACCAACAGGGATCATGTCCATCGACACAAATGTTGGATGTGGAATGAGAGACAAGGCAACATAGAGGCTCGACACAAGAAAGTGTGTGTCGATCGACACTGCTAGTATCGATCGATATGAAGACCAGATAGGGTGCATCGAAAAGGAAGTGAAAAGCAAGTCGACACAATGCATGTGTGTCGATCGACACTCTGCATGTCGATCGACACAGAAGCCCGAGAAGGGAATTTCACTCAGTTTGGTTATTTTTGATATTTTAGCCCAATACCCTTTTTAGATGTTTTCACTCCTCTGTAAATACAAAACTCATAAGGCTAAAAAATATTCATTAATTTACACTTAGGATTATTTAACATTGGAGTTTTTCCAAGACTTTGAAGGTTTCTCTTTATTTTGTAAGGTATTTTATGCATTTTAATATATGAATCCTTTATTTCTATCCATGTTTAGTGGCTAGAAATGCTAGCATATTCTAGGACTTTGATAATCTTTTCTGATGCATGTTTAAATGATTCAACTCAATAAGCATGGTTCAATTCTTGGTTTTTATTCAAATCAAATCTTGAATTAATGAAGGATCGAGAGATGAAATTAATATAGGTTTGAAAGTTATTAATTGAAGGACTAAGAGGTGAAAATTAGTAATAGGAAGAGAGAATTGGATGCAATTATTTTGTGTCTCACAAAGAAGATTCAATTGTAGAATTAAAACTAGATAATTATTGAGATTGACTAGTTTTGTGTTCTTGAGACCGAGAGGAGATAGTCACACATTAGTAATCTAGGGTTTAATTGTCTAATCAAGAAATTTTATCCATTTGAATCTAATTTATTCCCCATTGGTGAGTTGATGAATTTTGCATTGTTGATGAATTGATTATCTGCCCTGGAATCTGTATCTTTAATTATTGTTTTTCAAAATCCTTTAAATTCTGCATTATTATCTTTAAATTGAAAACCAAATCCCTATTATGATTTACTTAAACAACTGTGGTTTGAAAACTATGGCTATTACATAGGATAGTCTCATTATACATTCTCTGTGGGTTCCACAACCTAAGGGTTTACAAATTTATTTGCATCACTATATTATAATTTATCTATAATTTTTACAGTGATTAAATTGGCTCCATTGTCGGGGACTGTTAGATTCTATTATATTATTAGTTTATTTTTAAATCTGTTGGATTGAGTTTTTATTTAATTTTTGTGTTTAATTTTTGTATTGTGTGCATGTGTGATTTTCTAAAATTGCGTTCTATTTTGATCGACACACTGCGTGTCAGTCGAGACAGCCGCATCACCAGTGTCGATCGACCGGACCCCTGTCGGTTGACTCAAGGGCTGCTTTCTGCAGTATCTTTTTCTCAGGTTGCACGAACATAAGGGCTTGGGGCAAACCACTCGACATTTTTGACCCAAAAATTTAGGCCACAGTACGGAGGAGGAAAAGCAAGGAAAAATAAAGCGCAAACATCAACATGGAGCAACCACACAACCCAAATGAAGAAGACGATCCAAACATGCCACCCTTGGAGGATTCTGACACACAAATAGTAACTCAAAGGAATGCCCTTCTTCTAGTCCAAGAGGTCAACCACATGAAGGAAGTGATTAAGCAATTGATGGTTGAAAGAGAGGTAGACGGGCTCGAGGCTGAAAGGAGAGAAATAGAATGAGAAAGAGAACGATGTTGCCAAGAGGACTCCGACGATGAGGATCCAAACGCCATGGCAAGGCGATATGGACCACAACCCGGCAATGAGTGATTTGTTATTGGTATCATTGCCAATAATTTTGAACTCAAAACCGGTTTGATTCATATGGTTCAATAGAACAAATTTGGTGGCCGAGCGGTGGAGGATCCCTACACTCATCTCCAAATGTTCGTGGAGGTGTGTGAGACCATCAAGCAAAATGGAGTCAGCCAGGATGTGATCCATCTGCGCTAGATGCCTTTCTCATTGCGGGATCAGACTCATACGTGGTTTACAGCCCCAGATTGCAGCAACGTTCGCACTTGGGTAGATCTCCGAGCAGAGTTCCTCGTCGCCTTCTTTCCAACTTCTATGATCATTCGAAAGAAGATGGAGATCCTATAGTTCCACTAGAAGATGAATGAGTCCCTATTTGAGGCGTGGAGCCAGTTCAATGAGCTATTGAGGAGCTGTCCGGGCCACAGAGTTGACACTGAGGAGCAGGCCTACATTTTCTACCAAGGGATGAATGAAAGAATTCAAGAATCGGTGGACAATGCAGTCGGAGGATCCGTGATGAGCAAGTTTGCTGAGAAAACCCTCAAGCTGTTCAAGAAGATGGCCTTGCGTACTCAACAATGGGCCAATCCAAGGAGACCTCAAGTTGGAGCAATGGAGAAAAAGGATGATGACACCCTCAAGAAAGAGATCGAAAAGCTCAAGGGGGAGATGGAGAAACTGACATCTAGTGCTTGTGATTCTGTTGCAAAGGTTGATCCCGTAGCCAATGTGAATTACATGAATCGAGTGTAGGGTTTTCACGTGAACCGAATCACCAAAACCAAACTGAATCGGATCGATTTATGGATATTGCACATAATCTAAATTTACAAAACCCTAGCATGCTCCTATGAATTTAATACAAAATTGTGGATTGAGAGATTACCGTAAATCTGTCGAGTCTGAACCGATCTTTTGCATTTGAATTTCAAACTTGAATTCAACCACGCAATCCGATTTTATCTGCGGAAAAGGAAATTAGATCTCTAATTTCTTAGAATAAAATTGGAAACAAAGAAATCAAGAGAAAAAGAATCTGTTCTCCAGATTAGATCTTCAGATCTGTATCCCGGTGCTGATCAGATCTACTACTGGTGAGGACTCTATAGATCTGTTGCTTGAGCAGGACCAGAATCGAAATTCTCCTCCTCTGACAATGAAGTCGGCGCCTCTCTCTCTCTACCCTAGGGTTTTGACTGATTTGAATAATCACAAAAGAGTGGCTAGGGTTTCCAGAGAGAGTGGTCTATTTATAGACCCAGGGTTTTATCCCTAATGGGCTACTGGGCTCAATTCAGCACACTTATTTGGGCCAGACCTGGGACCCAATGCAAATAATAAAGTGGGCCTATAAATTAATTAATTCCCATGTCCACAACCCAGGACACTGTTAATTAATTAATATTAATTCTTTTTCACCACAGAATTAATACTGACCTACCCCTTTATTACCACGTTATGAGAACGGGCTGCATTAATTGAGAATCCCCATATTTAAGGTTACCGGACATCCATTAATTAATCGGAGCCTCTGACAAGCTCTAACTACAATTAATTAATATCTTATTATTCCTGAGTAGTACCACTCAAACCATATCACTCGTGCCTGAACTTAATCAGCCTACAAGACTTTGACACGATGAATGTTATTGAGCTCCTCAGGGAATGTCCCGATCCTATTACTCGGATATGGTTACCTAAACCCAGTCTCAGGCGGTACTACACAAACTGTTGTTACCCAAGATTTGGATATACGAGCACGTTACTTAGGCTCTCCACCATGGCAAGTCAAAGCAACAGTCAACCCGTGCAAACCCCTGAACCTTCGTTAGGGTTTGGACTCAATCAATATAACGAGATCTTGTATTCGCTGATGTCAGACAGACGAATACATCTCACTGCGGTCCATCAATACACCACCTCTGCGTACCAGCATGTCAAGTAACCAAGACAGACTACTTATTCTGACAATGCCGCAGCCATCCGGACAGACGTATCCTCATACGCTGTCTCGGCTGTGATCAGGTTTATGTCTCACTAGGTCAAGTGATCATACTGTCTTCTGCGATCTACAACACGCCGTATGATTGTCCCTATCGGTGAGACAAGAGGATACCATTGTTCATACATGTACGATTGTTAACAGATAGGAGAAATAAACCGTTGTATTCTCATTATAATAAATGCTTTCAGTATACAAAACCCATCAATCTCCCACTTATACTCAAAGCATAACTAAGCTATTACAGAGTATACAGTCCATCTATCTAGTCTGCTGTCTCTTTAACCACTATCAGTGGTTGGCATCCACCTCAGACCCAGCTCACGAATATGTCTTTCGTAAACTTTCTGCAGCAAGCTCTTTGTAAATGGATTAGCAAGATTGTCAGCAGTGTCAATCTTCTTAATCAGAACATCGCCCCTCGATACGATTTCTCGTATGATATGGTACTTTCTCTCTATGTGTTTGCTTGCCCTGTGAGACCGCGGTTCCTTTGAGTTTGCCACTGCACCAGAGTTATCACAATAAATTGTGATGCTCCTCCGCAAACTCGGGATCACGCCCAACTCTAAAAGGTAGTTCTGGAGCCATACCCCCTCTTTCGAGGCGTCGGAGGCGGCGACATATTCCGCCTCCATGGTGGAGTCAGCAATGCATTTCTGCTTTGAGCTCCTCCAAGATACAGCTCCACCTCCCAGGGTAAACACATATCCTGAGGTCGATTTCTTCTCATCCTGGTCTCCTTGGAAATCCGAGTCCGTATAACCCACAGGGCACAAATCCTCACTTTGATAACTAGGAAGAAATTCCTAGTTCTTTTCAAATACTTGAGGATGTGCTTTACAGAAGTCCAGTGCGCCTGTCCAGGGTTAGACTAATATCTCACTACCATGCCAACGACATAACAGATATCTGGCCTGGTACACAACATCGCATACATGAGGCTACCCACTGCCAAAGCATATGGTACAAGACTCATCTCATCTTTCTCCCGCTGTGTCTGAGGACACTGCCCACTAGAAAGATGAACGCCATGTCTGAAAGGTAGTAAGCCTTTCTTGGCAAGTTGCATGCTGGACCGCGCAATCACAGTATCCACATAGGATGTCTGGGATAAGCTCAACATTCTTCTCTTACGATCTCGTAAGATCTTAATCCCAAGAATGTAGCCAGCCTCTCCCAGATCTTTCATTTGGAACTGTTCGGATAACCAAGCCTTGATTTCCGACATCACTCCCTCGTTGTTTCCAAATAGGAGTATGTCATCAACATAAAGTGCAAGGAAAACCACGCTCCCACTAACACAAAGTCGGTAAACACAACTTTCGTTTTCCAACTGTGCAAATCCATAGGATTTTATCACATCGTTGAAACGTAAGTTCCACGACCTTGAAGCTTGCTTAAGTCCATACAAGGACTTCCTAAGCTTCCAGACAAGATGTTCTTCGCCCTTGCTTATGTAACCCTCGGGTTGCTGCATATAGATGTCCCTACCTTCTTCAAGGTAACCGTTTAGAAAAGCGGTTTTGACATCCATCTGCCAGATCTCGAGGTCCATATGCGCAGCTATGGCAAGGAGTATCCGGATGGATTTGAGCATGGCTACGGGTGAAAAGGTTTCGTCATAGACAATGCCCTCTTTCTGACTATAACCCTTTGCCACCAGCCTGGCTTTAAAAGCCGTAATCTTTTCATCCGCCCCTTTCTTTCTAATGTATACCTATTTGCACCCTATGGCCCTAAAGCCATCCGGCAAATCAGTTTTCTGGTATACATCCATAGCAGTTATGGATTCAATTTCAGAATCCATGGCGACACGCCATTTGGCAACATCCTTCTCCTGCATTGCCTCTTCGTAAGTCTGTGGGTCAGAGTCCTCATGTCCGTCTTCCGGGCTCAAGTCCGAAGACTCACCCACGAACATGTACCTTTTCGGCTAGAAAATAACTCTCCCACTACGACAAGGCATCATTGTCGTGTCAGTAGTAGGTGCAGTGACTTGTGGTCCTGTACCTTGCACTGAAGAACGTGTCTGTGGTGTTGTACCTCTCACAGGTGCACCCACATCTACACGTTCCCCTTCCCTTGGAATTGCATTCTCGTTCTTAATTTCTTGAAGAACGATATCACTCCTTCACCTGTGATTACTCACATACTCGTCCTCCAAGAATCTAGCATTGGTGCTAACAATGACTCTCTGACTCTGAGGACAGTAAAAGTAACCACCTTTCGTTTGCCTGGGATACCCTATGAACATCATTACTTTTAACCTGCTTTCTAATTTATCAGGTTCCTTCGACAATACGTGTGCTGGACAGCCCCTTATTCTAAACTTGCACAAACTAGGTTTGCGACCAAGGAAGAGCTCAGAAGGCATCTTAGGAACTGATTTAGAAGGCACCACATTAAGCACGTAAGCTGTTGTTTCCAATGCGTAGCCCCAAAATGAAATTGGTAAGTTTGCATAACTCATCATCGATCTTACCATCTCTAGAAGAGTCCCATTTCTTCTTTCAGCCACACCGTTTTGCAGGGAGTACCCGGTGCAGTCCACTGGGATGTAATCCTATTTTCTGACAAATACTGCAGGAACTCGTTACCGAGGTATTCGCCACCGCGGTCAGATCGCAGCGACTTGATAGTTTTCCCGACCTTCTTTTCTACTTCAGCCTTGAACTCTTTGAATTTCTAAAAGCATTCAGACTTGTAGTGAAGCAGGTAAACGTATCCGTACCTTGAGTAGTCGTCAATGAAAGTGACGAAGTACTCGTACCCTCCACGAGCCTGCGTGGACATCGGCCCACATAAGTCAGAATGGATCAATTCCAACACTTCCTCTGCTCGAGACTGACTACCCTTGAAAGGCCAAGTTGACATCTTGCCCTCGATGCAGTATTCACAGACTTGATAAGGTACAGCCCGGACTAGGTCCAATGTACCGTCATCTGCAAGTCTTTGAATTCGCTTCAAGCTGATGTGACCCAGTCTCAAGTGCCAGAGATATGTAAGATCCTCATCAGAAGAAGTAAGTTTTCTCTTTCTAGGATTATCAATTACGGATGAATTACATGCAATATAAAGGACATGTTTTGATCAAAGTAACATAGAGATTGTAAATCAACATCTCATAACGGATAACATTGTTACTACAAATGATAAAATCATAAATAACAAATATCCATAAAAGTTGATGAAATTTGTCCTGCCGATAAACCACGGCCCACAAATAAACTCTCAAATGTACTTAATTCATCAAAACATAAAGAAAAGAAAACTCCATGAAGCTCCGTCATAAAACGTTGCCTTCATCCAGTTTGGTATCTTCTTGCCATCACTCACCAGCCTTGTCGGCACGGTCCCCTGCAAAGTACAACAACATGATCAACAAGTCAGTGCTTACAGCTCTAGCAGAGCAACAACGGACTCTAATCATGCTTACAGTTATACATGCAAATGGCATACCTTGTCTAGCTTTGTTGGCTTGACAATCTTTCCTCCAATGTCCTTTCTTACCACACTTAAAGCACCTGTCCCTGTCAGTCGCCACCTTAGGCTTTTTCCCAGCCCCACCATCCTTCACAGGTGTCTTCTTGGCCCACTTCTTAATCCCTTTCTTCCGCTTCATACTTTTCGGTACAGCAGAGAGATTACCAGAAGTGGCCAAGGCAACCTTCTGAGGGTTCATAACCGATTCAGCTGCCATCAAGTCATTGAGTAACTCGTTAAGAGTATACTCTTTCTTGTTCATGACAACATTCAGCCTTAAACTCTTAAAGGACTTGGGTAGAGAGTTCAGTATGATATCGACCTTAGCCTCAGCGTCGATACCTCCACCATGCACAGTTAGCTCATCCATGAGGTGAGTCATGGTAACTACATGCTCTCTCACTGAGGTGCCATCAGTCATTTTCTTACTCACGATTTCTCTCATGAGATTGAACCTGACGGCTCTATCAGTTTCCCCATAGGTCGCCTCCAGACTCGTCATGATGTCATAGGCATCCCTATGGTGCTGATGTTGATGCTGTAAGACTTTCGACATAGTGGTCATCATGTAGCACTTGACTACATTGTTCGATTTCTCCCACTTGTTATAAAAGTCTATATCCATTTGACTGGACTCAGCAGTTGGCACTTCGGGACGAAGTACTTGCAGAACGAACATATGTTCTTCTGCAATCAGGAGGTACTCGAGATTGCGCTTCCATTCCAGGAAGTTCGGACCAGTTAGAGTGTTTTGTGCGAGAATATTGATGACATTAGACATAGACATATCTGAAACAATAAAGAATCTTAAATAAGAACATACATGTAAACTTCGAAAACAAATGCATTGAAAACCTTTTAATAAATCAAATACAAATGTTTTCCACTAATTGCCCAAGAGTTCCCACCGCAATCTACACTCGTAGACGTTTACGATGTCACCCTCAACCAAAACTACGGGTTTTAAGCCCCAATCCATTTAATTTCACTACCATGTCAGGATGCTTTTGACACTAGAAATTAATAATTAGTAAAAACCTTAGACCAAGCCATCTCTCAAGAACAGGGATGCAATTCTTGCATTATATTCTAAGATGCTTCTAAGCAATTAACCACAAATTTAACTCCGGCCAAAAGAGACAGTTTAGCATGGCACGTAACCATACCGCACAGCCCTTAAAGCTTTTGTTATCTATAATTTAAATCAATCCTAGAATACTTGTGAAAGAGATCTACGCAAGCTACACTCGTACACGTTTACGCAAAGCCCTGTCACTATTCACATGATTTAAATTGTTTGTCTAGAAATCCCAACAACCGTACCCATGCACCTCTAGGAACTAGCAAGCTACACTCGTAAACGTTTACTAGAACGAGATATACACTTACAGCCTAGGACCGCTTTGTGGAGGTCTATTGATTTTAATTAAAAAATCTGCTTAGTATTTTTCTTTTAAAAGGTTTCTTTATGCGCACATATAATTTCTTTGTCATTATATTTCCCAAATTTTTGCATGTAATAATACAAGACCAAAAATTCCCAAAATATAATCCAACAAGAAATTAATCACATAAACATGCTTGGAAAGCTGTAAATAATAAAAGCAGTAAAACATGCTTTTCCTATTATCTACACATGCTTAAATTAGCGCACATAATAAATCACATATCATACGAGGACAATTAAGGCAAACAAAAATTCCTCGTGGCCCCAAAATAGAAAAAATAAATTCTATCTATTACAATATGAATTTGAATCTAATTTTGGATAAATCCAAATCTTTAAGGGCCTCCAAATCTGGATACACCAAATCTTCTGGGATTTAGGCTTTTGTGATCTGATGATTTGCCCTAACCCTAATGCAAACCCTAGGGTTTGCACAGGATTGTACAGACTACCAAAACACGAGTCAACGCGACGGGACAACAGTAGCCGACGACAGCCACAATCACAGCCGCCGCCCTGCTGCCGTGCCGCGCACCGCAGCCGTGCGCCCGCGCGCGCGCTGCTCGCGCCCCGACTTTGCGTGCCTGCGCCCGTCGTCGTCTCCGTCGGCCCTGCTTTGGCTCCATCTTCGTTCTTCGTTCTCGACCTGTCGAAATAAATTAGAAAAATTACAGAAAAACTATTCTATTACAATTTTCAAATCTACACTAATCACGGATTTTCTCGTGATTTTACAAAATTAATTCAGCCCTACACAGATAAACCACCGCGCGCTGAATTACACGGGTTGCCACGAGGAACAAAAACCATCCACAATAAACAATAAATCCAAACATGCATAATGAATTTAATTTAATTATGAACAACAGAGCCATAAATAAGAAACCTCACTCTTATACCAATTGTAGGGTTTTCACGTGAACTGAATCACCAAAACCAAACAGAACCGGATCGATTTATGGATATTGCACATAATCTAAATTCACAAAACCCTAGTATGCTCCTATGAATTTAATTCAAAATTGTGGATTGTGAGATTACCGTAAATCCGTCGAGTCTGAACCGATCTTTTGCGTTTAAATTTCCAACTTGAATTCAACCACGCAATCCAATTATATCTGCGGAACAAGAAATTAGATCTCTAATTTCTTAGAATAAAATCGAAAATAAAGAAATCAAGAGAAAAAGAATCTGTTCTCCAGATTAGATCTTCAGATCTGTATCCCGGTGCTGATCAGATCTACTCCTGGTGAGGACTCCCTAGATTTGTGGCTTGAGCAGGACCAGAATCGAAATTCTCCTCCTCTGACAATGAAGTCGGCGCCTCTCTCTCTCTGCCCTAGGGTTTTGACTGATTTGAATAATCACAAAAGAGTGGCTAGGGTTTCCAGAGAGAGTGGTCTATTTATAGACCCAGGGTTTTATCCCTAATGGGCTACTGGGCTCAATTCAGCACACTTATTTAGGCCAGACCTGGGACCTAATGCAAATAATAAAGTGGGCGTATAAATTAATTAATTCCCATGTCCACAACCCAGGATACAATTAATTAATTAATATTAATTCTTTTTCACCACAGAATTAATACTGACCTACCCCTTTATTACCACGTTATGAGAACGGGCTGCATTAATTGAGAATCCCATATTTAAGGTTACCGGACATCCATTAATTAATCGGAGCCTCTGACAAGCTCTAACTACAATTAATTAATATCTTATTATTCCTGAGTAGTACCACTCAAACCTTATCACTCGTGCCTGAACTTAATCAGCCTGCAGGACTTTGACACGATGAATGTTATTGAGCTCCTCAGGGAATGTCCCCATCCTATTACTCGGATATGGATACCTAAACCCAGTCTCAGGCGGTACTACAAGAACTGCTGTTACCCAAGATGCGGATATACGAGCACGTTACTTAGGCTCTCCACCATGGCAAGTCAAAGCAACAGTCAACCCGTGCAAACCCCTGAACCATCGTTAGGGTTTGGACTCAATCAATATAACGAGATCTTGTATTCGCTTATGTCAGACAGACGAATACATCTCACTACGGTCCATCAATATGCCACCTCTGCGTACCAGCATGTCAAGTAACCAAGACAGACTCCATATTATGACAATGCCGCAGCCATCCGGATAGACGTATCCTCATACGCTGTCTCGGCTGTGATCAGGTTTATGTCTCACTAGGTCAAGTGATCATACTGTCTTCTGCGATCTACAACACGCCGTTAGATCGTCCCTATCGGTGAGACAAGAGGATACCATTGTTCATACATGTACGATTGTTAACAGATAGGAGAAATAGAGCGTTGTATACTCATTATAATAAATGCTCTCAGTATACAAAACCCATCATCGAGGTGGATACCAAAATCATTAACAAAAAGGGGGATACCAGCCCTACCCACCGAGAGCTCATCCAGGATTTTCATATGCTCAGCCTGAAGGTGCCGAACACCCTCCACTAGACTTCGATGTTCAAAATGGAGAGATCATGGAGAAGATGAAGGAGATCCTAGATGAGGTTTTGCAAAAGTTCATCAAGGCATCCTACTATCGAGTTGGCCAAATAGAGCAAGAAGCTGCAGGGGTCAACTCCAAAGTGGACACACTTGGAAAGCTCGTGCAGATAATCGAGACGCAAGTCAGTCAGATTGCTACCTCATTTGGTATGCAACACAAGCAAGAAAAGCTTCCGAGCACCACCGAAGTAAACCCCAAGAACCAAAAGGAGTTCAAGACAATCAAATTGAGGTCCGGAACCAGCTACACAGGTCCAAGAATGTCCCAAAATGAGTTTGGGGGAGAAGAGGAGGAATTTCCCATAGGAATGTCCTCTGTTTCGACTGACACAACCTGTGTCAATCGATATAGAGGACAGAAGGAGGCACACATGTTGGATGATGAGAATGAATTGATTGACAGGAACTCAGTGGGTGTGTCGATCGACACAGAGGGCAGGCCGACACAATTCCTGCCTAATCAACACAGAAGTCACCCCAGCTCAACAATCCAAGTTCCAAAGCTACTCTGACACCTCTGATGCCCTTTCCTCAGCGGTTCGCCAAGCAAAAGGAGGATTCCAAGTTCTTGAGGTTTGTGGATAACTTGAAGAAGATAAGTATTAACTTACCATTGATAGAGGCTTTCAGAGAGATTCCGGGCTACATGAAGTATCTTTGCAAGTTGATGAGCGAGTAGACGCATGTTGTGGAGAATTCCACTGTGAAGATCCATGCATAGTGCAACTGATACGATCCCCGCCAGGAAGGTTTAGATCGCAGCCTAGGAACTCGAACGAATGGACTCAGACACAATGCGGAAGCATCTAAAGTTGATAATAGGGGAAGATCCAACACCTTTGGATTCAAAGACCTTCAAGTACCATAGTCCAGAATAAATCTCTGAAGACTCAAGAAGCGAATTGATCCAACAACGAAGGATATACATGAAGACACTACCAATGGATATGATTGTCCAATTGATTAGTCGAGATTCGAAGCCTATGATTAATATAGAATTTTGAAAATTGAACCTTCCGAATTTAAAGGAGAAAACCTCACAATTTTTATAAAAATCTGAAAACTGAATAAAATGTTCAATAACTAGGCCTATATATAGGCAACTCAAATCCTACACTAATAAGGTAACTAATTTCGAAAATTAAAGGAATAAAAATTCAAAATTTAATTAAACAAGGCCTAAACATGTTGGCCCAAAATAGCTGATAAATTAAACTAAGCTCAATCATTACACATAATTAAATTAATAACTTTTAGGTCTTCGTTTAATTCCTCCAACACCATCGAATCCTTGGAAATATATGCAGCCCAAATATCATTAATCAACAAACTCAATCCAGCCCTCAAAGTCCTTGCTCGAGCTCTAGTCATCGGCCCACTCAGAATGTAGATTGGATCGTCTCTCACAGCTGCTATTTGGGCTCCATCATTCCCCTCCTCTTCAAGAGAATTTGTCCTCAAATCCAAGTTGTCTCCTACCTCAAAAGTACTTAAATCAACAACATTAAACGTAGAACTAACATCATACGCACCTGGTAAGTCCAATTTGTATGCATTATCATTCACTTTCTCCAACACTTGGAAGGGATCATCTCCACGAGGTAACAACTTCAATCTCCGCTGCAAAGGAAACCTCTCCTTTCGCATATGCAGCCAAACCCAATCTCCAAACTCAAACAACATCTTCTTGTGCCATTTATTCACTTGCTTGACATACTGCTCAGTACGACACTCTATGCCTAGCCTTCTCATGAATCTGCTTCACAAAATCAGCTCTTTTCTGCCCATCAAGGTTAGTAAACTCTTGTACAGGTACTGGAGATAAATCCAAAGTAGTCAAAGGATTAAATCCATACACAATCTCAAAAGGGGAAATCTGAGTAGTATGATGAACTGAACGATTATAAGCAAACTTAACATGAGGCAAACATTCTACCCAATTCTTAATATTCTTCCTAAGTACAACTCTCAACAAAGTAGATAAAGTCCTATTCACAACTTCAGTTTGTAGATGACAAGTAGTAGAAGACAACAATTTAGTGCCTAACTTACACCAAAAAGTCTTCCGAAAGTAGCTCAAAAACTTAGAATCTCTATCAAAAACAATGGTCCTAGGAATAACATACAATCGCACAACTTTCCTAAAGAACAAATTAGCAACATGGGATGCATCATCAGATTTATGATAAGGAATAAAATGATCCATCTTAACAACCACAAAAATAGAATCACTACCACGCCCACTACGTGGCAAACCTAGCACAAAATCCATAGAAATATCAACCCAAAGTGTAGTAGGGATAGGTCAAGGGGTATACAATCCATGAGAACTTGACCTGGACTTAGCCTGTTTACAACTATTGCATCTACCACAGATCCTCTCAACATCATGTTTCATGCGAAGCCAAAAGAAATGCTCATGCAACACAACCAAAGTCTTAGCAATACCTAAATGACCCATCAAACCACCTCCATGTTATTCTAATAGCAATAACTCAAGCAGAGAACACCTAGGAATGCACAACTCATTTTTCCTAAACAAAAATCCATCTTGCCTAAAGTATTCACCACTAGCAGATGTCTCACATGCAACATATATATCACCGAAATCTCATCAGAAGCATACAAACCCTTATTGCACTCAAATCTAAGTAACTTAGCATCTAAAGTAGAGATTAAGGCATATCTCTGAGACAATGCATCAACCACCACGTTTTCCTTACCTTGCTTGTATTTGATGACATAAGGAAAGATCTCTACAAATTCAATCCATCTTGCATGCCTCTTATTCAGCTTGTGCTACCCTGTAGATGCTTCAGTGTATCATGATCGGTGTGAATAATGAACTCCTGAGATCACATGTAATGCTGCCATGCTTTTAAGGCTCTCACCAATACGTACAACTCCTTATCGTGGGTAGGATAGTTCAACATCGCACCATTCAGCTTCTCACTGAAGTATGCCACGGGCCTCTTCTCCTGTATCAACACTGCACCAATACCAACTCCAGAAGCATTACATTTTATCTCAAATGTCTTAGAAAAGTTAGGAAGAGATAGTAGCGGGGCATGTGTCAACTTATACTTCAGCAACTCAAAAGAGTTCTCTTGCTCTTCTACCCGTCGGAACTCCACATTCTTCTTAATCACTTCAGTCAGTGGAGCTGCAATGCTACTGAAATGGGGTACAAAACGCCTATAAAAGCTAGCAAGTTCGTGAAAACTGCAAACATCGCCAATGTTTTTAGGTTGCGGCCACTCCTTAATAGCTCGAATTTTCTCTTCATCCACCTGCACTCCATCTGCACTAACAACAAAACTAGGAAACACCAACTTATCCATGCAAAAGATGCAGTTTTTCATGTTAGCAAACATTCTCTCCCTGCGAAGTGCATCTAAAACAGACCTCAAATGCTCAAAGTGATCATCATGACTCCTACTATAAATCAAAATATCATCAAAATAAACCACTACAAATCTGCCAATAAAAGCTCACAAAACTTGGTTCATAAGACGCATAAAAATACTAGGAGCATTAGTTAAACCAAGGCATGACTAACCACTCATACAAACCAAGCTTAGTTTTAAAAGCAATTTTCCACTCATCTCCCTCCTTGATCCTAATCTGATGATAACCACTTTGTAGATCTATCTTAAAAAACACACAAGCACCATGCAACTCATCTAACATATCATCTAAACGAGGGATAGGATGGCGATACTTAACCGTAATGTTGTTAATAGCACGACAGTCGCAGCACATACTCATGGTCGAATCCTTCTTAGGCACAAGCAAAACTGGAACAACACAAGAACTCAAACTCTCCCTCACATGCCCTTTGGCACGCAACTCTCCGATCTGCGTCTCCTATTCTTTTGTCTTCTCTGGGCTGGTTCGGTAAGATGGTCTATTCGGAAGGGTAGCTTTAGGCACAGAATCAATCTGATGCTCAACCCCACGAATGGGTGGCAATCCAGCTGGGGTATCATTTTGGAAGACTTCCTCAAAATCCTGTAAAAGAGAGGAAATAGAAGGGGGTAGAGAATCAGGAATGTTAGTTAAAATCATGTTCTCCTTGTAGATCAACAACACCATTGTTTTCTCCTCATGAACCACCCAATTCAGATCCCCAACTCTAGCTAGAAAGGATTGCTGCACCACCCCTTTCTCCTTATTTTTTTGTGATTGCACATCTTCACTCGACTCCTTCTGTAACTGGACTTGATCCTCATAGACTTGTTTAGGGGTCAGAGGAACAAGTGAAATCTTTTTCTGCTTATAATCGAAGGAATACTTGTTTGTGATACTATCATGATTCACAAGCCTATCAAACTGCCACGAACGCCCCAAAAGTATATGACTCGCCTGCATAGGAATCACATCACACAGCACCTCATCCTCATATTTCCCTATGTGAAACGGCACCTTGACTTGCTTCACCACTTTGATGATGCCACTATCATTCAACCACTGCAGCTTGTATGGCCTAGGGTGCTTCATCACTAGTAACCCTAGTTTCTGCACTATTGACTGACTCGCCACATTGGTGCAACTGCCTCCATCTATAATCATGGGGCAGATCTTATCGTTGATATGACAACGTGTATGGAAAATGTTCTCTCTCTACTCAACACCTTCGGCGGCAGGCTGTGCATTCAAAGCCCTTCTTATCACAAAACTCAGCACTGCGGGTGCAATAATCTCTTCTTCATCCTCATCAGGATCATTCAAATCAGGCATCTCCGGGTCGGTCTCCTCATCAATCACAATCTCTCCATCATTTCGAATCACCATGACTCTGCAATTTGGGCAATTTTTAGCAATATGCCCAAAACCTTGACACTTATAACACTTGCAATCTCTATTACAAAAGTCAGTGGTAACAGATTTACCTTAAGCTACGGAACCTGATCTAGGCTTCACAAACGACTTATTCTCCCCTCAAGACTGCTCATCTTCCTTCCTCGACGGAGCTTGTTTTGGTGTTGAACCACTTTCAGTCTGGTATTCTCTCCTCCTTGTAGGGTTCTGCCTTGTATTACTATTGTTGCCCTTCCTCTTGAGTTGTCCCTCTATCTTGATTGACATGTGGACCATGTCATCCAGCTCAACATAATGCTACAGCTCCACCGCATTCCGAATATCCCAATTCAATCCAGTCAGGAACCTAGCTATCATCACCTCTCTTAGCTCCACTACATTGGCTCGGATCATAGCCACTTTCATCTCTTTATAATACTCATCCACACTCTGGGTGCCCTGCCTCAAACTCTGTAACTTGTTATACAACTCTCGGTAATAATGATTCGGCACAAAGCGCCTCCTCATAACATCCTTCATCTCATCCCATGTCTCTTATAGGTCTCTCCCTATTCCTCCTCCTCCTACTGACCAACTAATCCCACCACACGAGAGCGTAATCAGAGAACTCTACTGTAGCCAGCTTTACTATCTTCAATTCAAAGTAGTTGTGGCATTCAAATATCATCTCCACCTTTTGCTCCCACTCTAGATACAACCCGGGGTCATTCTTTCTTTGAAAGGACGGGATGTTCATCTTCATTGTTCCCAGATTGTTATCATATGACTCCTCCTTGGCATAGTCATCGACATCCTCTTCATATTGAGGATTCTATCTCCTATACGAGCCTTTGCCACCTCGATTGGCGCATCCTCCTTTCCAGGTATTCTTATGACTATCAGATGAGTCTCATCGAGTCTTTTCTATCAAAGAGATCTCAAAATCATCCATTCGCTGATGCATGACATTCATCTCACTCTTCAGCCACCTAATCACTTCGGATTTCATGGCCTCCATCATGTACTTGACCTGACCACCACCAACAATCTCATCTCCTTTTAACTCCTCAGAATTATGACTTTTAGACATACCTGCAAGAATGGTTAGATAAACAAAACAATAGAAGGACCTCACCACCTCACATACACTCGTGTATCATTCTCAGTATGAATGGTTTTTCAATCCCTCGAATAATCTCACACTCTCTTGCCTTTTACCACTCTTTTCTCCTTTCTGAAAAACTCATAAAAATCCTATAAAATTCCACGGACTTCAATTCGACTAACCAACTGGATGGGAAGACTATAGATGACTCGAGGAAGGAAAATGATCAGAAACGAACAAAAAAAATTTTGGAAAAACTTTTGGAGGGCAATAACTACTTGAAACAAAGGAATTCGGCCAAAAATGGACACCGAACGCAAAAACTACGACAAAAACAGAATTTACCGACAAAACAGGCAAGAAGGCACTTGTAGAAATCAAGAATTTAGGTATTTTTGAATTATTTTTAATCCCTTTTTTTATTTTCCCAACTCCTTTTTTTACTTTTTTTTACGAATATTTTTTCCCTTTGAACTTTTTCTTTTTTATTTTTATCGAATTTTCTTTCTTTTTTTTTAAATAAAATTTTGCCCCCCTTTTTTTATATGGTAACTACCAAATTGTTTGGTAATTCAAGAAGGAAATAATATGACCACTAAGGAAAGGTATGAATAAGGTAAAAGATACAAGGAATATATGAATTGATCTAATATGGTAAGAAATATAATTCAAATCTTGACTCACAAAGAAGTCAACAATTTGAAACCCAACACATAGAATTTCGAATCAAACAAGAAACAAGACAACGAGAGACACAAAGAAATACAAATCACAAATGACAGAAAACAAGACAAGACAAGACTCGATTTTTAAAGGAGAACTGAATCCTAAACTAATAAGGTAACTAATTTCAAGGAGAAAACCTCAAAATTTTTATTAAAATCTGAAAACTGAATAAATTGTTCAATAACAAGGCCTATATACATGCAACTCAAATCCTAAACTAATAAGGTAACTAATTTAAAAAATTAAAGGAATAAAAATTTGAAATTTAATTAAACAAGGCCTACACATAATTAAATTAATAACTTTTGGGTCTTCGTTTAATTCTTCCAACACCATCGAATCCTTGGAAATATTTGCAGCCCATATATCTTTAATCAACAAACTCAATCCAGCCCTCAAAAGTCTTTGCTCGAGCTCTAGTCATTGGCCCGCTCGGAATGTAGACTGGATCGTCTCTCATAGCTGCTACTTGGGTTCCATCAGCAACTTACTCCTTTAAAAAAAGATTTCAATCAAGTGGAGTGATCTAGGATGCTTCTCGATTCCAGTCGAGAATGGGGGGATTGAATTCAAAAGGTGTTGTGCAACACTGGTGCCAACATCAATCTTATGTCTTACTCCATCTACAAGCGCCCCAACATTGGAGAGATGAGGCCTACTACAATCACACTGCAGATGTCAGACAGATCTGTATCTCGCACCAAAGATATACTTGAGGATGTTCTCATTCGTGTGGGTAATCTAATTCTCCCTACAGACTTTGTAGTGCTTCATATGAAGGAGAATAGCAATACACCCCTCATCTTGGGACGAGAGTTCTTGGATACTAGTGCTGCACTGATTGACTGTCAAGGAGGAGAAATTACACTACGAGCTAATGATGAGAGGATCACGTTCACGCTCAACAAAATCCGGAAGCAATCCGAATGCAATTGAATCACCTCTATAGAAGACTTTGAGGATGAAGTGGAAGAAACTGAGGAAGAAAAAGAGGACCCAGATGCCATTGAATGGGAGTAAGGGAATGGGATGACAAAATTGCCAATTACACCATCCAACCCCGAGCTCACCGCTGTCATACAAGATCGGTTGATCTACATGGTGGATGCCCGAGAAAGGCGAATCCGCACCCATCCTCCATGGACTTGAGAAAAATAGGTATCGTCGAGCTATGACGTTAACTAAAGCACTTTTTGGGAGGTAACCCAACCTTTAAATGCTTTATTTCAAGCTCTTTTGTTTTGTTTTACTTTTCAATTTTCTGTTTTTCCTTGGTTATTTTCGAAAAAAAAAGAATTTTTTTATTAAGGATCGAACTTTGTTTCGATCGACATGCTTGATGCAGATCAACACAGAGGTCCAGACGGAGCAAATCTTTCAACTCAAGGAGCAAGTCAACATGAAGGTTATGTGTCGATCGACAGGGCCCCTATCGATCGACACAAAGTGCAAACAACTACAAATCTTTGTCGCATAGCGCTGATTCATCCGGTGGATAAAAGCATTGATGTCTGAGATCAACAATCAGGTACAAGTTCTTATTGTTGTCTGATTTTCAAATTTTTTTTAACTCTCCGAGTTCGAAATAAGTTTGGGGGATGTGGACAAGAAATCCGAACTTTCTTATCCCTTTCATTTATTTTGCTTTATGTTATTTAAATTTCTTCCTAGAAAAAAAATTGATTTAGTGATGAGCAAATTGTTGAGTATTTGAACCTATTTGAACTTATTGTGAGTTTGAAAACGATTGTGGATTGTTTGATTTGATTTTAATTGTGGTTGATTACCTATGAAATTAAAATACCACGTGATAGGATTGAATTGAAACTTACACTTGCATGATGTTTGAGTGGATTGAAATTGATTGTGGAAGAAAAATTGAACCCAAGTGAGAATTTGATCCTTTATTTGTTCACGTGATATTTGCATGTATGTTCTCGTTTCTCTAGAACTTATTTCTATTTTGTTCCGAGACTGCATAATGTACACAAGGATAGAAAATGATTTTTGGCTATATTTGTTAGCCAAATTATCCTAAACACTGTCCCTTGTGATATTTTATCCATAGAATAGCCCATTTGAGCCAGTTACTTCTTCTTTCTTGGTCTATGAGTTAAGAAAAATATTATAGTTATGTATTGTCTATCAGAGAGTGCTATGAAAAAGTTAAATTGTATTCTGTTTATAGGATTTGGGTGAAATAAGGAGAATTGTTATAGGTGGATGAGAAATTTTTAATTGGTGTACAAAAGAAGGTTGGGCTCTTGAAAAAGAAAAAAAAAGTGAAAAAGTTTGTCTGTGTCCTTATAAGCTCAAGAAAAAAAATTATAGAGCATAATAGGATTAGAAAAAAAAAAGAAAGAGCCTTGGTTTGTGTTGGAAATATTAGGATAAAGGTGGATGAAGAGAATAGAGTGAATTAAGATTGATGGGGTGGATGCAGTTGAGTTAATTTTAAGTCACTTGACCATATTTCCCTACCTTTCACAAAAAGCCTACATTACAATCAAATGAAATGTCCTTCTGATTCTTGAATTGTGTGCACATTTGAACAGTGGAGATTCTAGAAATTTTTCAAGCCTATGGTAGAATTTTATTCATACATATTATGAGTTCTTTCATTAAAACCCAAACACTTGTGTGAATGAGTGAAACACTTTCTTGTGAGTCTTCCGCAGTTGATGGATTTCTTATCTCAATCGAGTTGCTTGTTTGATGTGGAAATTTGATTCTTGAATGTGATGAATCTTGTGAGGCATTGCACTTTACCCTGCATGAGATTTGTTTTCTTCTTTTCTTTTAATTGAGGACAATCAAGCATTCAAGTTTGGGGGGTTTGATAAGCTCATATTTACACTCACTTATCCATATTTTTCTCCTTTGTTTAGTGAAATTAGATTAGGTTTTTAGTTATTTTCGTGCATGAGTGCATTATAGGGGATGTTATGCTTGCCATGGTGAGTTTTGTAGGTTTTTTAGGCTAAAAGTCAGCAACAGATGAAAAGAGCCAAGTTTGACAGAATTGACACTTTGATTGACACACAGGAAGTCGACCGACGAGAAAGACAAGCAAAAAAATTGAAGTTGGACCTCTTTGTCGAGCAACAGGGAGCATGTCGATCGATACAAAAGTTGGATGTCGATCGAGTGGCAAGGCAAGATAGAGTCTCGACACAAGCAAGTGTGGCGATCGACATGAAGAGCAGATATGGTGGATCGAAATGGAAGTGAAAAGAAAGTCGACACAATGCATTTGTGTCGATCGACACTATGTATGTCGATCGACAAAAATGCCAGAGAAGGGAATTTCACCCAATTGGGTTATTTTTGATATTTTAGCCCAATACCCTGTTTAGATTTTTCACTCCTCTATAAATACCAAAATCATTAGGCTAAAAAATATTCATTAATTTACACTTAGGATTATTCAACATTGGATTTTTTCCAAGACTTTGAAGGTTCCTCTTTATATTGTAAGGTATTTTATGTATTTTAATAATTTGAATCCCTTATTTCCATCCATGTTTAGTGGCTAGAAACCCTAGCAGATTCTAAGGCTTTGATAATCATTTCTAATGCATGATTAAATGATTCAATTTAGAAAGCATGGTTTAGTTCTTGGTTTTTATTCAAATCAAAACTAGAATTAATGAAGAATCGAGAGATGAAATTAATATAGGTTTGAAAGTTATTAATTGAAGGACCGAGAGGTAAAAATTTAGTAATAGGAAGAGAGAATTGGATGAAATTATTTTATGTCTCACAAAGTAGATTCAATTTGTACAATTAAATCTAGATAATTATCGAGATTGGCTAATTTTGTGTTCCTGAGACCGAGAGGAGATAGTCACATATTAGTAATTATATTTATTTTTTTGATAAAGTGTCATAACAACTTGTAATTTTTATGAATTGTATTTTAGGTGTGGGCCTGTGATGTAATTATGCTATTAGGAGCCTCCTGTGTGAAATTACTTTATCCAAATTATTATCCCCACTTTGTTAAATGGAAGTTTGGCAAGGTAAAAACTAGAGATTGGTCGGCATTCTTTCGTGATAACGTATGTGAATTTTTAACTATGTTTTTTCATAGATTTTATAATTAAGTATATTAATTGATTATATCTCTCAATTTTTTGCAGTTCATAGCTTTCTGCTAGTTAGAGCCTACACTTGTGGAGAGAGCTATAGTGTATTACATGTCATCCTTGCTTCCTGTGTGATTGGTGTTGAATATCGTGCCACCGAGAAACCGATACAACTGGTCAGGAGAAGAGATTATGGGATGCCCCTTCTCCATAGTCATGCACAGCGAGCCGCCAGTGACAAGATCAAGCTGACGCAGATGCACAGTCACAAAGGATTTCTCATGAAACAGACAAGGAATCATGGACCCATTTGCAAGGAGGTGATGATGCACGAGCCTCATCACATGATGTTGAGAAGGAGAGAGAAGCCCAACCACAATTGTGTATGCGTGGGGGAGGACACGACCAGACAACGCCGTCAGCACGCTCATGTAGACAGCACCGTCGTCAGGTAGTTCATCATTGAATGGGGACTTTCCTAGCGGATTTAGAGGATATTGATCTCGTAGAATGGTGAAGATGATCACTTTTATAGTGAATAACATAAAAATTAATTGTTAGGAAAATATTCATTGATTAATTGCTTAAGTCTAGCATAGTCTAGCAACTCTTTTGTAATGTCCTATTTAGAAAATTTATCGAGTTGAATTAGATTAGAAGTGATTGAGAAGATTGCTGAAGGATTCAGCAAATGGAACAAAGAAAATCAGATTCCAAGAAACTTCGGAAATGCCAGAGTCGCTAGCAGACAAATTGACTGCTAAGGAGTTACCAGTCAAGTGCTAAGAAGAATGATTGCTAAAGTGCTAAAAGAAGAGACTGCTAGGAAAATTTGCTCAGCAGTCAGGAGTAAAGATCTAGTAGAATGCTAAAGGAGTTAGCGTTCACTATTTGCTTAGGAGATTGCTAGAAGCTATAGCAATCAGGAAGCAAGATATCAAGTGATAGCAAAATGCTGAAGGAGTCAGCATTCGCTAGTACTTAGCAGATTGCTAGAAGATCTCAGCAATCAAAATGCTTAGCAGAGTACTCCCAACATTCTCCGTTAGAATGCTAAGTAAGGAGATACTCAGCATATACTTGCTTAAGACGCCCGTTCTGACAGTAGGTACAACAAAGGACAAATAGCTTTCCCAAAGTAAGTAAAAATGAATTGTACACGCCGGAAAGGACGAAAAGCAAGTAGCTCTTTTGGACAAGGAGGACCGTTGTGTCTAACGGGTCTGGAGATTCAAAGTTTGAATCTCCAGATATAAAAGAGAAGTCCAAATAAGAGAGAGAATCCTCTTCACGACTAACACTTGCTCATACGAGTGAAAGCTTTACAAACGAACAAAAGCAAAAAGAGAGTAGTCAGTTAAGAGCTCCTTAAAGATAAGAATTCAAAGCTCTCAACAACTCTAGTTTCCCCTTCATTGAATATCTGACACTACATTGAAGAGATTCCTTGACTTTGCTCAAGAATCTAATCATTGGGATAAGTTCCATCCCAAGAAGCATCCAACAGTCACATCTCTAAATAGAGTATGAGTCCGACGGGCGGTAGCCAACCCCCAGAAAGTTCGGAAGGAATTATAAAGCTTCCATAGCAGTAAAGGCAAGTTTTACGAAGGTGCACCCTTGACTTAGCCGCCGCTGCCGACGAGAAGATCCAAGTAACGGAGGATAGTATTGTAGTGGCTGGCTCGATAGCTCACCACCTGCTACAGGAGATAGGCGATTCCTTGTACTTGACCATATCTTTTTAGTGAAATTCTCAGTGTTCGACTAAGGAGTGGACGTAGATCTTAAAGGATCGAACTACTATAAACCTTGTGTTCTTACTGTTTTATTATTTCTACTATTTGTGGATTTAAAACCTTGCAACCTCAAGTTGCTAGAGTATATCTCTGAAACAATCTAACACCTACCTCGAGCTAAGCATTTGGAAAAGAAACTAAGTGCAAGTTACTTTATACATTCTGCTGCATTTGTTAAGTAGCTTTAGGCCGCTTATAACGACTCTGATCAGGGACCAACAAGTGGTATCAGAGCAGGAGGTCGTAAGACTTACTGCTTCTAAGTCGCTTTTGACTAGATCTACATTTTCCTTTGCACTGTTTTTGTGTTGTTTAGTTCAGAACACAAAGATTGCCAAGATGAACCATACTCTACCCAAGTATAACAAAGAGAAGTTCAACTCATGGCAGAAGATGGCCACCATCCAGCTCCAAAGCATACATCCAGAGATGGTGGACGTTCTTTCTAAGGGGCCTAAAAGGATCATGAAGCCCAATATTTTTGTAGGTTCAGTTGTTGAGGGGCAACTGAGACCACCTCCGATGGTCGAGAAGACGTTCGATGAATGGACGGTCGAAGATAAGAAAAGAGCCCAGCTAGAATATCTAGCAAAGAAGCTTATACTTGACAGTTTGTCTCCGTTGATGGCAGACAAGGCTCTGGACTTTGATATTGCTAAGGAGATGTGGGACTATGTCTGCGCATCCTCCCAGGAGACAGACCAAATGAAATGAAACAAACTCCAGGTAGATGTCGATAAGTATGAATCTTTCTCTATGATTGCAGGTGAATCCATTCAAGCAATGGAAGAAAGATTCAACACCATCATTGGAGAACTCTGGAACCTGGAAAAGACGTACGAAAATAGTGAAATGAATAACAAGATCATTTCTAAGCTCTTTCAAAGAAGTGATTGGTTTGTAAAGATGATGAGCTTGAGCGAAAAGGACCTCAGCAAGATGTCTACATCTAAGGTATTTGCTCAACATAAGGCTCATAAATTTAAAATACAGCAATCAAAGAAGAACAAAGCCGCTGCTGCGCAAATTTCGTCATTAAATGTTGTACACCCGGAGGACCTAACATTCTTTGTGAAGAAAGATGCTGGAAAGTGGAAGCCGAGGAAGTCCTTCCACAATGAGAGATCTGCACCAGCTTCACCAGCGAAGGAGGTTGCCTCAACCTCAGGTTCACAACATGTACATCTCAAGATAAGTGAGCTCGAAGAGCAGATGCGAAAGCTTCAAAAGCTCATGCTGGAAGCCAAAGCAGAAAAAAGAAGCTAAGGAAGCTAAGCTCACATCCTCCTCCAGATCAGCAGAGAGAAAGCCTGGGACGTGCTTCGAGTGCAATTCACCTGATCATCTAAAGCACGAGTGTCCTAAGGTCAGCAAGGAGAAAAGAGAGCACCTCAAGGAAAGATTTGAAAGGAGAGCTGTCAAAGCGGTCACAAGAGCGTTGCTGACAAGGACAGAGGTCCCTGACATCCCCGAAATTATGAGAGTACTATTCATCAGAAGTGGATGATGAGGAGGCCATGCTGGTCCTTATGGCAGATATTGTTGATGACCAAGATGCTGATGCTGACCAGAAAGCTGAGTTGGCTCTAGCAGTCGATACTCAGGAGGTATATTATACTAGCATTTCTAGTCCAGCAATCATACATGAATCGGAGGATTATTTTTTAGATTCCGAGGATGATTATCTCACAAAACTTTCCATAGAATTTTAAAAAATGTATGAGATAAAAAATTGCTATTGTGGGAGAGAATACCTCACTGAAACTAAAAGTTACATCTTTGACCAAGGAAGTCGAAAGACTAAAGTCTGATAGTGGGGAGCTTTTGAAACTCAAAGCTGATTACTCCAAACTTACTGATAGTTTTCAAAATATTGAAAAGGAGAATCAAGCTTTCAAGAGTAAACCTAAAGAGGATTGTATTTGTGCTTGAACATCCAGCAAGGCAGTTCTAAGTGCCATTGTGAGCCAACAAAGGAAACATTCTGATAAATTAGGATTGGGCCTTGGTTTTGTTGAAGCAAAATCCTCTAAGGGTGTTTTGAGTAAGAATGCAGAATTTTCTAAGCAGAAAAAGATTGTATTCGTTTCTGCTGGAAAAGTCAATGCTGATATGGGTAAAGGAAAGGCAATTGCTGAGTCCTCAACTGCTAAGCAGACAGATTGGCGTAGCAAGCATTCTTCTGTGGGATCTCAGCAAAGTACCCAGAGAATGCTTGCTAGGCATGCTACTGCTAGATCTCAGTAGAGTACCCAGAGTGTGCCTGCAAATCATGCATCTGCTGGATCTCAGCATAGTACCCAGGATGTCTGCTAGGCCATACTCAGCAGTGTCAAGGAGTAATGCTGAGCATTGTGCACCCAATGCTAGGATAGCATATCCTAGCTTTAATAGAGGCAAGCAGGTAGCATACCATGCTGTAAGACCATAGTATCCTAAGTACACACCACATAGGAGGAACACCTGCGTGAGGCCTGAGCCCAACCGTTTTCTTTCCAAAAGGACTATGAAGGCTAAGCACACTACTCCATCTCGTTCTAATTATGCGAAGTTTGCTTATCCAACGAAGGTTGAGAAGGTTGCTAAGGTTGATGTCAAGAAGAAAATCTTGAAAATCACCAAGATGTGGGTTACAAAGGGAACCGTGATCCATGCTAATCCTGCAGGACCCGATGCTAAGCAGGAACCTAAACAGAATTGTTGATTTTTGCAGGAACAGGGTCCAAGAGCTAAGACATCCGGAATGTCAAATGAATGGATCCTAGATAGTGGTTGCTCAGGCCACATGACGGGGCGAGAAGAGTTGTTCTCCGAACATAAAAGAGTTTATGGCCCCACAGTCATGTTTGGCCATAACATCAAAGGTCGAGTGATTGGAAGAGGATGCATCGAGGAAAATAGCATGAGGATAATAAATGTTGCCCTCGTTTCCAACCTCAAGCACAATCTACTGAGCATAGGCCTACTATGGGAGAATGGGTACAATGTGTATTTCATTAATACTGGTTGTGAGATTGTTAATAGTGCTATAGGTGAAGTGAAGCTAAGAGGCATCCGCAAGGGTAGCCTATATGCTGTTGATTGGCAAAGCAGCCAACAGCATTCATGCTTCGTAGCATTCAACAAGGAAGAGACAAATTGGCTATGGCATAAGAGGTTAACTCATCTGAACTTTAAAACCATTAACCACCTAGCGAAGCACAATCTTGTGGTAGGATTTCCTGAAGCGACCTTCAGAAAAGAAGGTGTGTGCAAATCTTGCCAACAAGGGAAGCAGACGAAGGCATCTTTCAAATCAAACCCGGAGAAGGCCACTTCTGAGAGAATCCTTGAGCTGTTGCACATGGATTTATTTAGCCCTGTCTCTCCACCCACTGTAAGTAAAAAGGTTTATACACTTGTGGTTGTTGATGACTTTTCCAGGTACACATGGGTCAGACTGCTAAGGACCAAGGATGAAGTAAAGCTCATCCTTCCAGAGCTGATCCTCAAGGAGCAGAAGAGCAAAGAGGTCACCGTTAAAAGAATCAGATCAGACAATGTGACTAAATTTTGCAATGGGATTTTTATAGATTTTTGCGCCGAAGCCGGAATCGGGCATGAGAAATCCACTGCTAGGACCCCCCAGCAGAATGGTCTAGCAGAGAGAAGGAACAGGACCTTGAAGAAAGCAGTACGGTCGATGCTAGCCGACTCTGGTCTGAGTGGAAAGTATTGGGGGCGAAGCAGTCATGACTGTCTGCTACACTCAAAATAGGAGTACAATCAATGGAAGATTAAATAAGACTCCTTATGAAGTGTATAATGGTCGTAAGCCTTCTCTGACTCATCTTCGTGCTTTTGGTTCTACATGTTATATTCATAACAATGGGAAGTCAAAACTTAACACTTTTTCGCCTAAGTCTGATGAAGGTGTGTTCTTTGGATATGGACACCCCTCTCACAAAGGTTATCGAGTGTTAAACAAGATGACTCAAGTTGTGGAAATAACTTGCAATGTTATTTTTTATGAGTCTACTCTAGTGCGCAAAATTATTAGAGAGAAAAAGGATGTCAATCGTAAGATCAATGATGTCCATGGTCAATCTATTGAGAACTCTTTCGAAAATGTGCAGATTGATCCGACTAGGTCGATGAGTGATTGTAATCCAACTCAAGCGCATTCAGCAGGTGACCAAACTGCTGAACAGGCCGATGATGCTAATGATCATGCTGAGGCCACCAACCAAATTTATCTTAACGATAATTTGGAGATTCTAGGATCTCTTGAAGAAGAAGATGAAGATATCCCAGATCAAGGACGAAATGCTGAAGGAAGGTTGGGAGTTACTGAGGAGATCTCTAAGGATGATGCTGAGATCCCAGCTGCTGAGATCCAGAATGATGAAGTCAAAAATGTTGAGATTCCTGTTGCTGAGATGCCGAATGCTGAGGTGCAGAATGCTGAACCCCAGGCGATTGCTGAGGAGAATGTTCTAGCAGAGAACAATTCAGCAGGCGAAGCTAGTAATGCAACCCCAACAACCAGCAATCCAAGACCGAGATGGCTACGAGGTCATCCCCTAGATGTTGTCATTGATGACGTCAATGATCCCGTAAGGACGCAACAAGGAAATGTGATGCTTGCATGTTACATATCGCATGAAGAGCCTACGAAGGTTGGAGATGCTCTATAATCTCCAGATTGAGTGAATGCTATGCAGGAAGAGCTAGCAGAGTTCACGCGCAATCATGTTTGGGATCTTGAGGACAGACCAGTGCATCAAAGTGTTGATGGAACCAAGTGGGTTTTCAAGAACAAGAAGGATGAATCTGGGACAGTCATCCGAAATAAAGCGCGTCTAGTAGCTAAAGGATACAGGCAATGCGAGGGAATTGATTATGATGAAACGTTTGCTCCAGTAGCTCGATTGGAAGCAATATGGTTGTTTCTCGCATATGCTTCCCACAATGAGCCTTAAGTCCTGCAGATGGACGTGAAAAGTGTCTTTCTTAATGGTGAGCTCAAAGAAGAAGTGTATGTTGAGCATCCACCAGGCTTCGAACAGGGAAACCAAGTGTATAGTCTAACGAAAGCCTTGTATGGTTTGAAGCAGGCATCGAGGGCATGGTATGGAACTTTGTCTATGTTCTTGCTGGACAATGGTTTCAAGAAAGGGAAGATCGATCAGACTCTCTTTCACATCAATGATTAAGGAAGCATTTTACTTGTGCAAATATATGTCGATGACATTATCTTTGCCTCTAAGAATCCAGTGTTATGTGAGAAGTTTTCAGAGCTCATGCAAAGTAACTTCCAAATGAGTATGATGGGGAAGATGTCCTATTTTCTTGGACTTCAAGTACAGCAATCGAGTGAAGGGATCTTTATACATCAGAGGAAGTATACAAGAGATCTCATTGCTAAGTATAGTCCAGAGAAGACGAAGAGCCTAAGGATTCCCATAAGCACGAGCTGCCAGATTTCTCTTGATGAAGGAGGACAACCTGTGAATCCTACTCTTTACAGAGGTATTATCGGATCCGTGCTTTATCTCACTGCTAGCAGACCAGATATTTCCTATGATGTAGGAGTCTGCGCGCGATATCAAGCCTATCCAAAGAAATCGCATTTGGATACTGCTAAGAGGAATATCCGATACCTCAAGTGCACCGAAAGTCTAGGAATTTGGTATCAAAGGTCTGATGGGCTAGCACTTAGTGGTTATTCCAACTCAGACTTTGGAGGGTGCAGGATTGATCGAAAGAGCACAAGTGGCACCTGCCAATTCCTTGGACATAAGCTAATAAGTTGGTTTAGCAAGAAGCAGCACTCTTTGGCTACGTCTACAACCGAAGTAGAATATGTAGCAGTCAAAAATTGTTGTGCGCAAGTATTGTGGATTAGGCAGCAACTTCAAGATTATGATATTGCTCCAGAATTCGTGCCAATCTACTGCGACAACAATAGTGCTAGGTCCATTATTAAGAATCTTGTACATCATTCCAGTACAAAGCATATTGACATCCGACATCATTTAATCATAGATCACCAAGAGAAGAAGGATATCGATGTTCAATACATATGCACCGAAGATCAGCTTGCTGATATCTTCACTAAGCCGCTTGCTGAGGCCAGATTTAAGGATTTATGTCTGAATTTAGGCTTCATGGAGTTTGAAGAAGCTCTGGATGAATGAGTTCATACTCTCATTCTTTCTGGATTTCTTGGATTTCTGGAGAAGATGGAGAGAAACTTATTCAAGCTTACGTTTTTTATGTGCTGAATTTTTGTTGCTAAAATTTGAATGCTACGCAAATGGTTGCTAAGTCCAATCTTTCAGCAGATCCTAAATAGTGGTGTCATGCAACAAGTGGTTCGGTGCAGAGGAATGCTAAGTCCAAGTTCTCAGCAGTTCCTAAGGAGTATAATATTCTAACACGTGGGTTAGACATTTACTAGAGAATAAATGCTGAGTCCAAGCTCTCAGTATTTTGTCAGAATGTTATGTTATTATACTCAACAAGTGGTGTCAGCAATCAACACTTTGGATGCTAGAACATGTGGATGCTAGAGATTGATTGTTGAGTCCGTGCCATCAGCATTCATATAGTCATTATATGAATGCTAGGATTTGAATGCTGAGTCCAAGCTCTCAGCAGTTCATTCCCTGCTAAAGATTCCAATGCTAGCATATTGCTGAGTCTAAGCTCTCAGCAATCCCAAAAAGTCAAAGCGCGAACTTTTTAATTTAAAATCCACTAAGTGTATGTGACACGATGCATTTAATGCATGCAACTGGCTGCGACAAATCAGAAGCTGACACATCAAAAGCACTCGAGCCTTTTTGGGCGTGGGGCACCATATGAAGAGTCTCGGATCTCCTGAACCATCTATTGAATCTGAAGCGGTGCTACCCGAACCATCAGATCCAGCACTCAGAATGTATAATAATCATACTTCGTCGAATTTGCAAACCTTCTGAACTTTGAATCTTTGAATCCCTAGCTTTCAAAAATTCCCAAACTCTCTCAAAATTCCTTGAATCTAAAAAATTCTCAATCATGTCTTCCAATCCTGAATCTTCCTCTTCTACCCAAAAACCTACTCAACCTAAAAACCGTCCTAAGTTAATCTTACGTCCTGTCGATGGCACGCCTCTACATGAAAGGCATGCACCGGGTTTTACGATGATTGTGAAGAAAGAGGATATCGATGATACGATTCCTTACGCTATCTTGGTTACTCTTGCCCACAAGAAGGAGCAGTCGGGGCTGTCCAATGCTCAGAAGAGAGCAACCCAGATTATGAAGGATAGGATCTTGTACACACCTCTTGCTGCTGTACAATTTTCAGATTGGGTTATGAATACCTTTGCCAAGGAGGAGGTAGTTCAATATTTGTCTGCAGAACCATTGAGGTTTCACCCTCATATGGTTTCGGAGTTTTATGCCAGGGCAGTCATAGCAGATGACCACATGTCGTTCACGACCTCTGTTTTTGGGACATTGATTACTGTCACTATTGAGGTTCTTGCCAAGACGTTCGGCCTTCGCAACTCAGGCAAACACATCGCAACCTATAAAGTTGTCAATACCGATGAAATGAAGGCTAGATGGGAACAATGGAAGAGACCCGATGTGATAGAGGACGCAAAGCATCCATGGAAGGTTGCTACCCCTACAAATCAGTTCTCGGAGGATTTTCGACTCCTCACTGATTTGGTTAATAAGATGTTCCAATGCGACACGGGGTCATATTCGGAACTATCTGTGAAAAAATATGATGTGATGATGGCGATAGTAGATGGAGTCGAAGGAAACTGGGCATAAATCTTTTTCGAGCGGTGGTTGGACCACGTGAAGAAGAATGTGAAGATCAAGCAGGAAGGGATTTTCACATCCAACGTGAATTTTGGGTTAAAGATTAGTAAGTTTATTGAAACCATCTTTCAGAAGGACGAACTCGACAGGGGTGAGGCGTTGCTCCCTACAGACTTCATTCTTCTGACGAAAAAGACGCTGGCCCCCTCCGATATGACCCGTCCACTCATACTAAAAGGGAAGTCCAATGTTGACCCCAACATTCCTACTTCTCCAGATGACGTGCATCCAGCAGAGCTAGCCTTTCAAAAGTTGGGACATGCAATCCCCATGATTGCTGAGGAGTTGATGCTACCAAGAAGGCTGCGGAAACGGAGAAATGTTTTCAGGATCTCACTGAGATTGAGAAGCTCGGAGATCTGCCTGCAAAGCAGATAGAAGAGATTCTTGCTAAGAAGCAAGAAGAGCAACCTGCTCAAGTACTGGGTCAGCTTGCAGCTACGATACCCAAAAGGAAGAGGAAAGACGCTCGTTTTCCTGAGAAGAAGAAGAGGACAAAAAGGAGGCTTGTCAAAACAACCGAGAAAGAAGCCGCACAGAAAGAAGCTTCTGAGAAGGCAGCATCTGATAAACCTGCATCAGCTACACCGGCTGTTGTGGAACAAGCTTCTGAGAAGACTCCCGCTGCTGAGGCACAAGGAAATGTAAGTCCACTTTCTTCTAAGCCTTTGTCTGAAAGGTTGAAAGCTATAAGGGAAAGAAACAGGAAAAGGATGTTGAACCAGCAGGCACAAGAGAGGAAGAGGTATAAGAAATAAATGGAAAGGATGACAATTGAAGCGAGGGACCGAAACTTAGAAGAATTTAAGGCCGCTGCTGATGAGCGTCCCGAAGGTCAAAGCGGAGTTCTTATTCGGGAGCCTACTGCTCACTCTGCTGAGGCTGTGGATGTTGGAGCATCCAGAGGAGGAGGTACTAGCATTGCTGGAGGAGGTGCTGAAGTTTCGCATGCTGAGGGGAGGACCAGCAGTGACATTCCTACCGCTGCTGTGCCAGAGCAATCACCAGCAGAGCGAATACCCGAGGAGCCTAGCATTGCAATTCCATTATTTGCTGAGGCAAGGCCAGAAGAAGAAAATGATGAACGATTTTTAGCCTCATGCTACTCCGATTCCAATTCCGACGGCGAATCTGAGGATGTCTACGATGTAAGATTTCTAAGAAAGATTCCGACCGGAACAAATGAAGAGCTCAGAGTTCCTTTCAAAGGACTACCAGGATGAAGATTCAAGATAAGGCGTGTAGTGTAATGGTGTGCACCAGTTTTTCTAGAGGAAGAGGTAAATGCCGATCTTTTCCCGATGATTTTTGAAATTGAAGAATTTGTGTTGGCGGAGATAGAGCGCGACATTGCAAATGTTTTTTATGTGGAGTTGGATGAGAACACCCCAGAAGGGAAGGTGCTGAGCAAAGAGTTTAGGAGATGGAAATTCTTTGATTATGTTATGCACCAACTCTACTTTGAAGAAAGAATGCTGGTTATCACCACCAAGGGGCTTAATTACTGGAGAAAGGAAGAGAAATGGGCCAATGATTGGATTCATCAAGTGGCCGGCACTAAACAATTCTTGGATAAGCAAGTCCTTGCCAAGCTTCAGGCTATTCGCGCCCATCGATTGTTTTCTACTTCTCACTCTTTGTCAAGGTCAAGCTTTGCTCTTGATGGGCACTCCGATGCTAGAATTGAAATATCTAATGTTGGGATTGTATACTGAAAGCATATATGATTAAGTGTTTTGTACACTGGTCTTCATATATGTTGCCGCAACAATGCTCGCTGTCTGATGGAACAAACATACAACGAACTATAATATCCTATTATATCGCCTATAGGGATGATCATATGGTGTGTAGTAGATCACAGAGCATCATATGAATCGTTTGACCTAGCGAGATATAAACAGTATCACAGCTGAGACTGTCCCTGGATAGGCTGTCGGTCTAAGCTGCGGCACATCGGTTCATAA
>JAPKLW010000026.1:308969-364951 GCA_026898455.1 Plectranthus barbatus | reverse complement strand
CTTCTCATGCTGGTGAACAGTGTCAGCATGAGCCTTTGATCAGCTGCAACTTACAACTCAAAAGACCTAAACAGGACTTTACATTTGAGAACTAGAGCTATTCTAGAGACAAACTGACGCTGGTTGGACTTAGGATTTGATCCACCAAAACACCAAAACTAGAATCTAAGCAAGTAGCTACTGGGGAAAGGAAACTTAGCCAAATTTCCCAACAAAGGGAAAAAGAGAGGATAGACTGCTCCGAGAGGATTTTGATTATGAGGATCCCAACGCTATGACAAGGAAGTACAGACCACAAACCAACGATGAGGGATTCAATATTAGCATCAATGCCAATAATTTTGAACTCAAAATCGGGCTCATTGAAATGGTTCAACAGAACCTGCTTGGTGGCCGAGCTGTGGAGGACCCTTACACACACCTTCAGATGTTTGTGGAGGCCTGCGACTTTGTGAAGTAAAACAAAGTTAACAAGGACGTTATCCAGTTGCACCTGTTCGTATTCTCACTAAGGGATGAGGTTCGAACTTGGATTACAGGCCTGGATTGCAACTTCTTCCCGCCATCTGTCATCATTTAGAAGAAGATGGATATCCTGCAGTTCCGTAAAAGGTTGATGAATCACTCTATGAAGCTTAGACTCGATTTAATGAGCTGTTAAGAAGATTCCCGAACATGGCTTGGACACAGTGTAGCAAGCCCACATATTCTACCGAGGGATGAATGTAAGGACACAAGAGTCAGTGGTAATACAGTTGGAGGATCCATTACGAGTAAGTCCGCTGAAAAAGCTCTCAAGCTATTAAAGAAGATGGCCCTGCATACTCAGAAATTTGGAAACCCAAGGAGAGCACATGTGAAGGTTGTTGAAAAGAAGAAGGGCGATGAGTCTTCGAAGAAAGAGCTGGAAAAGCTCTAAGGAGAGGTAGATAAGTAATCTGTATGATAATTGATTGCCAATGTTGCACAAGTACAACCAGAAGTCACAACAAATGTAAACTATGTGAACAGAGGCGGTCACCACTATCAGAATGAGCAACAAGGTGGCGGCTTGTAGGGTTTGAGTCTATGATGGACAACACGAGTTGCCATTAATGAATTTCTTGCCAAGGATGGTTCTTAGGATACCAGGAACAAATTTTAATTAAATAAACCATGCGATCCTATGCATGCTCCTACAAAATTAATTGCAGAGGATGGATTTAGAGAATACCTGATTTCACCGTTTGATCTACAGATCTAGATCTGATCCAATAACGATGAAATAACCTTAGATCTGAGATAGAACGCCGACGATGGATAGTTGTTCCTACAGATCTGATCTTTAGATCTGTTCCCTTGCTCCTTGGAAATCTGGTGAGGATTATCTACCAAGTTGAATCCGAGATCTGGAGAAATCGATCAGTTTCTCCCTTCCGGATCACCGTCGCCATCTCTCTCTATATTTTCAATATACTGAAAAGTCTCAATCATGATCTGATAGAGAGAAGGCCTATATATAGTGTTAGGGTTTTGAGAAACCCAAACCCTAATAGTCTTGAGCAGTTCATGGGCCAGACCAGGGACAAGATGCAATTAATAAAGTGGGCCCAATTTATTAATTAATCCTTCCTTGTTCAACCCATAACATTATTAATTAATAAAACATTGTTTTAACCTTCACCACGGTAACAATACTGACTCGCCCCTTTATTACCACGTTATTAGGAACGGGTTGCACCAAACTAACATGATCCACATATTTAAGGTTTTAGACATTCATTAATTAATTTGGCTTATGACAATCAGCCACAATTAATCAATCTCTTATTTCCTGAGTAATACCACTCACTCCTTTTCACTTATGCCTAAATTAAATAATTCGACCTGTAGGGTTTAGCATAATGAACCATGTGAGCTCCTCAGGGAATGTCACCATCCTGAAACGGATATGCTTACGTAAACGTCCAGTCTAAGCAGGCCACACACAAATTGCCAAAACCCAAAATACGAGTATTAGAGAACAAGTAAGACTCGCCACCTTGGCAAATCAAAGTGTGGTCAATCTGTGTGTGCCCCTTATCCTTCAGTTAGGTTTAAGATCATAGAAAGTATGTTAGGGATCTGGCTCATTCATATGTTAATGAGAATGGCACATCCCACTGTTGATCCCATCAATACATGACTATGTACCGACACATCAAGTAGCTAGGATAAGCCCACTTATGAACTGATGTGCCGCAGCTTAGACCGACATCCTATCCAGGGACTATCTCAGCTGTGATACTGTTTATATCTCGCTAGGTCAAATGACTCATATGATCCTTTGTGATCTCCTACACACCATATGGTCATCCCTATGGGCGAGATAATAGGATAATATGGTTCGTTGTATGTTTGTTTCATCAGACAGCGAGCATTGTTGCAGTAGCATATATGAAGACCAGTGTACAAAACACTGAATCATATATTCTTTCAGTATACAATCCCAACACGGCTACCAAAATTACCGACCAAAAACCCACCTGGGTTTTTCCTATGCTAATTTGGAGGCTGCAGAACTCCCTCCACCATGTTTCAACGTGCATAATGGGGAGATCACTTAGTAGAAAAAGGACAATCTGGATGATCTAGTAGCAAAATTCATCAATGCCTCAGATTATCGGGTTCAAAAATTGGAACAAGAAGTGGTCGATATTAATACAAAGGTTGAACGCATGGGGAAGCATGTGGAGATGATTGAGACTTAAATGAGTCAAATTGCTAATTCTCTTAGAAGAACGCACAAGCAAGGACAACCACCAGGCACCACAGAAGTGAACCCTAATAACCAAAAGGAGTGCAAAGTTATCACTTTAAGATTTGGAATGCGCTACTAAGGTCTGGAGAGGCATGAGGACAATTTTGTGGTTGAAATAGATGAAAATCTTGCAAATAATATCTTTGTTTTGATTGACACAAAACATGTGTTGGTCGACACAGAAAATATTGACGGATATGCTGAGGAGTCGAGCGACAAGGAACAACATCCTACATGCAAGGTTTTAACCGAGGTGCACATGTCGATTGATGCACCTTGTGTCGACCGACATGCGCACCCAGATACAAAGATCGATATGATCCCATGTCGACCAAAATAGATGGTGGTCCAACACCTCCAAGGTGAAAATTTAAAGGGACAAGCTGATCTCGGGCCTCCAATCAGAGTTTTTCCAAGCAGAAAGAGGTCTCAAAGTTCGCGAGATTTGTGGAAAACCTCAAGAAAGTAAGCATCAATCTGTAGTTGATAGAAGATTTAAGGGAAATTATGAGGTAGATGAAGTATCTCCGAAAATTTATGAGTGAGAATAAACAATTTTTTGAGAACCAGACTGTGAAGATCTGTGAGCAATGTAGCCTGCCACTTTAGAAGCAGGTGCCAAAAAAGAGAAGCGATCTAGGATGCTTCTAAATTCGAATTAAGATCAGGGGATTCACGTACGTGAGAGTATTATGCGATATTCGAGCCTGTGTCAATCAAATGTCATACTCCATCTACAAACATCTCCACATTGGAGAGATGAGGCCCACAGCGATAACTCTGTACATGGCGGATCACTCTGTGTCATGCCCCAAAGATATAATTGAAGATGTACTAATTGTTGTGGGTCATCTTATGTTTTCTGCAGATTTTTGGGTGCACGAGATGTAAGAAGATGCAACCATGCCCATGATCTTGGGATGAGAGTTTGTGGATACAAGTACCGATGTGATAAACTATCGAACTAGTGAGATAACTCTATAAGAAAATGATGAAAAGGTCACATTTTTGAAAGAGGAATGCAACCGGATCACTGTGGAAGAGGAAGATAAGTTTGAGGCTAAGGACAAGACTGCAGAGCTCAAATGGGAGTGAGGGAACGAGATGGCAAAATTGTCAATTACATTATATCTTCCCGATCTCACTACTATCACTCGAGACAGAAAGGTGTGCGTGGTAGATGTTAGAGGTCACCGTGTGTGGACCGAACTCCGTGGTGGTGGTGTTTGAAGTATCGTCGAGCTATGACGTTAACTAAAACACTTTTTGGGAGATAACCAAAGTTTTACTTGCTTTATTTCCCAATTTCATATTGGATTAACTATGTTTCGCGTTTCAAAAAAATAATTGGAACAGTGGAAGTCTTTGTACGGATCGACGTGCCGGGGATCGGTCAACACAAAGAGGTCAACAGAGATTACACTTAGACCCAATGAGGGGTTGAGAAGAAGTCTCCATGTCGATGGACACTGTGCATATCGATCAACGCAGAGTGCCAGAAGCTTTAAGCACGTTGCACGAAGTTTGTAGAGTTCGGAGGATAAAAAGTTTATGTCTGAGATCAACTGTCAAGTAACGTTCCTACTCAGGATGGATTTTCAAACTTACTCCACTCTCCGCATATGTTTGGGGGATGTGAACACGAGTTAGAACTTTCCTATCCTTTATTTATTATGCTTTTGTCATTTAAATTTATAACTAGAAAAAAAATTTGATATTTTGTGAGTAAATTTTTTAGTTTTGAGCATCCAAAACTAATTGTGAGATTGAAATTAATTGATGGTTGAGTTAGGATTTAAATTGATTGTGGTGAGATTGAATTGATGTTTTGAGCATCATAGGATTGAATTGGAATTTGCACTTGCATTATGTTCTAGTAGACTTGAAAATAACTATCGAAGAAAATTCAAACTCTTGTATGAGATTTTGAGCCTTTTTTATGGGGGATTCTTATGTATGTTTTCATTTCTCTAGAACTTGTTTAATTTCTATGTTGGGACTGCATAGTGTACACAATTCTAAGAAATAATCTAAGACCATTTTTGTTAGCCATTGAATCTCAAACACTATCCAATGCATGATTATTATCCCTAATAAAGCCCCATTGAGCCTGCTAATTTTTTTCTCTTGTCTATGAGTGTGAGAAAAAGTTGGGGTTATTTCTTGTCTATTAGAAATGCCATAAATGAGGTAAATTGATCATGTTTATAGGATTTGGGTTGAAAGGGTGTATGTTGTGAGTAGATGGGAATATTTTTAAGAGGCGATACAAAAAATGGTAGATCTCTGAAAGAATTTTTTTTTTATTATAATCCTTACAAGCTCGTAAAAAAAATAAAACAAAAATATATCTTAGCATAAAAGGGTTAGAAAAGAAAAATAGAAAGAAATGTGATGGGTTGGAAAAACATTTAAGAGAATAGTGAATGAGTGTAGATGTTGCTTTTAGTTTTTTGAGACTCATGAACTTGACTGATTTTAGTCACTTGGCCAAATTTCCTCACCTTCAGAAAAAGCCTATGTTACAACAAAAAAAGAAAGTCCATTTTATTCTAGACTTGTATGCTTATTCGAGCAGTGGAAATAGTAGAAAATTTGCAAGCTTATCGTAGAAATCTCTTCAAACATGACTTTGAGTGCTTTCATCTAACCTATACACTCGTGTGATGAGAGAAACACTAGCCTGTGAGTCTTCATTTGTTGAGAATTTTCTATCTCTTTCAAATAGTGAGAGTGATGTGAATTTTTTATCCTTGAATGTGATGAATCTTGTGAGGCTTTGCACTTTTAACTGCATGAGATTTTGATTATTTCTTTTCTATTGATTGAGGTCAATCAAACATTTAAATTTGGGGGGATTGATAAGCTGGTAAATATACTCACTTATCCACGGTTTTCTCCTTTATTTTATGTGTTTAATGTTTATTTTACTGTTTGCAAAAGTAGGTTATAGAGGATGTTATGCTTGTTATGGTATGATTTTGTAAGTTTTTGAGCTAAAAAGTGGCTAAGTGATCTAATGAGCCGAAGGAGAAAAATCTATGTTTCGATCGACAGAACCTGTGTCGGTCGATGTGGGAGATGTGTTCAAAAAAATTAAGAAAGAGTTCCATGTTGATCAACGTGGATTGAGTTGATCGACGTGGAGGGTTGAAATTGATGTTGTGAAGCATCGATAAACATGTGATCTCCGTGTCGATCAACATAGCCTGTGTCAATCAATGCAGAGACCTAAAAAGGATGCATGAATAGATTTGGATTGATTTAATGATTTTAGCCTTAAAACTTCTGAGATAAACATTTACATTTATAAATACCTAGTACTAAAGCTAACACTTTAGTCTGATACGTCTAAAATCCATTCACGCAAGGACGACTCCCTTCCAGTTATCAGGAAGATAATTGAAACCAGACAAAAGAGAAAGAGCTGAAACTCCCTAAGATTATTCAGAGTTGATGTTCCATAGATTGAATACTAAATATGGGAAGCTGACAATGATATTATCTAAAGATCAAAAGAATGAATAAAATATGTAGACCGTACACAATCGCACGGTCAAAAGAGGAAGAGTTATCACTCTCGTAGTATATTTAGAGCTGATCTTCTTTAGACTGAATACCAGACTTGGAAAGATGCCAATTGGTATCATCCACTAGTCAGATGAATAAATAAAGTATACAAATCATACATGAATGTACAACATCAAATATCTTTGAAAGTGTGGGTCGTATCAGTCATCTCTCAATGACTACATTTCAAAATATGCATACAAACACCCACTGAAACAAAAGAGCCAGGTTATGAATGTTGCGCTCAATTAAGAACATCAATTTGTGCTCATTGTTACAATCTCTCTCGAGCTTTCAAAGCTATTGTATATCTTAAACAAGACACTATGTCTTCTTCAATATAGACCAATAAAATCATAAGCTATCCTTCAAAAAGACTTCCAAGACATTTAGTAAGAAGAATAGAAACTCCAACCCGCGGTTGACGAACCCTAGCAAGTGAATTATGGTAAAGTTTCAACCATTATAACACCTACGACCAAGAATACTTGAGGTCCTCCTTATGAAAAAAAACAAAAGTTGTAACCCATATTTAAATACCTTACATGATTGAAGTTAGTAGATTACATTCGCGGAGAGTGAAGAATGGTTGTATGAACATTTGGCCTTTTAAACACAAAAAATATCTTGTCTTGTTTACTACTATAAGTAACCTCTTTCTTAAAAGTGTCTTTGAAACCCAACAACTGACTAAGTTGTCGGTGTATAACTCTAAATAGACTTAAACCTAGTCGGGCTAAGTAAGTTTTAAATGTTTTGTGTGACTATAAAGAGATAGCTAACTTAACTGATGGGCTATTTGATTATTCCACACACTTTTACACTTTGATCAAGGACCAACAAGGGCTATTAGAGCAGCTGGTCTAACAAATGAGATGTTTTGAGTCGCTTTAGACTAGATCCATCATAACCACTAGTGAGCAAGTCATTAGAAAGTGAGAAAGATGACCTCCTAAGTTTGGTTACCAAAGTTCTCGGTCAAAATTAAAAATTGGAAGAGTATAGTCAAAGTAATTAGGATTATATGCTGAAAGCATTTAGTATTATTTATATTTGTAACAATAAAATGTTTGATATATTGGCCTTCATATTGGTCATGCATGAACATAGTCTCTATCTAATATAACAAAACATACGATACAAACAACAATATCAAATTATCTCTCCGATAGGGATGATCATACAGTGTGTAGGAGACCACAGAGGATAATAGGAGTCACTTGACCTAGCGATATATAAATGAAATCACAATTGCGACAACTCCCGGATAGGTTGTTAATTTAAATTAGCGACATATTAGTTCATATAACTGAGCTTATACTAGCTACTTGATGTGTCGATACATCTTCATGTATTAATAAAATCAATAGTGAGATGAGTCATTCACATGTTCATATGAATCAGCAAAATCTCTAATATACTTGCTCTAATATTAAACCTTATGGAAGGCTAAAGGGCATGGACAAGTTGACCATACTTTGATTTGTATAGGGTGGCAAGTTTTTCAAGTACTCTTATATCTGCATTTTGGCATTGGCAATTGTAGATTGGACATGTAGGTAATCATATCCATTTGGATGGTGACATTCCCTGACGAGCTCACAAAGTTCTTTATGTTTAGTCTTATCGATCGAAACGTTAATTCAAGCATAAGTGATAAGGGTTGGGTATACTGCTCAAGAAATAAAACATTAGTTAACTATGGTTAATTATCATATGACAAATTAAAAAATGAATGCTTTGAACCATATATATGTGGATCGTCCAAGTCTAATGAAACCCGTTCCTAATAATTTGGTAATGTAGGGGTGAGTCAGCATTGATTTCTTTGGTGAAAACAAATCACTGTTTTATTAATTAATTATATTTTGGGTTGAACAAAGGAGAATTAATTAATAAGGATGGCCCACATTATTATGTGCATTTGATCCTTAGTTTGACCCACAAATTGCTCTGAACCCATTAGCATTAGGGTTTACAACCCTGATACAATAGGTCTTCTCCTCTCACATCTACATACAACATAATCAATATATAGTACAGTTGCACAATACGATTGTGAGAGATGAGATAGAGATGATGGTCGGTTCCACAAAGAAAGAAGGTGATCGATTCTCTCAGCTTTAGAGTAACTCAGTAGCGCATCCTCACCAAATTTCCGATGAGCATGGGAACAGATGAGATTATTATATATGTAGCAACGCTAAATCTTAATGAGCCATATTTTTCAAATGGAGTTAAGGCATTTCGTAATCCATCATTCGCAATTAACATATTAGGAGCATGTATAGGTTTGCTTGATTTATTTAGTCAGACATTTTAGTTTTATATCTTGAGAACGATCCAAGGCAAAAGAAGTAATAAAAGACAATTCACATTTTCTGTTGTATTCTCATATCCTATTATTGATATCAGAGCCAAGGATTCTTTTCTTAAGCTCTATCGGTAAATAAATTTTGACTAAAATAAAATTTATGTTTATTATGGATAGATTTTAATTGTCGAGGATTATTTTTTCTTCTCGTAGTTGATCAATAATAAAATTGCATAAGAATTATAGGATAGGGCAAATAAGTCAGCGTTTGGTTTAAGTGTCGGAATCACTATGGGTATGGGTATAGGTATGGGTTTGAAAGTAAAGGGAATGGGTATGGGTTTAACCATTTCAATAAAGATGTTTGGTTTATAAGATGGGTTTGAGAATCATTTTAAATTCCGATATTTTATTGCTAAAATTAAATATTACATAAATAATAATAATTAATTTTTCAATAAAAACCCAATAAATAAAATAAAGTAATAAATAATATTACTTTGAAATATTTATTTTTATATTTATTTTATACAAAATAAAATTAATATAAAAATAAAAAATAGTATAAAATATTATCACTACATTTAATTATAGAAAATATTTAATTATAATAATATTAAAAAATATAGTAATATTAAATTAATAAAATATAATTATAAAATATTTATTTACTAATATTATGATATTAATAAAAATATATTATTAAAATAATATTTTATATCATAATTAATATTAATAATTAATATTTAATTAATAATATAATATTAATTATGTAATAAATGATTTTACTAATGTTATTATACTAATAATAATAATATATAATTAAAATAATATTTTAATCATAATAAAGATTCCATTATTATTATAATATATATTTAATAATAATAATTAAGTAATGAAATATTTATCTTCATATTTATATAATAATAATATTTTTATTAATATTAATTATTATATTATATGATATTAAAAATAAAAAATAAATTTTGGGAAGAAAATTTGGGTTTGGGAATGAAACCCTCCAACATGTAGGGGAATGGGTTTTCCCAAGTTTTTGGGAATCATTTGATTCCCGAAGGAATGATACCCGCAAAACAAACGGTGGGTTTCGGAATCATTCCATTCCCTGATTCCGAAACCCACCAACCAAACACCCCCTAAGTTTATAAACCACAAGGTTATCTATCCCACAGGGAAAAGTATAATCAAACTATTTCAAGTAATGGACATGGTTTATCAATTCGTTGTTTGAGCAAATCCGATTTCAAAGGGGTTATATTTAGAAAATAAGCTTTAAAATTTATTTCAAGAACATTAAAAGCACAGATCCAAGGTATTTCAACCAATATAAACAACATGCATAAAACAACTAATGTACACCCATTAAATTTCCATGGTGGATTTTTTTAAAAGTGGAGTTAATTCCTTGATCGGACAATGAAAACCTAGATTTTTGACAAGTGAATTTTGTCTTTCAAGTCTCAATTAAACAAGATCTATACATCCCAATAAAAGTTTAGATAAAAACCCTATAACTGATTCTTAATTTTGAGACCGAGGAAAATTGTATTAATTCTCTCCTTTTGTTATTATTGTTTACCTTCCAGTCCTTCAATTGACTAATTGTAAACTATTGGGGCCAGGCCCAGACCCAGTATGCATGTCGGCCCAAATAACAATCGTCTAAATTAGCAAGCCCACCTGAAGTGACAGAAGATCCGGAAATGCTCAAGTCTGGAGATCGTCACCAACCCTTGTAGCTCCTCGATACCAAACACCTGGAGGGGTCGGTATCGAGCATCATAGCATAGAAACTGAAGGGATTCATGAACTGAATTACGAAGTCCGTTTGCCAAGGATCGTTAATTGGAATATAAAAAATAAATTACTATGCCTATGATTAATCCTAGCATGCTCCTATTGAATATGCATAAGGGGGTTTATGCGGAATACCAGGATTGCGAAGCCCTGAAGAACGAGTGCGCGGAGATTCCTCTTGATCTTTCCCACGCACAAAGATTTAATTCCTAACAGATTGAGGAAATAAATCTTATGAAAATAAGATAATTATTTTCGAATAAACAAGGAGAGAAAGAAGAGAGAAAATCCACCTGATTTGATCTTCTAATCTGTATCCCAACTCAATCTGAATATCTGGTGAAGATTCTCTTTAGATTCCTTGCCAGGTTGAGAAGCAGAATTTACTCCTCATTTCTCAGATCTAGTCAATCACCACAGCTCCCAAAACCTGGTTTGCTGTGTGCAACTTATAATCTTGTGGTGTGTTGACATCTGAGGAACTGAGGCCTATTTATAGGAAAATAATGGACTTCTATTTGACTTGAGTTTCATGGGCCAGACCAGGGACCAGAATGCAAATAGCAAATGTGGCCTATCAATTAGTTAATTCCCATATTCAACCCAGATTATAATTAATTAATTAATATTGATTCGTTCCACCAGAGAATCAATACTGTCCTACCTATTTGCTACCACGTTTTGAGGTGCGGGTTGCATGGGCTCGGTATATCCCCACATTTAAGGTTACAGATATTCGTTAATTAATTTAATCTCTGACAAGCTATTTAATTAATTAACATCTTATATTCCTGAATCAATCCACTCAAACATTTTCACTTATGCTTGAACTTAATCAGAGGACTTTAGCATAACGAACCTTTTGAGCTGTTCAGGGAATCTCACCATCCTATACTGGATGTGGTTACCTAGTTCCAGTACCAGACAGTCATACACAAACTGCTATTACCCAAGATACAGATATACAAGCTCAACTAGAGCCTTTCACTGCAACTCAAAGTAATACAAAATTTGCATATACTTCTGTACCTTCATATAGGCTTAGGATCTCATCAAGCCATAGAGATCTAGAATCTTTTAATGCTAGATAAAAGAATCAATCTCGACTTAGGTCCTTATCAATGTGTGCCCCACACCAGCATACCAAGCCATCCAAGATAAGATGTTTATTACTGCGTACGGTGCAGCCTACACCGACAATTTATCCTGGAACTGTCTCATCTGTGATAACCATTTATATCTCGCTAGGTCAAACGATCCAAACGATCTTTCGTGATCTTCTACACACCGTATGATATCCCTATCGACGAGATAAGAGGATAATTGCATTTGCGACACATGTTTGTTAATTCAGACAGGAGATGAACATACAACATTTATGATTCCCAGTATATTAACCAATCGACCTTGTACATAATATACCAATCATAATGCTTTCAATATATAAATCCATCAATCTCCCACTTATACTCAAAGCATTATACAGGTGCTTTCCAGAGTATAACGCGTCTAAACTCATCTAGCTATTACATCAAACATTCTACGTGGATAGCTTTGCCCTCAGCCCAAGGTTACGTACATGCATCTCGTAGACCTTCTGAGGCAGAGCCTTTGTGAATGGATCCGCTAGATTATTTCTTGTATCAATATTCTCTACTAGCACATCACCCCTTGCTATGATTTCTCGTATAATATGGTACTTCCTTTCAATGTGTTTTGTAACTCTGTGAGTTCGTGGTTCCTTTGAATTAGACACAGCTCCTGAATTATTACAATATATCGTGATTGTCTTGGGCAGCATAGGAATCACGTCCAACTCCAGAAGGAAGTTTCGAAACCATACTGCTTTTTTCGAAGCTTCAGAACCTGCCACATATTCTGCTTCCATGGTGGAGTTCGCAATGCACTTCTGCTTTGCACTCCTCCCAATGTAAACACATAGCCAGAGGTAGACTTCTTTTTTCGTCTCGGTCTGCCTGGAAATCCGAATTAGTATAACCCATAGGGCACAACTCCTCTCACTGATAGACGAGACAATAGTCTCTAGTCCTTTTCAGGTATTTGAGTATGTACTTTACCGCGGTCCAATGCGCCTGTCCAGGGTTAGACTGGTATCTCGCTACCATGCCTACAGCAAAGCAGATATCTGGCCTCGTACATAGCATTGCATACATGAGGCTCCCTACGTCCGATGCATACGACACGTTCATCATTTCATCTTTCTCCCTTTGTGTCACCGGACACTGATCCTTGGAAAGATATATGCCATGTCTGAAGGGTAACAAACCTTTCTTGGCAGTTTGCATGCTCAAACGGGCAATCACAATATCCACATTTGATCCTTGAGACAAGGTCAGCATCCTCTTATTGCGCTCCCGTAATACTTTTACCCCTAGGATGTATCCTGCCTCCCCAAGGTCCTTCATATGAAACTGCTCGGATAACCACCCCTTTATGCCCGACAATACTTCCACATTGTCGCTAAATAGGAGAATATCATCTACATAAAGTGCAAGGAACACCACACTTCCGTTGACACATAGACGGTACACGCAACTCTTGTTTGAGCATTGTGAAAATCCATAGGATTTAATCACTTCATCAAAACACAAATTCCATGACCGTGAAGCTTGTTTAAGTCCATACAGCGACTTCCTCAGCTTCCAGACCAAATGTTCTTCGCCCTTCTGCACATAACCTTCTGGCAGTTGCATATAGATGTCTCTACCTTCTTCAAGGTACCCGTTTAGAAATGCGGTTTTGACATCCATCTGCCAGATTTCTAGGTCCTTATGCGCTACTATGGCTAGGAGTATACGAATGGACTTAAGCATGGCTACCGGTGAGAAGGTCTCGTCATAGTCTACACCTTCTTTTTGACTATAACCCTTCGCCTCCAACCTTGCTTTGAAAGTTGTAATTTCACCATTCGCTCCTTTCTTTCTTTTGTATACCCATTTGCACCTTATGGCTCGACAGCCATCTGGCAAATCAGTTTTCTGGTATACATCTATAGCCGTAATGGATTCTATTTCAGAATCCATGGCGATCAGCCATTTGTCTGCATCTTTATTAGATACTGCCTCGTCATATGTCCATGGATCGATATCATCCAGTCCATTTTCTGGGATCAAGTCAGAAGACTCTCCCACGAGCATATACCTTTCGGATCGGTGGATTACCCTCCCACTGCGACGAGGCATCTGAACCGTGTCAGTAGTTGGCCCAGTACGCGTTGGTCCCATACCTTTCATTAGTGGCAGTGTTGGTATAGCCTCACATGTTCCAGGTGGATTTACCATTACACTGGGCTTTCCTGATGGAATTGCTTCCTTGTCCTCAAGCTCGTGGAGGACAATTTCACTCTTGGATCTATGGTTTCTTTCATATTCGTCCTCCAAGAATCTTGCGTTGGTACTGACAACGACTTTCTGATTCTCAGGACAATAGAAATAACCACCTTTCGTTTGCCTGGGATATCCTACAAACAACATCAGCTTACACCTACTTTCTAACTTATCAGGTTCCTTTGTCAGCACATATGCTGGACAACCCCAAACCCTCACTCTGTTCAAACTTGGCTTTCGCCCATACCAGAGTTCCAGAGGTGTTTTAGGAACTGATTTAGGAGGTACCAGGTTAAGCAAGTAGGCCGCTGTCTCCAAGGCATATCTCCAAAACGAAATAGGCAAGCTTGCATAACTCATTATCGACCTGACCATTTCCAAGAGAGTTCTATTTCTTCTTTCCGCTACACCATTTTGTTGAGGGGTTCCTGTGGCAGTCCACTGGGATGTAATCCCGTTATCTAACAGGTACTGCAAGAACTCGTTACTAAGGTATTCACCACCACGATCTGATCGTAGTGTTTTTATAGTCTTCCCTAGCTTCTTTTCTACCTCAGTCCTAAACTCTTTGAATTTCTCAAAGCATTCAGACTTATGGTGAAGGAAATAGACATATCCGAATCTTGAGTAATCATCAATGAATGTGGCAAAGTACTCACAACCTCCACGAGCTTGCATGGACATTGGTCCACATAAGTCAGAGTGGATCAATTCCAACACATTCTCTGCTCGAGACTGACTTGCCTTAAAAGGCCATATCGTCATCTTTCCCTCTATACAGGATTCACAGATTTGATGCGGTACCACTTGAAAAGAATCCAAGAGCCCATCGCATGCTAATCTTTTAATCCTCTTTAGATTGATGTGACCTAGTCTCAAGTGCCAGAGATATGTTTGATCCTCATCGGAAGAAAACTTTCTCTTTAAATGATTATTATTATTGGATGAGTTTGCAAGATTCACAGAAGATTTATGCATACAATCAATGATATAGAGAGAGTCAATCAGTTTGCCATGACAGATAACACCGTTATTACCAATGACAGAAACTCCACTATCAAAAATAACTGAATATCCATCACAAAATAACTAGGAAACTGAAATTAAGTTCCGCCGAAAAACCGGCACATATAAAACATCTCTCAAAATCAAAACATTATTTCAAAGCATAAAGTAAAATCTCCAATGGCTACTGCTGAGACTCGCTCTCCGCTGCCCATTGAGATGGTAATCTCGTCATGCTTCAGCTGCCTTGTCGGCCAGAACCCCTGCAAAGTATAACAAACATGATCAGTTGCTCCAGTATCCACAACCCAAGATTTGGTAGAAACCGATGCTAAACATGTTTCCGTTATAAATGCACATGATGTACCTTGTCTACCCGTGCCGAGCACTAGACAATCTACTTCACTTCGCTTGCGTTTGCATGGCCTGATGACATCTTCTGCTAAATCAGCTTCATCTAACCTTTTAAGCATTTTATTTGCTTTAGCAACTGTCTTGTCAAAAGCTGACAAAGTTGGAGCAAATTCCAATGCCCTAAGGTCAGATTCCTCTCGCATCAGGGCTAAGAGTAACTCAGGAAGAGTAAACTCATGCCTGGTACCGAGGGACTTGATGAAATCATTATAAGAATCAGACAGAGAGTGCAGGACAATGTTTATTTATGCCCGCTTACTGACTTGTCCACCTCTCTTTCTGTACTTTCTCATTCTCATCATACTGACAAAGTGCAGAAGCAACGTACTCTCATCAATCATCCTCGTGCAGACCAGGTCCTCCACAAGATTATAACTGACAGTTCGTCTCACCTTCCCATAAACTTTCACAAGGTCCCTCCATATCTCAACAGCAGTTCGGAACTTCTTGTACTTGAGCTTTAATTGTCTAGACAGACTCTTCATGATGAGTCTGCGGGCAAACTCATCAGAAGCCACCCATCTGTCATATAACACTCGCTCATAACCAGTACAGTTCCAATACTTGGGAGTTAGAGGGTCCATGTAAAGTATATGGGCATGTTTTGTAGTGCAGAGTATTTCCATGAAGCATAACTTCCACTCAGGAAAATTCGGACCAGTTAAAGGGTTTGTTATTAAGAGGTTGACAACGTGAGCAATAGACATGTCTGAAAACAATAAATTAAAGCAGAAATTAAAACATAGTCGCAAACTATTGAAACAATTAAATATTGAAACCTTATGATAAAGCAATATTAATGTTTCCTCCAATTTGCCTAAGTATTACTATTGCAAGCCACACACGTGGACGTTTACAATAAAACACTTAACCAGACAGCATCTTTCAATTCTAGTCCTTTAATTCCAATCCATGCCCGGGTTCCTTAGACAAATGGAATTAATAATTGGAGACTAACTCAAGACCATATTATCCTACTGAGCAGGGACATCACAAATGAGTTACTCTGGATAACATCTAAGCTAGCTTACCACCAAAGCCAACCCTCCCATATAAGGATCTATTAGAACACACCCGATCCCTATAATAAGGTTGTCTCATTTAATTCAATCCCTAGAGAACTTATGAAAAGTTAATACGCAAGCTACACATGTAGACGTTTACGCATGAACTCCCACTTCTCACATGAAATAAATGTTTGTTTTAAGAAATCCTATCTATTATAACTTATGAATAATAAATTAAGTAAGCTACACATGTAGACGTTTACCTAATAAATTACCCACTTCCAATAAAGGATCGCTTTGTGGAGGTCTTACTAAATTATGAGCTTTGTAATTTTTTAGTTCATAAGGTTCAATTGCACATATTATTTTATGTAGCCATAATTATAAAATTGCTAAAATACTATCATGCATTGCATGAACCCCGAATTTATAGTTACAATTAATTACACAAAATAAATCACATAGCATGCTTTAAAGCTATAATAAAAGTAGTAAACGTGCTCCTATTATCTACAACATGCTTATATGTTGCGTAATTAAATTAAACACATATATCATGCGAAGACAGATAATAAAACAAATAAAAAATTTCCTCGTGGCCCCATGATACAAAATGAAATTAATTCTAACTATTACAAGTTGAAATTAATTATACAGATCTTCGACTGGGCTCCCACTACTTGGACTGTGATCTGAATTTATTTTCTGAATTTGGGCCTCCAAGATTTGATCCATCAGAAAATTGGACAACTGGGCCAGTTAACCAAATCGCAGGCCTAGGCACACATTGCAAGCCCAATAGCCCGCGAGAACTTGGCCCGACGAGCCACCACCGGCGAACCACCATGGCCGGCGACTCGCCGCCGTCGTGAGGGCTCCCGGCATGCGCAATAGCCATGCACGTACGTGCATGGTTGCAGCCTGCGATGCCGCCTCCTCTGGCTGTTGCTCGTTTCGCATGTCGCCGCCCCAGCTTGCCCCGACCGTCGCCCGAACCGCCGTTCACATTTCTTCACCACCATCGGCCTCTGTGACTCACCGGAATCACGCAAGAATGGAATCGGGGCTCGCACGAACCACACGAAAAACTCTAGGGTTTTTCTGAGGTCCGGTCGCATGCCCAGCCCCGTCGCTGCACCAGCCCACGTCGTCGGCCACCCTAGCCACCGCCTGCCACCACCTGCTCCCGCCTGCCGATGTCGACCGAAGGAGAGAGGCGCACCGCCGGCGCGTGCACAGGGTCGTGCACACCTGCCGCATGCCGCCGTCCCGGCCGCTTGCCCTGCCGTCCCTTGCACTGTCGACCGCCCTGGAGCCGCCGCACCTGGCCGGGCCAGCCTCGACTGCGTGGCTGCTGCCCATCGCGTGCGTGCCGCGCACTGAAACCCTAGGGTTTCAGCGCGGCTGCGCCCCCGTCGTGGCCGCCGCGCGCCTGCCGTGCGCGACCATCGTGCACGGCCCTGTGCTATGCCAGCACCGTCGTGTGTTGTGCAACCCTTCGTTCTTCGTGATCTTCGTTCTTCATTTTACACATTTAATTTTTGAAATAAAATATTTCATTTAAAATATCTAATTACATTCTAAAATCTAAATCTAACCACAAATTTATCTCGTGGGTGAAAAACGAATCCATATAAAAGGGCGGATTAACCCGAGAACCACGAGAACGAAAAAAAAACATGAACATACAATCCAAAACCCATGCAATCATTCAATAATAATTATCATGCAGATCATAGGCAATATTATTTATCCGATAGAGCCAATTAATTCTACCTGGCTCTGATACCAATTGAAGGGATTCGTGAACTGAATCACGAAGTGCGTTTGCCAAAGATCGTTAATAGGAATATCAAAAATAAATTGCTATGCCTATGATTAATCCTAGCATGCTCCTATTGAATATGCATAAGGGGGTTTATGCGGAATACCTGGATTGCGAAACCCTGAAGATCGAGTGCGCGGAGATTCCTCTTGATCTTTCCCACGCACAAAGATTTAATTCCTAACAGATTGAGGAAATAAATCTTATGAAAATAAGATAATTATTTTCGAATAAACAAGGAGAGAGAGAAGAGAGAAAATCTTCCTGATCTGTATCCCAACTCAATCTGAATATCTGGTGAAGATTCCCTTCAGATTCCTTGCCCGGTTGAGAAGCAGAATTTCCTCCTCGTTTCTCAGATCTAGTCGATCACCACTGCTCTTAAAACCTGGTTTGCTGTGTGCAACTTATGATCTTGTGGTGTGTTGAGATCTGAGGAACTGAGGCCTATTTATAGGAAAATACTGGACTTCTATTGGGCTTGAGTTTCATGGGCCAGACCAGGGACTAGAATGCAAATAGCTAATAAGGCCTATCAATTAATTAATTCTCATATTCAACCCAGAATATAATTAATTAATTAATATTGATTCATTCCACCAGAGAATCAATACTGTCCTACCTATTTGCTACAACGTTTTGAGGTATGGGTTGCATGGGCTTGGTATATCCCCACATTTAAGGTTACAAACATTCGTTAATTAATTTAAGCTCTGACAAGCTATTTAATTAATTAACATCTTATATTCCTGAATAAATCCACTCAAACCTTTTCACTTATGCTTGAACTTAATCAGCCTGTAGGACTTTAGCATAACGAACCTTTTGAGTTGTTCAGGGAATGTCACCATCCTATACTGGATGTGATTACCTAGTTCCAGTACCAGACAGTCATACACAAACTGCTATTACCCAAGATACAGATATACAAGCTCAACTAGAGCCTTTCACTGCAACTCAAAGTAATACACAATCTGCATATACTTTTGTACCTTCATATAGGCTTAGGATCTCATCAAGCCATAGATATCTAAGATTCTTTTAATGTTAGATAAAAGAATCGATCTCGACTTAGGTCCTTATCAATGTGTGCCCCACACCAGCATACCGACCCCAAAAACCCGGTGCTGATCCTGATTTCTCGACGAGCACCAACCAACTTGAAGCAAGGGTTAGGTCTAGTGTCCTCCCCCTATCCTGTCTATAAATAGGAGCAAAAGACTCATTTTATGGTATCTTTTTATCACTCAAAAACTACATTCTCATGCTGCTATATTTTCCATAGAAATTCTCGATATTAAAGAAGAAATATCACCTTTCCTATTGTTCTCTGCCTCTTTCTTCAGTGTATTTCACGTTTTCAATTGTTTATTTTGTTGCTTATTTGTCGTTATCTAACAACATTCTAGAGCTCCATTTAACCATAAATCAAACCTCAACATTTGGCGCCCACTGTGAGGCTTTTGGAATTGTTCCTTTGAACTGATGGCAGGTTACAACGAAAGAACTCAAAATCAAACCGGCAATCCAACCAGAACTCCTCCTGTTGGACCCAGCGAAACAACCAATCTCATCCCTGCTGACAAGTTTGTCCGACGAACTTTGCAAGCCGACGGCTTGTAGGCTGTACCTCCGAATATGTTAAACACGACATTGGCTCGCCTCACCAAAGAGTCGGAGGAAAGTTGGCAATTAATGACAAAGCTAGACACGAGAGTCATGGAGCTTCACATAACCAACCATGAGTCGCGAAAGGAGAATCACCAGTCGCGTCAAGAGGTAAATGTAGAGTTTTTCCGTGAACCAAATCACCAAAACCAAACTGAACCGGATCGATCTATGGATATTGCTCATAATTAAAATTCTCAAAACCCTAGCATGCTCCTATGAATTTAATACAAATATTTGTGGATTTAGGGTTTACCGTAACTCCGTCGAGTCTGAACCGATCTTTCGCGTTTGAATTCCAAATCTTAATTCAACCACGCGATCCGATTTAATCTGCAGAAACAGAAATTAGAGATCTAATTTATATATTAAAATCGAAACAGAAAGAGAGAAGAGAAGTGAAATCTATTCTCCAGATTAGATCTTCAGGGCTGTGTCCCAATGCTGTTCAGATCTACTACTGGTGAGGACTCCGTAGATCTGTATTCTGAGCAGGACCAGAATCGAAATTCTCCTCCTTCGAACTCCAAAAAACGGCGCCCCTCTCTCTCTAGGGTTTAGTGTGTTTCAACTGTCATTTTACTTATGAGAGAGAGCTGTCTATTTATAGACCTAGGGTTGGAAACCCTAATGGGCCATTTTGGGCTCAATTCAGCATATTTAATTGGGCCAGTCCTGGGACCTAATGCAAATAATAAAGTGGGCCTATAAATTAATTAATTCCCATGTCCACAACCCAGGACAGAATTTATTAATTAATATTAATTCTTTTTCACCACATAATTAATACTGACCTACCCCTTTATTACCACGTTATGAGAACAGGCTGCATTAATCAGCCTCCAGGACTTTGGCATGATGAATGTTATTGAGCTCCTTAGGGAATGTTCCTATCCTATTACTCGGATATGGTTACCTAAGTCCAGTCTCAGGCGGTACTACACGAACTGCTGTTACCCAAGATGCGGATATACGAGCACGTTACATAGGCTCTCCACCATGGTAAGTCAAAGCAACAGTCAACCCGTGCAAACCCCTGAACTTTCGTTAGGGTTTGGACTCAATCAATATAACGAGATCTTTTATTCGCTGATGTCAGACAGACGAATGTATCTCACTGCGATCCATCAATACGCCACCTCTACGTACCAACATGTCAAGTAACCAAGACAGACTACTTATTCCGACAATGCCGCAGCCATCCGGACAGACGTATCCTCATACGCTGTCTCGGCTGTGATCAGGTTTATGTCTCACTAGGTCAAGTGATCATACTGTCTTCTGCGATCTACAACACGCCGTATGATCGTCCCTATCGATGAGAAAAAAGGATACCATTGTTCATACATGTAAGATTGTTAACAGATAGGAGAAATGAACCATTGTATACTCATTGTAATAAATGCTTTCAGTATACAAAACCCATCAATCTCCCACTTATACTCAAAGCATAACTAAGCTATTACAGAGTATACAGTCCGTCTATCTAATCTGCTGTCACTTTAACCACTGTCAGTGGTCGGCATCCACCTAAGACCCAGCTCACGAATATGTCTTTCGTAAACTTTCTGCGGCAAGCTCTTTGTAAACGGATCAGCAAGATTGTCAGCAGTGTCAATCTTCTTAATCAGCACATTGCCCCTCGATACGATTTCTCGTATGATATGGTACTTTCTCTCTATGTGTTTGCTTGCCCTGTGAGACTGCGGTTCCTTTGAGTTTGCCACTGCACCAGAATTATCACAATAAATTGTGATGCTCCTCGGCAAACAATCACGCCCAACTCTAAAAGGTAGTTCCGGAGCCACACCCCCTCTTTCGAGGCGTCGGAGGCGGCGACATATTACGCCTCCATGGTGGAGTCAGCAATGCATTTCTGCTTTGAGCTCCTCCAAGATACAGCTCCACCTCCCAGGGTAAACACATATCCTGAGGTCGATTTCTTCTCATCCTGGTCCCCTTAGAAATCCGAGTCTGTATAACCCACATGGCACAAATCCTCACTTTGATAAACTAGGCAGAAATTGCTAGTTCTTTTCAAATACTTGAGGATGTGCTTTACAGCAGTCCAGTGCGCTTGTCCAGGGTTAGACTGATATCTTGCTACCATGCCAACAGCATAACAGATATCTGGCCTAGTACACAGCATCGCATACATGAGACTACCCACAGCCGAAGCATATGGTACAAGACTCATCTCGTCTTTCTCCCGCTGTGTCTGAGGACACTGCCCACTAGAAAGACGAACGCCATGTCTGAAAGGTAGCAAGCCTTTCTTGGCGAGTTGTATGCTGAACCGGGCAATCACAATATCCAAATAGGATGCCTGGGATAAGCTCAACATTCTTTTCTTACGATCTCGCAAGACCTTAATCACCAAGAATGTTCGGATAACCAAATCTTGATTTCGGACATCACTCCCTCGTTGTTTCCAAATAGGAGTATGTCATCAACGTATAGTGCAAGGAAGACCACGCTCCCACTGACACAAAGTCGGTAAACACAACTTTTGTTTTCCAACTGTGCAAATCCATAGGATTTTATCACATCGTTGAAACGTAAGTTCCACGACCTTGAAGCTTGCTTAAGTCCATACAAGGACTTCCTAAGCTTCCAGACAAGATGTTCTTCGCCCTTGCTTATGTAACCCTCGGGTTGCTACATATAGATGTCCCTACCTTCTTCAAGGTAACCGTTTAGAAAAGCGGTTTTGACATCCATCTGCCAGATCTCGAGGTCCATATGTGCAGGGTAAGGAGTATCCAGATGGATTTGAGCATGGCTACGGGTGAGAAGGTTTCTTCATAGTCAATGCCCTCTTTCTGACTATAACCCTTTGCCACCAGCCTGGCTTTAAAAGCCGTGATATTTCCATCCGCCCCTTTCTTTCTTTTGTATACCAATTTGCACCCTATGGCCCTAAAGTCATCCGACAAATCAGTTTTCTGGTATACATCCATAGCAGTTATGGATTTAATTTCAGAATCCATGGCGATACGCCATTTGGCAACATCCTTGTCCAGCACTGCCTCTTCATAAGTCAGTGGGTCAAAGTCCTCATGTCCGTCTTTCGGGCTCAAGTCCGAAGACTCACCCACGAACATGTACCTTTTCAGCTGGAAAATAACTCTCCCACTACGACGAGGCATCGGTGCCGTGTTAGTAGTAGGTGCAGTGACTTGTGGTCCTGCACCTTGCACTGAAGAACGTGTCTGTGGTGTTGTACCTCTCACAGGAGCACCCACATCTACACGTTCCCCTTCCCTTGGAATTGCATTCTCGTTCTCAATTTCTTGAAGAACGATATCACTCCTTGACTTGTGATTACTCACATACTCGTCCTCCAAGAATCTAGCGTTGGTGCTAACAACGACCCTTTGACTCTCAGGACAGTAAAAGTAACCACCTTTCGTTTGCCAGGGATACCCTATGAACAACATTACTTTTGACCTGCTTTTTAACTTATCAAGTTCCTTTGACAGTACGTGTGCCGGATAACCCCATACTCTAAACTTTTACAAACTAGGTTTGCGACCAAGAAAGAGCTCAGAAGGTGTCTTAGGAACTGATTTAGAAGGCACCACATTAAGCACGTAAGCTACTGTTTCCAATGAGTAACCCCAAAACGAAATTGGTAAGTTTGCATAACTCATCATTGATCTTACCATCTCTAGAAGAGTCCTGTTTCTTCTTTCAGCTACACCGTTTTGCTGGCGAGTACCCCGGTGCAGTCCACAAGGATGTAATCCCATTTTCTGACAAATATTGTAGGAACTCGTTACTGAGGTATTCGCCACCGCGGTCAGATCGCAGCGACTTGATAGTTTTCCTGACCTTCTTTTCTACCTCAGCCTTGATCTCTTTGAATTTATCAAAGCATTCAGACTTGTAGCGAAGCAGGTAAACGTATTCATACCTTGAGTAGTCGTCAATGAAAGTGACGAAGTACTCGTACCCTCCACGAGCCTGCGTGGACATCGGTCCACATAAGTCATAATGGATCAATTCCAACACGTCCTCTGCTCGAGACTGACTAGCCTTGAAAGGCCTAGTTGACATCTTGCCCTCGATGCAGGATTTGCAGACTTGATAAGGTACAGCCCGGACTAGGTCCAATGTACCGTCATCTGCAAGTCTTTGAATCCGCTTCAAGCTGATGTGACCCAGTCTCATATGCCAGAGATATGTAAGATCCTCATCAGAAGAAGTAAGTTTTCTCTTCCTAGGATTATCAATTACGGATGAATTACATGCAATACTTGCGGAAGACTTATGATTACAGTTAACAACATAGAGTGAATTATTCAGCATTCCACGACAGATAACACCGTTATTACCAATGATAGAAACACCACTATCAAAAATAACTTAATATCAATCAACATAAAGTTTGGAAACTGAAATAAGGTTTCGCCGAAAATCCGGCACATATAAAACATCTCTCAATGTTAAAACAGAATCATCAAAGTACAAGGTGAAATCTCCAATGGCAGCTGCACTCACTTGTGCTGCATTCCCCATTGCGATGGTAACCTCGTCATTCTTCAGCACCCTCCTCCGTGTGAACCCCTGCAAAATGTAACAAACATGATCAATAGCTCCAGTATCCACTACCCACGAATGAGTAGAAACCGATGCTAAACATGTTTCCATTACTAATGCAAATGACGTACCTTGTCCCTTAGCATTCGGACAATCCACCTTTCCGAATCTAGCACACTCGTTCCTCTTTGCAGTGACCTTGGCTCTCTTCCCCTTCCTAGACTTGCTATCACTGCCTGTTTTCCTGAACTTGCTCTCAGCACCATCGTCTCCAACCTTAGAGGTTGTCGAACCAGTACTAGAACTAGACAGAACAGGTTTCCGTTCTCGCATGGTAGACTGCTCCACTACAAGATCCTCAAGCAGCTCATGCAGAGCATACTCTCCCTTTGCAGCAGCAACTACCTTAAAGTCATGATAGGATTCCGGAAGAGAATTCAAGATAATATCAATCTTGCCTTGCCCACTGATATTACCACCCCGCACAGTAAACTGTCTCATGAGATCAATCACAGACATCATGTGCGTAGTCACCGAACTATCCTCAACCATCTTCTTGCACACAAGATTGTGCACAAGCTTACAGTTAATAGTTCGCTCCACTTTGCCAAAGGCTGTCGAGAATTCCTTCCAAAGCTCTCCAGCCCTTTCGAGGTGTTCATACTTATGCCTTAATTCTCTGGACAGGGAACCCGTGATGAGCCAGAAGGCAAACTCATCAGCATCCTCCCACCTATCATAGAATTCAAGCTCAAGTTCGCACACTCCTCATTGAGAACACAACAGTGGATCCATGTAAAGAACATGTGCTTGATTTTTCAGATAAAGGATGTGTTTGATGCAGAAACTCCATTCATGGAAGTTCGGACCAGTTAGAGGATTGAGAGCAAGTATATGATCGACAGTAGACATAGACATATCTGAAACAATAAAGAATCTTAAATAAGAACATACATGTTGAACTTCGAAAACAAATGCATTGAAAACCTTTTAATAAATCAAATACAAATGTTTTCCACTAATTGCCCAAGAGTTCCCACCGCAAGCTACACTCGTAGATGTTTACGATGTCACCCTCAACCAGAACTGCGGGTTTTAAGCCCCAATCCATTTAATTTCACTACCATGTCAGGATGCTTTTGACACTAGAAATTAATAATTAGTAAAAACCTTAAACCAAGCCATCTCTCAAGAACAGGGATGCAATTCTTGCATTATATTCTAAGATGCTTCTAAGCAATTAACCACAAATTTAACTCCGGCCAAAAGAGACAGTTTAGCATGGCACGTAACCATACCGCACAGCCCTTAAAGCTTTTGTTATCTATAATTTAAATCAATCCTAGAATACTTGTGAAAGATGTCTACGCAAGCTACACTTGTAGACGTTTACGCAAAGCCCTCCCACTATTCACATGATTTAAATTGTTTGTCTAGAAATCCCAACAACCGTACCCATGCACCTCCGGGAACTAGCAAGCTACACTCGTAGATGTTTACTAGAACGAGAGATACACTTAGAGCCTAGGACCGCTTTGTGGAGGTCTATTGATTTTAATTATAAAATCTGCTTAGTATTTTTTTTTTAAAAGGTTTCTTTATGCGCACACATAATTTCTTTGTCATTATATTTTCCAAATTTTTGCATGTAATTAAACAAGCCAAAAAATTCCCAAAATATAATCCAACAAAAGAAATTAATCACATAAGCATGCTTGGAAAACTGTAAATAATAAGAGCGATAAATCATGCTTTTCCTATTATCTACACATGCTTAATTGCGCACATAAATAAATCACATATCATACAAGGACAATTAAGGCAAACAAAAATTCCTCGTGGCCCCAAAAATAGAAAATAATATCTATCTATTACAAATTTGAATTTTGAATTAATTTGGATAAATCCAAATCTTTACAAATCTTCCAAATCTTCAAGGGCCTTCAAATCTGGATACACCAAATCTTTGGGATTTTTAGGCCTTTGTGATCTGATGATTTGCCCTAACCCTAATGCAAACCCTAGGGTTTACACAGGATTGCACAAACCACAAAAAACACAAGCCACCGCGACGGGACAGCAGCAGCCGAAGCCACCGCCGACCACCGGCCGCGGCGCCCAGCGCCGCGCGCCGTGCGCGCGCACCCCGAGCGCTTGCCTACGCACCGTGCCGCGCCCGCGCGCCTGCGGCCGCCGTCGCCTGCCGTCATGCTCCGTCGGCCCTGCATCGGCTTCGTCTTCGTTCTTCGTCCTCGACCTGTTCAATTACATAATTTGAAAATTACAGAAAATCTATTCTATTACAATTTTCAAATCTACACTATTCACGGATTTTCTCGTGATTTTACAAAACAATTCAGCCCTACACGGATAAACCACCGCGGGCTGAATCAACGGGTTTCCACGAGGAACAAAAACCAAACATCCACAAAACAATAAATTCATACATGCATATCGAATTTAATTATGAACAACAGAACCATAAATCAGAAACCTCGCTCTGATACCAATTGTATGTTTTTTTCGTGAACCGAATCACCAAAACTAAACTGAACCGGATCGATCTATGGATATTTCTCATAATTAAAATTCTCAAAACCCTACCATGCTCCTATGAATTTAATACAAATATTTGTGGATTTAGGGTTTACCGTAACTCCGTCGAGTCTGAACCGATCTTTCGCGTTTGAATTCCAAATCTCAATTCAACCACGCGATCCGATTTAATCTGCGGAAACAGAAATTAGAGATCTAATTTCTAGATTAAAATCGAAATAGAAAGAGAGAAGAGAAGAGAAATCTGTTCTCCAGATTAGATCTTCAGGGCTGTGTCCCAATGCTGTTCAGATCTACTACTGGTGAGGACTCCGTAGATCTGTATTCTGAGCAGGACCAGAATCGAAATTCTCGTCCTTTGAACTCCCAAAAACGGCGCCCCTCTCTCTCTTGGGTTTAGTGTGTTTCAACTGTCATTTTACTTATGAGAGAGAGCTGTCTATTTATAGACCTAGGGTTGGAAACCCTAATGGGCCATTTTGGGGTCAATTCAACATATTTAATTGGGCCAGTCGTGGGACCTAATGCAAATAATAAAGTGGGCCTATAAATTAATTAATTCCCATGTCCACAACCCAGGACACAATTTATTAATTAATATTAATTCTTTTTCACCACAGAATTAATACTAACGTAGCCCTTTATTACCACGTTATGAGAACGGGCTGCATTAATGGAGAATCCCCATATTTAAGGTTACCGGATATCCATTAATTAATCAGAGCCTCTGACAAGCTCTAACTACAATTAATTAATATCTTATAATTCCTGAGTAGTACCACTCAAACCTTATCACTCGTGCCTGAACTTAATCAGCCTGCAGGACTTTGGCACGATGAATGTTCTTGAGCTCCTCAGGGAATGTCCTCATCCTATTACTCGGATATGGTTACCTAAGTCCATTCTCAGGCGGTACTACACGAACTGCTGTTACCCAAGATGCGGATATACGAGCACGTTACTTAGGCTCTCCACCATGGCAAGTCAAAGCAACAGTCAACCCGTGCAAACCCCTGAACCTTCGTTAGGGTTTGGACTCAATCAATATAACGAGATCTTTTATTCGCTGATGTCAGACAGACGAATATATCTCACTGTGGTCTATCAATACGCCACCTCTGCGTACCACCATGTCAAGTAACCAAGACAGACAACTTATTCCGACAATGCCGCAGCCATCCGGACAGACATATCCTCATACGCTGTCTCGGCTGTGATCAGGTTTATGTCTCACTAGGTCAAGTGATCATACTGTCTTCTGCGATCTACAACACGCCGTATGATCGTCCCTATCGGTGAGACAAGAGGATACCATTGTTCATACATGTAAGATTGTTAACAGCTAGGAGAAATGAACCGTTGTATAGTCATTGTAATAAATGCTTTCAGTATACAAAACCCATCAGTAAATGCCTACAAAAACCACTGAATCGTCGAAGAGCCTCCCTCTACATGCGAGAAATAGGTTAACCCACGTAGGAACCTCGCAAGGGATTTGGACAATGTGATCGACATCGACCCTCCAGGAGGGGTAGGCACCGAGAACCCACCTCGAGTTTGACCAAGACAAGGCCGGTCTCCCACTTCCTTACCGATCAAAGGGGTATGTTTGACCCGAGGAGCAAATTCGAGAAGGACCTCGAAGCGTGCATGTCTATGTTTGAGACATTGCTGACTAGGATCCGGGATGCTATAACTTCAAATACGATGATTCCCAGTGAAAGCTACACCGACTCGCCCTTAACACCTGGCTTCACCAATACAGATGTTCTGGCAAAGTTCATACCTCCATCATTCACACTGTATGATGGCACAATCGATTCCAAGCACCACATAGCTCTCTACAAACAAAAGATGCTGACCACGTTTGTGCCGGTGAATCTTCGCGAAGCTTGCATGTTCAAGAGCTTTGGATCTAGTCTCACAGGACCAGCCCTCTAATGGTTCGTCAACCTCCCAAAGAACTCCATCTCGACCTTTTTAGAGCTGCACTACGCCTTTCAGAAGCAGTACTCCAACTGCCGGTGTGTAGCTAAACACCCTGATGCACTCAACAGCATGCGCATCAAGAAGGGAGAAACTTTAAGGTCGTATGTCGATCGTTTTAATTGGGAACTCACCTCCATACTGCATTGTCCTCCTAAAGTTACAGTCTTCGCTTTTAAAAATGGGCTGGACGTGACATCGAAGCTCTATCGCGACCTGACCAGCCATTCCTGTTACAACATGGACTCGATCCTCGCCCAACCTGGGCTAAGATCAATTGGGAGGAGGACAAGCTGAACCGAATTACTTGTTTGAACGAGCAGAAAGCGCTCGAGCTTGCTGATCTGCAAAAAAGTGATCAACCAAGGCCTGAATCCTCAAATTCGAGGTACATCAACCGACGAGACTACCAAAATGACCGACGATCAAGACGCGACCACCCTTATAGCCGAACAACGAGGGTTGGCGAAGTGGCCTCTATGCTATACAATCTCTGCATCGAACATAACTACTTGGTCAATAACGTCCTCAAAAACCTCGGGAACGCAGTGAAATATCCAGGGAAGATGAAGTCGGATCCCAAGACACGAGATACTAAAAAATTTTGGAACTTCCACAATGACCAAGAATACAAAACTGAGGAGTGTCAGGCTCTCCTCTTAGAGGTCCTAGAACTCCTAAAGAATGGATTCCTGACAGAATACTTGACGAACAGGGGTAAGAACACTTGTACAAGAGGGAGGCAGACAAATCCAATGGGGAATGCGAAGCCCCAAAATAAACTTCCGCATGCCGAATGAACAATCTACGTCATTATGGGCGGATCAGAAGTATGCGGCAAATCGCGTTCAGTAGCGAAGAGAGCTCGTCGAGCTCTAAATCAAGGGGCTCTCCACGCTAAGAGCATGAGGTGATCGAGTTCACCTACGGCAACACCCCCGACCTCATCCATCGTCACCACGACGTGCTCATGATTTCGCAGCTCATCTCCAACTGCCAAATAAAGAGGCTTCTAGTCGACAACAATAGTTCGACAAATATCATGTTCCCATGAACCTTGAAAGAGATGCAAATCCCGATAAGCAAGCTGGAGCCGGTCAGAATGACAATGTACGGCTTCAAGGGCGATCAACAACAGACGGTGGGGGAGATCACCCTACCCATGTATTGCAGGGGCCTGAGATGTGAAGTTCCAGGTCGTGGACACAATATCCACCCACAACGCAATCCTGGGTCGGTCGTGGATCCATGAGCTTAAGGAAATTCCATCAACATACCATCAAGTCCTGAAATTCCCAACGATGTGGGGGGGTTCAGACGATCCAAGAAGAATAAAAGGCCTCGAGATATTGCTACTACGCAAGCTTCAGAACCGTCTGTGCCTAGCAACACGATGAGCAAATAACTCTCGTGGCATGATCAGGGACGAAGAAGTTAGAAGAAGTTGTCATCAATGACTCCGATCCAATGCAAACCACTTTCATAGGTGCTGAACTTGCTCCCGATGTCCGAAACGCGCTCACCAGCATCCTCCGGTGCAAAACTCACGTTATCGCATGGTCACACCGTGACATGATGAGGATAGACCCGACTGTCATTACACTCCGGCTGCAGGTCGATCCTAATTGTAGGCCTGTCCAGCAGAGAAGACAAAAATTCTCCGCAGAGAAGAACCATACCATAAATGAAGAGATCCAAAAGCTCATTGATATCAGATCTATTCGAGAGGTGCACTACCAGACCTGGTTGGCCAATGTAGTCGTAGTGAAAAAGAAAAATGGTAAGAATCGAGTGTGCATCAATTTCATAAATCTCAACAAAGCATGTTCAAAATATTGTACCCACTGCCGCACATCAACGCGATCGTCAACACGACGACGGGCCACGAGCTCCTTAGTTTCATGGATGCATTCTCGGGCTTCAACCTAATACAAATGCGTCCTTATGACCAAGAAAAATTTGCCTTCATCACCAACCATGACATCTATTCTTACAAAGTAATGTTGTTCAGTCTAAAGAATACAGGCGCTACATACCAACGCTAGGTAAACTCCATGCTCAAGGAAAAGATCGGCAGGACAATGGAGGTCTATATCTATGACATGCTCGTCAAGTCTCTAAAATCTCAGGACCTTGTGGCCCATCTCGAAGATGCCTTTCGGATGATAGAACGGTACAACATGAAGTTAAACCCGACCAAATTCTCATTCGGAGTCTCCTCTGGCAAGTTCCTATGACACATAGTAACCTAGAAGGAAATCAAAGCGGACCCGATGCAGATTAAAGCTATCCAAACCATAGAGCATCCAAAAATGCCCAAAGAGGTACAAAAGCTTACCGATCGTCTCGCCGCCCTTAGTCACTTCATCTCGCAATATTCCTAGCGAACCCACTCGTTCTTAAACATGATCCGGAAAGGAATGCACTTTGAGTGGACTGAGGAGTGCACGAAGGCACTCAAAGAGTAGAAAAATTATCTTGCGAGTCCGCAACTACTCTCCAAGCCCGTCAATGGTGAAGCCCTCCTGTTATACCTATCAGTGTCCGACCACGCCGTCGGAGCATTTTGATATGGAGATTGACGGTAAACAGCATCTGGTGCACTACGCCAACAAATCCTTGCAAGTCGCCGAGGCTTGCAACACGACCCTAAAAAAACTAGCGCTCATACTTGTAAACACCGCTCCCAAGCTACGCTCGTATTTCGAGGTGCACCCCATAAAAGTAATCACTGTGTATTCGATACGCACGGTGCACTCAAAGCCCGATCTCTCGGGGCAACTACTCAAATGGGCCGTGGAAGTTGGGGGCTATGCAATCTAATACAAACCCAAACCGCTATCAATTCACTAGTGCTAGCCGACGTCGTCGCTGATTTCTCCACCAACTTACAACTCAAAGCGGAGAACAAAGTTGCCAGCACTACACAGGCCGATGCTAACGCTAGCCTGTGGTCCCTAAGAATCGACGGCGCCAACAACGAGCACGAAAATGGGGTAGAGGTAGTACTGACAGACCCACAGGGGGAAAGTTACAAATGGGCCATCCAACTCGACTTCCCTACAATGAACAACAAAGCAGAGTATGAAGCTAGCTCTTGAACTCGGGGATCGCAAAATTCGTTGGGAAAGCAACTCTCATTGTCAACCAGTTAGAAGGGATCTAATCCGTGAAAGAAACCCAACTGAAGCTATACCACGCGGTGGCAGAAGAACTGAAAGCAAAAAAAGATTAATGGGACCTTCGCCATGTCCCGCGTGGATCAAGCATCCGGGCAAATGCCCTCGCCAACCTAACAGCCAGCAGCATGACTCTGAGCAACTGACCGATTCCCAAAGTGTGGCTACCATCGCCATCCATCGCTATACAACATCACGTCGCGCTCAACATCACTTAAAGGGGGAGTACATCCCGGATGATAGAAATGAGGCCATCAGAACTGAGAGACTTGCTTCCCGGTTCACCTTAATCAATGATAACCTATACCGACGGTCCTTCAGGGACCTCTCCTCAGATGAGTCGCCTCTTCTGAGATGGAGCAAGTATTATTGGAGGCTCACGAGAGCGATTGTGGTAACCACGTCGGGGCTCGCTCCCTGTCTCACAAAATTATCACGGCCAAATTCTACTGCCCAACATTGAAGAAAGATGCCGCTGATCACGTCAAATGTTGTGATAGTTGTCAGCGCTTTGAAGCATCGACTCACCAAAGTACGAACCCCTCCATGCATCGATCACACCATGGCCATTCATGGTGTGGGGGATGGACCTAGTTGGCCCTCTCCCAAAACAGACGGAACAGAATGATCACATACTTATGGTGACAGACTACTTCACTAAATGGGTCGAAAGAGAAGCCTTGGGAAAGTCCCGCGATCTGGAGATAATAAAGTTCCTATAGAAGCACGTGCTCTGTCGCTTTGGGATACCTAAAGAGATATGCACGGACAACAGGCAACATTTCGCTAGTGAAAGGATGCAGACCTTCTACAACACCTATGGGATTAAGCTAACGTTCTAAATGCCAAGATATCCCGAGGCCAACAGGTTAGCAGAGTTGACAAATAAAATAATGAATTGCACCCTAAAGAAGAAGCTAAACCCACATGGCTCAAGATGGGTAGAAGAACTTCAAGCTATATTATGGTCCTACTGGACCACCCCGAGAACCGCCACTGGCGCAACTCCCTTCTTTTTGGCATATAAAATCGAAGCGGTTGCGCTCGTATAAATTATCGCCCATAGCCCAAGGGTGGAGTACACAAGTGATAAAACTAACAACGAACATCTTCAGGCTAACATAGAGCTCATAGATGAAGTTAGAAACGACTCTGCAATTAAGACCTCCCAACGGCGACGTCAAGTCGAAAGATTTCAGAACAAGAAACTCAAGCTCAGAAGCTTCCAAGAAGGAGACCTGGTCCTAAGAAGAGTATTCCTAAATACTAAGGAATCCGGCGCAGGAAAGTTGGCCCTCAATTGGGAAGGTCCCTTGATCATACTAAAAACTCAATAGAATTCCTAATGCAATGAAAGAATGAAATATCAATCCAAGTACTTCTTCCTTCGCCCACTAGAGTATCAACATACTTATGCAAAGGCTAATAGCTAGGCAACACACAATCGTTTAGTTTATATCTAATCTAGGCAATGTAAGTAAATCAACTATCTAGTCTAAGCTATTATTAAACCATGAATCATTTGGACATTCACAATTAACACTCTCACACTTCCACACTTTTGCAATGCAAGCATCATCCACAAGGTATGAAATTCAACAATTATGAACTAAGGACATTGGTAGAAATCTACATTGAATCAAAGAGGTTGGTTTGAAAGATGCGAACAATCATTTAATCCATTCAAAGATGATCAACCTATACTATACTCCCTATCTCCCTTTGCACCGACAAGATAAGAGTAGATGAAAATTAGATACACAAACAGTTACGTTATAGCACATAATTCCACTCCAAAAAGACCGTAAGTTATGGACCTATAGGCAATCTCCGCACAGGGATTGGATCAAAACCTATAAGAATCTACACTTTTCACAACACATCAACCCGCGTATTGGCTGCAATCTCGGCATCCCACACACACATAGGAATGAAGGTAAACATACAATTCATTCTCAGTCAATCGATTCAATGTTTCAATCCACCAACATCCAAAGGTATTTAGCTAGACATACCTTTTACTTCATTCAATTGAAAAGACAAAATGCACTAATCCATTACAAAGATATAAAAAAGATAAATTTCCCCCAATTGCTTGGATTTGGTGTTGATCTATGCCTTGTTCATCTTCAATCTTCCAATTGGATTGGATGGCCTTAGATCCTCTTTGGATGAGGTTTAGAATAAGCGGGAAGTGGAATTCTATATAGTAACCACTTAATTGTTGCCTAAAGTCTGAATCTCCCCTTTGAATTTGGTTTTACAACATTTTATTCTAAGTTTTCAGACCCCAAGATCGCCTCGTCTGAGATTGGATCACCCGGGATGGATAAAAACCTCAAGACCAGCCCGTTCAGAATTGCCCCATCTAGAACTGAATCGACCAAAATTTGGCTTTGAACAGGCTAGATCGATCGAGCAAAGCAGGGATTGGTTGAGATTAGCGAAACAGAGGCAAATCTCGACCGATGTAAAACTATCTCGGTCGAGCATCAGCTCTGAAATCTTTCTTCCAGCTCCCCTGCTCATCCCGGGCGATCTTCCACGCACGTGAAATCAAGATCGGTTGATTTTCCACCTAAACATATCCAAAAATGGTGAATTATGCTTAAATATGATCCTACACGACACAAACAACACCAAACACGAAAATACAACAAAAACATATGATATGAGTGTAAAATGGACACAAACAAGCATGCACACACATCGAATAATAGGTTATTTTACACACATATCAAAATCCCCCAAACTTGAACCTTTGATTGTCCTTAATCAAAACTAAGTAAAGCAATCGTTGTACCTTGTGCAATACCTCATAGCTCATCTTATCCATCTTAGCGTGCAGTAGTCAAACGAGATTATCACCTAACTTTGTGGCACGGTTAATGCTAAAGACTCAATCCACTCAACAAATTGGATATAAACAATTAAATGCACTCCCTTACGTGTTTAGGGACGATTCACACAAGCACGAGATTTTCAAGCTCTATTTTCATAAGCTTGCATCCATTCTCACCACAATACTACAATGAGCTAGCTCCTAGAATCAAGAAGGTCTTTGTTAAGGTAATAATGTGGTTAACTAATAGGTAGGTGGTTTTGGGCCAAAGTAGCTAAACTCCTCAATTTCCCAATAACCCCCCAATTATCGACTTCGAACCACTAATCCCGAGGCTTATTCTCTTCTCATTTCTTCCTTTCTATCTTTTTCTTTTCCTTCTTCTCCTTTTCTCTCTTTTTTTCTTTTTGTTTTTCTTTTTCAATGACACCACCATTTTTTTTTCTTGTGGGTGCATATTTATCAAGACTTGCACCATTCCCTTGCCAACAATATTTTTAGGTAGCTATTTTTCTAAGATTTGCACCTTTCATCTCTCATTGCCTTTCTTTTCATGTCTCAAACTCTCATTCCCCCAAACTTTGTCATAATCATATCAAAGAATATTCTCCAATATGGCTCAATCACGGGAAACAAAGGTAAGAAAGGCAAATGATGATCAAATAAAATACCTTATACTCCCAATGTGCAAGGTAGGACTAGGAATCGATGGCCTAATATCATTTTCTAGTCACATGCTCATGCTAATAGATCGAGAACAAATGCAAGTTCTGGATATCTCGCTTTCAAACTCGCCTCTCACAACCGAATAGATATGACAATGTCAAGATTTAATTCTCACGGCTTTTTGTTGAGTCTAAAATATTAACCACTGATGCGGCTAAAAGTTCAATCAAATTAAACTCCTAGCTGCTCAAGAATAAAATTTGTCAAATCCAGGTCTTTCTTTCCTAACAACATATAACAAACAATGAGTTTAACCAACAATCAACATTCAATCAATTCTCTCCACACATTGGTAAACCAAGACAAACAAATACTCAAATGAGGTAGATAGGATGTTGAAATAAACGTAGATGCAATCCAATTAGATTAATCATTGATGTAAAAACATTTTAATCCCTAGGTGGTTGAGCAATCGACTCTAATGTCGCTAGTCACTTGCTACGGATAACTAGCGGTAGATGACACTAGGACTTGCAAACAGCTACGTTATTAACTCCTAGGCCACTCCCAATCGACCGTCAATTATCGCCCTACAATCCTAGCACCGCACATGAATTGGAACTAGAATTGTAAGATTATACACTTATCACGACGATTCCATCCGCGTGTTGGCTGCAACGTTCACGTCAACTACCTAAAGGCTGGCTATTACCTACACCTAATTGGTAAGAAACAAGCTCAAGTGTAAATCAATCCCTCAAAGGAAAGTAAACAAGCAATTATCAAACCTAGTCTTCATGCATCCTTGTTCAAATCAACATCCAAATTGTATTAGAGCAACATACCTCTCAATAGTAACAATACAAAGTAGAAATCAAATACATCCATTACAATTGATAAGTAGAAAGTGAAATCTTCCCCAATTGGATTTGCTAGGTCTTGATCTACCCCTTTGGATCTTCAATTCTCCTCAAGGATTGATGAATTAGCTCCTTGATACCTTGGGTAAGGTTTTGGAATATATGGAAATGGAAATCGTAGAGAGAATTTAGGAGGTGGTTATTCAAAATTATCAAAACTTATTAATTCGTTATGAAAATAACAGTTTTTACCCTTTTATAATGAGCAAACAGGGCCTCGGATCACCCGAGCTGAAATTGGCTCGCCCAAGCCTACAGAAGATCCGCGGGGTAATGGGAAGCCAGACTTGGCTCGGCCAAGGCGAGGTCTCTGTTCCACGGCTCGGCCGAGCGAGCTCTCTATCGGGCAGCTCGGCCGAGCCTGCACACCGCTCGGCCGGGCAACTCCTCCAAGCTCCCGAAACTCCTCTTTTTGCACCGCTTGGGCGAACTTAGCCTCCTCGGACTTCATACTTGGACGATTTTCATCCAAAACTCATCCAAAAGTGTTGTTTTATGCCCAAAACACGTCCTACAACATTTCAAACACGAAAATAAGACAAAAGAACAACGAAAACATATGATATGGGAGTAAAATGGACACAAATATGCACGCGCACTCATCGAAAAATAGGTCATTTTACGCACATATCATAATCCCCCAAACTTGAACCTTTGATTGTCCTCAATCAAAACAAAGTAAAGTCGTTAATCTACCTCGTGCAATACCTCATAGCTCATCAAGATTATCTTAGCATGTTCAAGTAAAACAAGATTATCACCTAACTTTGTAACAAGGTTAATGCTAAGGATATGAACCACTCATAAAAATGGATACAAGAAATGAATGCACTCCCTCACGTGTTTAGGGACGATGAGATTCACTCACTCACAAGATATCGAACTTGATTTCCATAAGCTTGCATCCATTCTCACCACTATACTACAACGAGTTAGTTTCTAGAATCCAAAAGGTCTTTTCACGGGTTGTAACATGGCTAACTAAAAGGTGGGTGGTTTTGGGCCAAAGTGACTAAACTTCTCAATTTCCCAAAACCCCCCAAACTTGTTCTTTTCGAACCACTACAAACCCCGAGGCTTTTTCATTTCACAACACACTTTTTTTTTCTTTTTTTTTTCTTATTCATCATTTTTCAAATGCACCATCATTCATTCATTTGTCGGTGCGCATTTTTTTTTTCTTTTTCAAACACTTACACCAAAAATTTCGTTGGTGCCACATTTTCTAGGATTCAAACCAATCATTTATTTCATATCTTTCAAGCCTCAACATTTCCCATCAATACAAATTCAATCAATTCCCAACCCAACTCTCATCACCGTATTCACCCTCACACACTCTTTCCCCCCAAATATGGTCCTAATCATATCAAAGAAAATTCACCAATAAAGCTCAATCACGGGGTTCAAAGATACGGAAGGCAAATTAATGATAACAACCACCTTATACTCCCGGTGTGAAAGGTAGGACTAAGAATCGATGGCCTAAGATCATTTTCTAGTTAGACACTCTTGCCAATAGATAGAGAACGGATGCAAGTTCTAGATCTCGTACTCTCAATCTTGCCACTCACAAACAATATAGATATGACAATATCATGGCTCAAACCTCACAGCTTTTTGTCAAGTCCTATGCATTAACCACACACAAAACTCGGCAATTCAAAAGTTAAACTTAAGACATGCTTCGACAACTAGATTCCGCCATATCATTGGTCGAGATAAACATCCAACTTCACCAAGTAAATCATGATTCAAACCTCAAGTCTAGTTCGGGTTCATCACACACACACAAGCACACAACATCCTAACCACAATCTACATGCCATAAAACAATGTAATGAATCTAATTGGTAGAAGGAACGATAGAAAGCGTTACCCATCGGCACACACGATCAAATCGCTCTCCAATACCTTATTTGTACCTACTAGATCAACACAAACACCACCAAACACTTGAGCATAAAACAAACCAATAAAGCTCTCATATCCACCAAACTATCCACAAACAAAATATCAACAATGATAAGATCATACCCAATAGTTCCACCATTCAAACCAAACCAATAATCCAAACCACAAACCATGCATAATAGGAAGTATTCAATCATGCCAACTCATTAATGTTTCTCTCCACAATCACAATCAAACAATCCTCAACCATATTCACTTCCAAAACCTCTTTCCACCATCATTCCACTATCCAAAATCTATACAAATAATTCATTTTTCCACTAGCTCCACCAAACATACCATCAAAAGCAATGTTCAACAAACTAATCCATTCAACAAACTCAAACCCATGAAAATATCCATACATATCATCAAGATGAGCATAATCCAAAACATTCATCCAAGGTAGAACATCAATATAGGTACAACCAAATCGAATCAAATCCAATAAAGGGACAATATCCAACAACCTAAACTAATTGCAAGACAAAGGATAGGAGATGGAGAAGAATAAACCGAGGCACCGGATACCGGCACATCCCCCCAAACTTAGTCAAGTGAGACTAAGTTTGCAAAAACGGTGGACGGTGCATCGTCACTCCTCTCGATCTTGTAGTTCCTCCTACAAACACAAAACCAAAAAAACTAGACATTTATTCAAAATCAAAGCAACTAAAAGCAATTAAACAAAAGCAATAAAATTGGTTGGGTTGCCTCCCAACAAGCGCTTCCTTAACGTCGGTAACTAGACGACCTTACCACATTACCCATTGTCAAAAGTCTTGTGGGTTTTTAATACACCTTTCTCCCTTAATCTGCATTTACTTGGGAGCAATTTGTCCAAGGCAATTTTTTGTTCACCCCTATCATCTCTCCAAGGAAGATCGATCATCTTGTCGAATTCGAATTGCATGAATGAGTGCTCCTTCTTTGAAGTGATCCTTAAGACATTCTCCAATCTAATCCCCACTTCAAGAAATTCATTAATCCATTCCTCCAATGCACTCACCATTCTCTCCTCAACCTTGCCTACTTCCCAAGTTGACATTCCCCGCTTCAACCTATCCTCATTCTCCTTGCTTATTGTCGGCTTTTCCTCTTTTATGAAATGTTCCAATGCCGGTATTGTTTGAATCTCTTCAAGTGAGGGCTCCTCAATTCTTCCTCCTTCAATGTTCTTCACCGTCTCTTCGGTGCCTTCCTTCACGAGCTCTTCTTGATGAACACCCATTATCTCTTCACTATTGATTTCTTTGGTTTCCTCATTTTCTTTGCCATCTCCTAATGTTTCCTCGTGTTTCATCTCTATACTCGCACTCTCATCCTTCTCCATACTTTCAAAAATTTGTATCGGTTCCTTGATATCTTCATTTACCTCATCAACTTGAAGTATTACTTCTCTTTCCTTTGCCGATTCATCTTCTTTCTTCACCTCCATGTCTTGCTTTTCTTCATGCTCTTTTCTTGATCTTTTCAACAAATTAAGTTTTTCTTGTATGAGCTCTATTTGACTCCTCCACAAATCACTCTCTTGAGATTCCTTAACAACATCTACCGTTTGAGAAGCTCTTTCCTCCTCTGGCCATTGGTTACTACATTCAAACATTTCCTCATACACGTCTCAGATAGGCATTCGCGATCTTTGTCTTTGCATCATGAGGTCTCTCATCTCCTCCAATTGCCTTTGCACATTAATAAGTCTCTCCATGTTAGACACCTACAAGAGTTCAACAAAGGCAAGCCTCCAACAAAAACAAAAATCCAAAAGAAAACAAAATTAGAACAATTATCAAACAAATGTTAGTAACAATATTCACATAAACAAAAACACAAACACCTAGCCTACATGCTTCACTTTTCCCCCAATATCTAGTAACCTACTAAATGAAGTCCCCGACAACGGCGCCAAAACTTGATGCGGCTAAAAGTTCAATCAAATTAAACTCCTAGCTACTTAAGAATAAAATTTGTCAAATCCAGGTCCTTCTTCCCTTCGCCCGCTAGAATACCGGGATACTATAGCAAAGTCTAATAGCTAGGCAAGATAAAATCGTTGAGTGATTTCTATCCATCTAGACATTCAATTTAAACCTATACTAACAACAAATAACACACAATGAATTTAACCAACAATCAACATTCAATCAATTCTCTCCACACATTGGTAAACCAAGACAAACAAATACTCAAATGAGGTAGATAGGATGTTGAAATAAACGTAGATGCAATCCAATTAGATTAATCATTGATGTAAACACATTTTAATCCCTAGGTGGTTGAGCAATCGACTCTAATGTCGCTAGTCACTTGCTACGGATAACTAGCGGTAGATGACACTAGGACTTGCAAACAACTACGTTATTAACTCCTAGGCCACTCCCAATCGACCGTCAATTATCGCCCTACAATCCTAGCACCGCACATGGAATTGTAAGATTATACACTTATCACGACGATTCTGTCCGCGTGTTGGCTGCAACGTTCATGTCAACTACCTAAAGGCTGGCTATTACCTACACCTAATAGGTAAGAAACAAGCTCAAGTGCAAATCAATCCCTCAAAGGAAAGTAAACAAGCAATTATCAAACCTAGTCTTCATGCATCCTTGTTCAAATCAACATCCAAATTGAATTAGAGCAACATACCTATCAATTGTAACAATACAAAGTTGAAATCAAATACATCCATTACAATTGATAAGTAGAAAGTGAAATCTTCCCCAATTGGATTTGCTAGGTCTTGATCTACCCCCTTGGATCTTCAATTCTCCTCCAAGGATTGATGAATTAGCTCCTTGATACCTTGGGTAAGGTTTTGGAATAGATGGAAATGGAAATCGTAGAGAGAATTTAGGAGGTGGTTATTCAAAATTATCAAAAGTTATGAATTTGTTACGAAATTAACCATTTTTCCCCCTTTTATAATGAGCAAACAGGGCCTCGGATCGCCCGAGCTGAAGTTGGCTCGCCCGAGCCTCCAGAAGATCCGCGGGGAAATGGGAAGCCCGACCTGGCTCGGCCGAGCCTACCTCGCTCGGCCGAGCCTACCTCGCTCGGCCGAGCGAGGTCTCTGTTCCACGGCTCAGCCGAACCTGAACATCGATCGGCCGAGGGAGCTCTCTGTCCGGTAGCTCAGCCAAGCCTGCACACCGCTCGGCCGGGCAATTCCTCCAAGCTCCCGAAACTCCTCTTTTTGCACCGCTCGGGCGAACTCAGCCTCCTCGGACTTCATACTTGGACAATTTTCATCCAAAACTCATCCAAAAGTTTTGTTTTATGCCCAAAACACGTCCTACAACATTTCAAACATGAAAACAAGACAAAAGAACAACGAAAACATATGATATGGGAGTAAAATGGACACAAACATGCACGAGCACTCATCGAAAAATAGGTCATTTTACGCACATATCAACCCACACAAAACTTGGCAATTCAAAAGTTTAACCTAGGCATGCTTCAATAACAAGATTTCGCACTATCATAGGTTGAGGTAAACTTTAAACTTCACTAGCTAATCATGAGTAAATCTCAAGCCTAGTTTGGGTTCATCACACACACACAATCACACAACCTAAAACAATCAACTAAAATGCAATAAAATCTAGATCGCAAAAAAATGATAAAATGTATTACCCATAGCTATCCATGATCAAACCGCTTCTCCCTTTGCTTTATGATACCTACTAAGCACAAACACCACCAATTGAGCATAATCCATTTCAATCAATAATTCATTTCCACCAACATACAACAATCCAACATCTAAATAAATTGAACATTTTTCCACCAGCACCACCAAACATTCCACCATTCCTAAATCAACATCCACAAAACCACAAATATAGAAAGAATATGTTCATGCACAACTCAAAATAATTCCCGACTTCACACTATCACAACATAAGAACATCCATCCGCATCGCAATCCAAATATCAAATATTCTACAACCAAATCAAATCAAATGAGATCAAAATCCAAATCCATCAAGGGAGAAAATCATCCAACAAATCCAACACAAGGTAGACAAAGGAAAGGTAGAAAGAGGAGAAGAATAAACCAAAATCGGCAGCTGACACATCCCCCTAAAGTTAGTCAAGTGATACTATGTTTATAAAATTAGCCGACGGTTGTCTATCACTCCTCGTGCTCTCCCTAGCACATGCCTAACCAAGTGATCAACAAACAAACAAGAAATATTAAAAATACTATCAAGGCAAAAGTTTAAACAAAAGAAGAAAAACGGTTAGGTTGCCTCCCAACAAGCGCTACCATTTACGTCGGTAACTAGACGACCTAACCATGTCATCCATTGTCAAAAATCATGTGGCTTTTTAAGATACCTTTCTCCCTTGTTCGGCATTTACTCGAAAGCAACTTGTCAATGGAGATCTTCCTTGCACCCCTCTCATCCTTCCAAGGAAGATTGTATGTCTTGACAAACTTGACTATAAAAGGTGGTGATTACTTCTTTGATTTGATCTCCAAGTTATCATCCAAACAAATCCAAGTTACAAAAGACTCAACTAGTTCCTTGTTTGGATTTATCATCAACTCCTTTGATGGATTTATATACTGAAAGCATTATGATTGGTATATTATGTACAAGGTCGATTGGTTAATATACTGGGAATCATAAATGTTGTAGGTTTATCTCCTGTCTGAATTAACAAACATGTGTCGCAAACACAATTATCCTCTTATCTCGTCGATATGGAGATCATACGGTGTGTAGAAGATCACGGAAGATCGTATGGATCGGTTGACCTAGCAAGATATAAATGGTTATCACAGCTGAGACAGTTCCAGGATAAACTGTTGGTGTAGGCTGCAGCATACGCGGTAATAAGCATCTTATCTTGGATGGCTTGATATGCTGGTGTGGGGCACGCATTGATAAGGACCTAAGTCGAGATCGATTCTTTTATCTGACATTAAAAGAATCTAGATGTTGGTCCTCAAATATCAGAGTCGTCGTGATGAAAACTTAACACGAAATGCAGCAGAATAAATGTTCGTCACTTACACTATTACTTTTATCGATGTATTCAAAATGTTAGCTAGCTCAAGTTATCACTTAGGTGTGTTTTCAGATATACGCTAGCAACTATGTTGCTAGGTTTCAAATCAGCTTGATACAGTAAAGTGATAAAATAGTAAATGAACACAAGATTTTATAGTGGTTCGATCCAAATAGATCTACGTCCACTCCTTAGCCAAAATGCTAAGTATTTCACTAGAAAAGTATACAGAGTACAAGGATTCTCCTTTTCAGTTAAGTAGGCAGTGAGCTTTCGGCCTGGCTACTTGACAGCTATCCTCCGTTAATCTGAACTCCTCCGATAAGGTTTGGCTGGGTCAAGGGCGCACCTTCGAAACTCCTGCCTTGCCTAAAATGGAAGTTTTATAGTCACTTCCTGACTTTCCTTGAATGTGGCTAAGAGCCCGTCCTAGTCTTGACCTTTTCAGGTGTTCGACTGTTAGATTCTTCCTCGGAAGAAAAGAATCCCAATGATTGAAATATTCTTGAATGCAATCAAGAATATCTTCAATGGAATGTCAGTATATCAATGACCGACACTTGGGTTGTTGGGAGCTTTTAATAAACTTTCACACGGCTCTCAACAGACTACTTTTGTATGTTCACTTCGTCAAATGAATCTCTTGCTTGAGTGTTCGTGAGTGTATGAAGTGAGAAAAGCAGTAGTCAATCTCATTCTTGAACCTGTCTTTTATAGGTGGAGATTCAAACCTTGAATCTCCATATCCGTTAGACACAACGGCATCTTTGTCCAAGAGTGGATTAACTTGTTTGAACACATTTTGTATAGGACTGTACTTTTCGAACTACTTCTGGAAAGTCTCGACCTTTGCGTGTACTTTTGTCAGAATCGCAGTCCAGCTTCAAATTTTGATTCTTTTGCTTTGCTAAGCTAGAATCTGCTAAAGTATTTTTCCTTTGATCCTTTGACTTCCGTTGCTTGCGATTTCTTATTCATTGCTGAAGGATCCCGAATGCTAACACCTTAGCATTCTGTTGATATCTATTGTCTAGCGAGCGTTCAGCCGTTTGCTAGTGATCCTTCGTTAGCTTGCTTCTCTAGCAGCTTGTAAGTGGAAGATGAATGCTGATACCGTCTGCTTCATATCTGCTAGGAATTCTTATCAGCACACTAGTCTATTACAGCTCAATGTAAAACTTATACAGGACTTTACAAAGTGTGCTAGACTCTCTAAAGTTCGGCAAATGATCGACCAACTAAATAAGGTTTGATCCAACAAAACCTTTTACAAATAAGTCCTAAGGGAGATTTTAGGAATAATTTCCCAACACTAGATCTCTATAGCTTGATGAGATTCTAAGCATATGAAGGTACATAAGTATGTACAGATTGTGTATTACTTTGAGTTGCAGTGAAAGGCTCTGGTTGAGCTTCTATATCTATATCTTGGGTAATAGCAGTTTGTGTATGACTGTCTGGTACTGGAACTAGGTAACCACATCCAGTATAGGATGGTGACATTCCTTGAGCAGCTCAAAAGGTTCGTTATGCTAAAGTCCTGCAGTCTGATTTAGCTCAAGCATAAGTGAAAAGGTTTGAGTGGATTGACTCAGGAATATAAGATGTTAATTTATTAAATAGTTTTTCAGAGCTTAAATTAATTAACGAATGTCTATAACCTTAAATGTGGGGATAAACCGAGCTCATGCAACCCCTACCTCAAAACGTGGTAGCAAATAGGTAGGACAATATTGATTCTCTGGTGGAATGCATCAATATTAATTAATTAATTATATTCTGGGTTGAATATGGTAAATAATAAATTGATAGGCCTTATTTGCTATTTGCATTCTGGTCCCTGGTCTGGCCCATGAAACTCAGGCATATAGAAGTTCAGTACTTTCCTATAAATAGGCCTCCGTTCCTCAGTTCTCAATACACCACAAGATCATAAGTTGCACACAGCAAACCAGAATTAGGGAGTTGTGGTGATCGACTGGATCTGAGAAATGAGGAGGAAATTATGCTTCTCATCGGGAAAGGAATATGGAGGGAATTTTCACCAGATATTCAAATTGAGTTAGGATACAGATCGGAAGATCAGATCAGGAGGATCTTCTTTCTTCTCTCCCTCTTCTGTTTTCAAAAGTATCATTATATTTTCATCAGATTTAATTCCTTTTATCTGTTAGGGAATTAATCTTTGTGTGTGGAAAAGAGATCAAGAGGAATCTCCGCGCACTCGTTCTTCAGGGTTTCGCAATCCAGGTATTCGGCATAAACCCTCTTTATGCATAATCAATAGGAGCACGCTAGGAATAATCATAGGCATAGAAATTTATTTTTGATATTCCAATTAACGATCCGGGCAAACGGACATCGTGATTCATTTCACGAATCCCCTTCATCCTTATCACCTCCTTTTTTCAATGAAATCATATTATTCATTCACCTTGTCTCCTAGCATCACCTCCTTTTCCACCTTGTCTACCAATCGTGAAGGAAATGTAATCACCATATCGCCACATGGACCTTCCGACACAGTTTCCTCCTCATTAATCTCTTCGGAAAGTTTTACCAAGGTCGAAACTTTTTCCATTTCCTCCAGTGACGGTATCCCTTTAGCACCGTTCTTCTCATCTTCAATGACTAGCATCTCCTCCTTGGTGCCTTCATCCTCTTTAACTTCGTGAGGTAACACTTCATGCGATTGTTTCTCCTCTTGCTTTACTTCACTCCATTGTTTTGCGATGATTGATTCTTGCATCGGATTCTCATCATTCTCTTCACATATTCTTTCTTTGATCACCTCACTCTTACTACTTGAACTCCTTAACATCCAAAGTATTTCTTGCATTAAACCCAATTGACTTCTCAACCAATCATATTCACTAGTCTCTTTTACGGTTTTCACCATTTGGCACTCTCTTTCATTTCCCGGCCACTGGTAATCATATTCCCACATCTTTTTATACACACTTCGGAGTGTCCTTTGTGGCTTTTTTCTCTCTAGCATTTTGGCTTTCATCTCCTTTAATTTCCTTTGCACATTATCAAGTCTCTCCGCGGCAACTCCTCTTTGATTTTCCATTGGTTGAGCTTGGGATCTTGTTAACATGCAACACCTACAAAATCCAACAGCTCCTCGCACAAACCAACTTCAAAACATGTTTACACAAAGAAATTAACCAATTAAGCAAAAACACAAACACCTAGCCTACAAACATCACAATTCCCCCTATATCTAGTAACATACTTAGTAAAGTCCCCGGCAACGACGCCAATACTTGATCATAATAAAAACTATGCAATGAAAGAATAAAATATCCATCCGAGTACTTCTTCCTTCGCCCACTAGAGTATCGGGAGGCAACACACAATCATTGAGTTTATATCTAATCTAGGCAATGTAATTAAATCACCTATTTAGTCTAAGCTATTATCAAAACATGAATCATTTGGACATTCATCATTAACACTCTCACACTTCCTTACTTTTGCAATGGAAGCATCATCCACAAGGTATGAAATTCAACAATTATAAACTAAGGACACTGGTAGAAATCCACATTAAATCAAAGAGATTGGTTTGAAAGATGTAAACAATCATTTAATCCATTCAAAGATGATCAACCTACAACATACTTCCTATCTCCCTTTACACCAGCAAGATAAGAGTAGATGAAAATTAGATACACAAACAGTTACGATATAGCACCTAATTCCACTCCAAAAAGACCACAAATTATGGACCTATAGGAAATCTCCGCACAAGGATTGGATCAAAACCTGTATGCATCTACACTTTTCACAACACCTCAACCCGCGAATTGGCTGCAATCTCAGTATCTTACACACACATAGTTGGTTACTGCCTACACTATGTGATTTAAGAAAAAGCTCAAGTGAGTGCAATCATAGGAATGGAGGTAAACATACAATTCATTTACAATCAATCGATTCATTGTTTCAATCCACCAACATCCAAAAGTATTTAGCTAGACATACCCTTAATTTGATTCAATTGAAAAGACAAAAGGCACAAATCCATTAAAAAGATATACAAAAGATAAATTTCCCCCAATTGCTTGGATTTGGTGTTCATCTATGCCTTGTTCATCTTCAATCTGTCAATTGGATTGGATGGCCTTAGATCCTCCTTGGAAGAGGTTTAGAATTTGTGGGAAGTGGAATTCTGGAGAGTAATCGCTCAATTAATGCCAAAAGTCTGAATCTCTCCTTTGAATTTTATTTTTCCACCTTTTATACTAAGTTTTCAGACCCCAAGATCGCCCTGTCTGAGATTGGATCGCTCGGGATTGATAAAAACTGAAAAACCGCCAGACCAGCCCGTTCAAGATCCCCCCGTCTAGAACTGGATCGATCAAAATTTGGCTTAAACAGGCCAGATCGGTCGAGCAAAGCAGGGATAGGTCAAGATGAGCCAAACAGAGGCAAATCTCGACCAATTTGAAATTGTCTCGGTCGAGCATCAGCTCTAAAATCCGTCCTGCGGCTCCCTTGCTCATCCTGGTCGATCTTCCACACACTTGAAACCCATATCGGTCAATTTTCCACCAAAACATAGCCAAAAATGGTGAATTATGTTCAAATGTGATCCTACACGACACAAACAACACCAAACATGAAAACACAATAAAAATATATGAAAAACATATGATATGAGTGTAAAATGGACACGAACAAGCATGCACACACATCGAATAATAAGTCATTTTACACACATATCATAATTATAAAGTCGCTAAACTAATAGAGAACGGGGCCTACCGACTCGAGACAGCGGAAGGATGAGGAATAAAGAACAGTTGGAACATCAAGCATCTGAAGAAGTACTATCAATAGTATACAGATACAGTCACTCTATCCTATCTTTTACTTTTATTCTATTTAAGATTTTTTGTCTAAACCATTACTAACTTGAGCATCGGAGGGGCAATGCCTAGGCATCACCCACCCTGACCCTTGTCTGCTTGTCATACATCTTAAGTCTAGAGATCAACACCGAGGCTCACCCGTGCTCGGCATCGACCCTAAAAGCTCATCGATACCAACACAGAAAGAGGATCGACTTCAAAGAGCCAAGGACGAATCAGTCCACAAAAAGTGATCACATACGTGCAACAAGTAGAAGTACCGAAAAATTACGATACGGGCAAGCCTTGCAGATAGGCAAGAAGACGTTCAAACAGTACAAACAACGTGCAACATCAAAGTTAAAGCATCCAAGCAATACGAGAAACTTTTAAACCAAAAAGTGATATATGGATCGAAAGGTAAAAGCCTTCGATTACGCAAAATATTAAAACTAAATCAGGAGCGTCAATTATTTAAAAAAAGAAATAAAGCGCGAAAAGTCAAATTGTCGTAATGTAGAAGATAAAAGGCATTCTTTCAAGTTTTACAAAACAAAGTTCAACAACAGAGTATCGTCTAAGCAGCCACGTCTTCATCAGCCTTCTTCTCGGCATCTTTCGCAATGTTGTCCTTGAAGAAACCATCGGTCTCTCTCTCCTACAAGTTTTCCTCAATCGAAGCCTCCTTGAGTGGCTCGTCCTCGACCATTTTCTGCTCGATCTCAAGAACTTTGGTGTCAACCTGAGGTGGAGTCGGAGGGCACGTTATGTTGTTGAGGTTTAAATTGGGACTTCATCAACCGATCGTGGCACATACGGTCCTGGTGACCATATCAACCAACATATCGAATGTGGGCTTGAAGGCAGGGTTAGCAACAACTAGGTTCAGATCAACTCCATCCCCTGCCTTCAATGCCTCGACCTCAGCTTCGTGCCTTTGCTGCTCGCACAACCTCTCCTCCTGACCTTTGCGAAATCGAGCTTTATAGGATTCGAGCTCGAGCTCCTTCTTGGAGTTAGTGGCATTGAACTTCGCCATAGCCTTCTGAAGCTCCTCACCAACACCTTGCTGCGGTATGAGAGCTCTGATCTCTCCTTTTTCAGCTCATCATTGTTGGCCAGGTCGATTCTCTACGGGCACTCGAAGGTGATCTCCCTCCAGGACTGGCTTGTCCCCTCACTTGCAAAATCAAACAACCTAATCAGACCCTCGGTGTAGACGGTGAACTTCCGAGTGGTCTGCAACAACAAGATCAATTGTTATAGGTATCGAATAGTGAACTTAAGAAAATTTCTAACCTTTTGAAGGACCTTCTCTATCATAAAGGCCTCCCGAGCATAGGCGCTCTCAAAGTCGTCGGCTTTGATCTCACCGTCCAAGATCTTTTTAACCTGGATGATGTACGCCGCGAAGAAGGAAGCGATGTCTGCTGGCCCCGACCTGCCGTGTACCAGATCGAGCTGTCTGGTTTGCTCAATTGGCTCAGACCGATCACTGGATTCCAAAATCAAGTCATGAAACTTTTTCTTGCGCCTCTCCTCCCTGTCTTTCTTCCTCGAAGGCGAATGCTGGTGGGGAGGAGGCGGTGGCATCAGTGGTAAACCCGACGAAGTCCCACCGATCATCTTCTCGATCGGTCCGGTACCCCCCAACCCGTTGGGATGCAATCCCTGAGAGACGCGTGGGGAATCGGTAGTATGCTTCTTAAGAGGAGGTAGCCCCTCGGTCGGTCCCGATGAGCCAGTCACACGCGGGCACTTCTGCGCTATCACAGTAGCGAGCATATCCTGGGGAGATCAACCGGCTATATCAGCTGAAAGTGGTTCTTTCTTCCCCTTAGAGTTGGTCCAGTACTCATCCCCCATGAGTCATTTGCCCAAAACCAAAGTAAATTCTCGATTCTATTGAGAGAAGGCGATGTCGACCCTTGATCCCTCCTCGATTGTGAGGGAAGCCTGCTTATACCCTGCAATAAAATCGAATAGCAAAGGGTCAGTAATGGATCAAAGATAGACCGAGCATCACACTTGTGAGAAATTCGCACTAATGGGCACTCCGCCCTCGGACAAAAACTTTGAATCGATGTGGCTCATCTGTAGCCACACCTATTGGTTCTTCCATCTAAGGGTGTTCTGCGCACATTTCGTGATCATCTGTTCGGGTAGAGAATCTCTTTTTGTGAAATAATAGTATCCGACATTGTACCTACCCAGCCGGTACAAGTAGTGCAACTCACGGAGAGTCGGCTAACCGAGGCCTCCATTATAGAACACAAGCAGGGTGTTGAGCATATGGCACCAGGCGATCGGTGCCACCTGGAAAGGCACCAGACCGTAAGATTGAAGAACGTCTCGAAATAAGGTGTGAGGAGGGATCCCAAACCCGCATTTGATCACCGGTAGGAAGAAGGCCATGTCATCATGATATGTTGGTCAGAAACACCTGTCGTTTACCGTCGGTAGGGTGTACACCATCTTGTGACATGCGACCCCCATCGAGAACTTCTTAACATCTGCCTCGGTGGTGAGGGATACCGCCAACCGAACAGGAGCCTCGTGGTTGATTTGGTCCTTCTTGATGAGGGAAATATCGACCACAATAGGCTCGAACGAGCCGTCACTATCTTCATCGGTTTCGTTGCCCAATTCCTTGCATTCCTCATCAGTATTAGACATCTCCTCGGGTTCGAGGTCCTCTATTGCTTTCTCATGCATGAATCGACCCCCCTCAGAACCCATGGAGACCGCCACCTCTTGGTGAGGCGACCCTCTAACCTCAGCCTTAGTTGAACCCGAGGATGATAAGAGGCTACTCCCAAATCTCAACCGAAGACACCATTGTGCAACCACTAAGTCCCGTAGCATCCTACACTACATCAATCCCAAACCACCCACCAAATGTTCGATCAGATACAAAGATACAACTCAAAAATCAGAAAGAGTAGAGACGATCGATCGCACAATCCACGACCAGGATTAATGCACAAAATAATCCAAAAGCCACAAAAATCTAGTATGAGACTACACGTATCCTAACATGCATCTTGGTATCGCAGACTACATACGCAGTCGGTGGAAATGCGAAGCGACATGTAAAAAAAAGCAAAACAAAAGAAAAAGAAGAAGAGAAAATCAAGTTTACATAGGAAGCGAAGAGCGACGATCAGATAAGGAAACACCGGAATAGTAGTAATAGGGAGTCATCAAAACAGTGAAGCACACCGGGAACAGGTTACAAAGAGAGAGCGAGCGAGAGAAACCGTCGAATCGAAAGAGGGTAGTGAAGAAATGACGAACGGTTTCTCCTTTTAAAGGAAAAACTGTTCGGATTCAAAAAATGCTCTTGAGGTTGGCCCTAATTACCATAATCCCATCACTTGGGTGGCAAAATCAAAAACCGCCCAAGGGCAAGGATCGGCGCCGAGCACACTTGGGCTCGATCTTGAGCTACGACCTTACTTAGAGACTGACCCAACCACAAAAGTCCCAAGTTGTGATTCTCACTTCGTGGGAAGAACTCTGACGTGATTGAAACTAACAACGGGAATGTGGAGTTTCCCTTGGAAACCCACGGGTGTCTCCGGATCCACCAAAACTCCTCCCACCACAAGAACTCCTCCCACCAGCGCTCTCTGGAGCTAGCAGAGTGCACGCATGTGAGTAACGCTCCATGCAAGAGAACATTCCCCAGAATGATTCTAACCCGCGTGAACTCCGGACCCACGCATTGGCCTAAAAGGCGGCACCACGGTGCCACCTGATATAGCTATACACTTGCATTCCCAAGGAATATTTGTATCGGCCCAGAGTAGTATCCTGGCTACTCCTTATTGGAGTTGTTCTCTCTGGAAGCAACTCTGAGGCCCGAGGTTAGTCTCTTGTAACACATTCTGACTGGAAGTTTTAATTCCAATGCCTACCCGCAGTAGACCCAGAAATCAAAAGGGGCTATTGTTGGGGCCTGGCCCACGAGGCCCAGGCCCAGTGAACACGTAAGCCCAAATGACAATCCTATCTATAAATAGGGGCAAAGGATTCGTTATTCTATATCTTTTTATCACTCAAAAACTACGTTGTCACGCCATTGGATTCTCCATAGAAATTCTCGCTATTAAAGAAGAAATATCACATTTCCTATTGTTCTCTGTCTCATTCTTCATTGTATTTTGCATTTTAAATTTTTTATTTTGTTGATTATTTGTTATTATCTAACGACATTTCAAGAGCTCCGTTTAACCGTAAATCAAACCTCAACATAAACCTATATTAATTTTAATCTCTCTATTGATCAATTGAATTAGATTTTTAAAATAAAACTGGAGAATTAAAACAAATTAGAGTTTGAATAACTTGAATCATAGCATGCAATCTAGATAGAGAAAATCCTAAAATATGCTAGAGTTTCTATCTAGACATACTAGAAATCAAAATTGAAACTGAAAAAAAATAAATTACATTAAAGAAACTTATTTGAAAATAATGTACAGAAAAATAACTTGGTCTCCGGTCTCTAATTCTAAAAGTTTAAATTGTATAAATAAAAACAGAACAATGAAAATCACATCTAGGGTTTCTTGCGAACCCCAGGGTTTGTGTGGTTGGGCCTGTTTTCAAGCTTTCCAACCTGAAGGCAGCCCAATTTTCAGCTGTGAACCTTGGTTTTGGCCCATTATACAACCCAGTTTGTAGATTGGATAGTGGGAGCCCAATCTAGAAAATCTATATTAAAATTAAAGCCTTGTAATTAATAAGATTAATTTAATAATTGCATCAGAGGGGCCACGAAAAGTTTTTTTGTTTATTTAAATGTTTTCTCGTATGATGTGATTTGGTATGTGTGCACTAGAAAATAATATGATAAGCATGCTACTGCTTTATTATGTATTTTAAAAGCATGTAATTTTTAATTGTAGAGCATGTTTGATGTGATTAATTTTATTTTTTAAATTGTGTCTATAAATTTCGGAATCATATTAATTTATTATGGCATTTAGGATGTGACACAATTTATGAGAAATAAAATAATGTGTGCGCGTGAAACCTTTAGAAATTAAAATACTAAATTGGATTTTGTTTCTTTACAAACTAAAGTCATTACACCTCCACAAATATGACTTTTCATTAGAAATAACTTATTTTGAAGTGTAAACGTCTACTCGGGTAGCTTGCGTTAGAAATAACTTAATAGTTCTAATGCAATGAGATTTCCGAAATAAGACATTTATTTTAAGATGAGAAGAGGGAGCCTCTGACCAAACGTCTACTTAGGTAGCTTGCATTGATATAACTATCACTAGTCTTTAAGATTAATCTTAATGGGATAACAAAGGATGTTAAGGGCACGTGTTATGGGTCTTGTACGTATGCTAAATCTCCTTTTATCATTCAGAGTTAGGATTGTGGTTATTTTGGCTTAGATGTTGCCTGGAGTATAACTTATTTGTGATGCCCCTGCTCCATATAGGTGAACACGGTATTAGTATCTTCCATATTAATTTTTTTTGCCATTGGATACCTGTCATGTTTTAAAAATAAATAATCATTTTTGTCTTGTTGAGCGTTTGCCATAAACGTTTACTTGGGTAGCCTGCGGTAAATTACCTTGGGCAATTGAAGGAAATAAATTGTGTTCTTTTATCTAAAATTTACTAAGCATATGTGGTTCAATTGTTCTGTTTGTATTTTCTTGTTTTCTGCTTTATTATTTTTCAGATATGTGAATTATTATTCGTATCTTGGCACAAAGTCCCTTGAAGGGTTCTAATTTCCAGGAATGGAAGTGGCTCATGGAGCGGTTTATGTTTGCTACCCATATTGCTTTTATGTTACTTTTGCCTCGTTCAGCTGCGGTCTCGATTGAGTCTTCTAATTCTTCAAAGAGGTCTTTGAAAAATTGATAGTGAACAATGATAAGTTTTTATCACTATTTAGGTCGTTTATGATTGAGGAACTCCACCTCAAGTATCAATCATGTATTGATGCAGTTGAAATTTAGAGATATCTGATTTAGACTTATGGTATGTTGGGACACACTACCAGTGCCAAGTATATAATGCAAATTGTAAACTGTAAAATGGCTGAAGGTGGTTAAGTATGGGAACATGTGTTACACATGAAATCTCTCCGGAGACATTACATTGTGTATGGTGAAAATATGAGCGATCAGGTGTTGATTGACATCATATTAGTCCCTTCCAGAATCTTTCTATGATTTCACCTACATTTTAGACGGTAGAGAATTCTCTTTTGAACAACTGATCAGCTTCTTAGAGGCAGCTCCGTCGATAAATGAATTCTTGTTTGTTGTTGTGCTAGATCATCACTTTCCACTTCCAAGTGTAGAGCATGTGAGCATGGAGGATGCATTTGGTGATATCCCTAATGAAAGATTTGGAGTTAAAGTTTACAAAAGAAAGGTCTGTTCTGCATGCAAAAGGAAAGGTCCCTGTAAAGTAAATTGTTAGATGTCTGTCACCATGGGACAAGGTACATCATCTTCTGCACTAATCGTTGAAACAAGTTTAGCATCGGTTTCTATCCATTCGTGGGTAGTGGATTTTGGATCTACTGATCATGTTTGTTACTCTATGCAGGGGTTGAAGGGATTCGTGAACTGAATCACGAAGTCCATTTTCCAAGGATCGTTAATTGGAATATCAAAATAAATTGCTATGCATATGAACAATCCTAGCATGCTCCTATATTATTATGCATAAGAAGGTTATGCGGAATACCTGGATCGATGAACTCTGAAGAACGCGTGCGCGGAGATGCCCTTTGATCTTTCCCACACACCAAGATTTAATTTCCTAACAGATTGAGGAAATTAATCTATAGAAAATAAGTAAATATTTTCGAAAATAAGAGGAGAGAGAAGAAGAAAAATCCTCCTGATCTGATCTTCTGATCTGTATCCCAACTCGATCTGAAAATCTGGTGAAGATTGTCTATCAGATCCCTTGCCCGGTTGAGAAGTAGAATTTCCTCCTCGTTCTCAAATCTTAGTCGATCACTTACAGCTCCCAAATACTGGTTTGCTGTGTGCAACTTATGATCTTGTGTGGTGTAGGTGTTTTGAGATCTGAGGAACTGAGGCCTATTTATAGGAAATTCTAGGCTCCTATTGGGCTTGAGTTATCATGGGCCAGCCCAGGGACCAGAATGCAAATAGCAAATAAGGCCTATCAATTAATTAATTCCCATATTCAATCCAGAATATAATTAATTAATTAATATTGATTCATGCCACCAGAGAATCTATAATGTCCTACCTATTTGCTACCACGTTTTGAGGAACGGGTTGCATTGGACTCGGTTCATCCCCACATATAAGGTTACAGACATTCGTTAATTAATTTAAGCTCTGACAAGCTATTTAATTAATTAACATCTTTAATTCCTGAATCAATCCACTCAAACCTTTTCACTTATGCTTGAACTTAATCAGCCTGCAGGACTTTAGCATAACGAACCTTTTGAGCTGTTCAGGGAATGTCACCATCCTATACTGGATGTGGTTACCTAGTTCAGATACCAGACAGTCATACACAAATTGATATCACCCAAGACTGCAGATGTACAGGTTCAACTAGAACCTTCTCTACAACTCAAAGTGATATACAATATATGTACACTTCTGTATCCTCATATAGGCTTAAGATTCCATCGAGTCATAGAGATCTAGATTCTTTTAATGTCAGATAAAAGAAT
>JAPKLW010000026.1:277945-308959 GCA_026898455.1 Plectranthus barbatus | reverse complement strand
TGTACATAATATACCAATCATAATGCTTTCAGTATATAAATCCATCAGGGGTTTGAGCTGACTAGAAAGCTTGAAGATAGCGAGATTACCATCTCAATGGGAAATCCTGCTAAAGTCTCTGCTGCAGCAATTAGAGATGTTACTTTATGTTTTGGCACGAATGTTTTAATTTTAAGAGATGTTTTGTTTGTGCTGACTTTTCCACGAAACTTGATTTTAGTTTCCAAACTTTTTATGATGGATTTTCTGTAGTTTTTGGTAGAGATGTTTCTATAATGTGAAATAACACTTCTATCTCTCATGGATCAGTGAAAGATTGTGTAAACAAACCAACAGTAAAAGAAGCATATAATTTGTCTAACCAACATAAAAGAAAATTTTTGTCAAGTAAAGATATTACATATCTTTGGCACTTGAGAATGGGTCACATCAATCTACCAAGAATCAAGAAACTCATTGACAGTGGAATTATGGGTCCAATCTTGGTAGTTCCACATAGAGTTTAGGAGTCTTGTATAGTGGGAAAGATGACGACCAGACCTTTCAAGGCAACTGAGTCTTGAGCAAATGATATGTTAGAACTTATCCACTCTGATCTATGTGGAACTATCTCGAGACAAGCCCGTGGAGGTCATAGATACATTGTCACCTTTATAGATGTCTACTACAATTATGGATGTGTTTATCTACTTCACTATAAGTCTGAATGTCTTGACAGTTTCAAGGAATTCAAGGCTAAGATAGAGAAGAAGTTAAACAAGACCATAATGGCACTACGATCTGATTGTGGTGGGAAGTACCTCAGCAAAGAGTTTTTACAGGTATCTAGTTGATCAACGAATAAACTCCCAATTGACTACATCTGGCACCCCACAACAGAATGGTGTAGAAGAGAGAAGAAATAGAACTCTGTTAGAGATGGCTAGATCAATGATGAGCTATGCTAGTCTGCCCAATTCTTTTTGGAGATATACCCTAGAAACAACAACATACTTCCTTAACTTAGTTCCTTCTAAATCAGTTCCTAAGACCCTGGTTAAACTCTGGAATGGACACAAGCCTGCTTTGTCTAATTTATGAGTATGGGGTTGTCCAACATATGTGTTAAACAAGGAAGCTGATAAGTTAGAAGGGAGATCAAAGTTAATGTTGTTTGTAGGATATCCAAGGCAAACTAAAGGTTGTTTCTTTTATGATCCAGAAGATCAGAAAGTCATTATAAGTACATGTTAACTCTCTCAAAGAGTTATTATTTTGTGTCGAACTTAATTAATTATATCTTAGAATAGTCTTGTTTTATAAGATAAAGAGCAAAATATAGGTTAATTGGTGAGTTTACTAAATTTAGGTTTATTATGTATAATTGTGTTAATTACGAGTTTTTGCAAAGGAATTGTTTGAATAGTATCATAGGTTTAGTATGAAGGTTTGATACGATGTCGCAGCATAGGAGCAACATGACCAGAACCTAGTGAGGAATATTCGGGACCACAGCAGACAGGATCTCAGCACTTTTCAGATCCTGTCCCAAAAAGCAGGACATGTGTTACCCAAGAGAACTGTCAGAGCTAGGAGGCAGATTGAGGAGCCACGTGTAAGGCTGGGATGAAGCTGAAGGGAGACAAGAGCGATATTTTCATAAAAGAGAAGGGAGATAAAAAGATATGCAGAGAACACAATATGGCGAGGGAGTATCAACATGGGAGTTTGAGTAGAGAGAACTGGGAGTTCGTGAGAAGCCAAAGTGGATGTTGCAACAATCCTGAATATTTTATCTTTATTTTGCAAATTTATTTAATATTTCTACATTGTTGATGATCGGAAACATGAACTTGAATGTTATTTGCTTAACATCTTTTGTAAGCATGAGCTAAACTCTTTAAGCTCGGGTTATTGACTGGTTCTCTTCTTGAATATATGTTAAAGTTGTTCTTGCATTTATCCTGGTGTTTGATTTCGATTCTGGTTTGTTTGTTCACCTAAACACGATGGTGGCAGGTGGAAATTTCACCTAGTGAGACCGAGAGGAGATCTAGGATGAGGGAGTCATGGTCAATCTTGATCTCTAGTGTAGAAATACATGGAATCTAAGACTTGCAAGAACCCTTGTTCTGAAATAGCTTGTTTAAAGGCAAAATCTATCATAGACATATGAAGGTTAGCAAGAAAACATAGATCTAGCGCTATGACAATAGTCTAGACAGAAAAGAGTGTGGTTGCAAGAACCAGAGTTGATGCCCAAACAATACTGCAGCATATAGGAGAGTAGATAATCAAAAGTCAATAACCCGAGTGCATTTTATCATTGATTTTTAAACCATAGCCTATTAGTTGATGATTATTTTGTGGGAAGAAATATTATTAATTGTTCCTGCACTGCTCGGTTTCATTTTCTATACTTTCTTGTTATTCTAGTTTGGAGAAGTCACAAACCCCATTAATTTACAAGCAATAGAATGTGCACGACTCACTTTCACTCCCTTGGGTACAATATTTGGACTTAGATCTTTATTACTTGTTTGGACATACATGCACTTGCGTATAATTATAATAGCTACTAGCACAACAACAAGTTTTTGGCGCCGTTGCCGGGGAGTGATTGATATTGAGTCTGAATGCTATTTTATTGTTTGAATTTGCATGCACAGTTGGTTGACTGAAGTTGTAGGAAACAAAGAGCTAGAAAGATGGTTGATGGAAATCCTGAGCCAGAAGTTGAGTTGGAAAATAATGTTAATGAAAGAGATAGGGTAATCAAAACCTATACAACACCAAGGTTCTTGGAGTTTGATCCAGGGGTTGTGAGACCGGAAGTTCAGGCACAGCACTTTGAGTTGAAACCTGTGATGTTTCAAATGCTGCAGAGTCTGGGGCAGTTTGGGAGACAGGCTATAGAAGATCCGCATTTGCATTTGAAGTCTTTCTTGGAGATTTGTGATAACCTCAAGCTGCAAAGAGTTACATCCGAGGCCTTGAGAATGCGGTTGTTCCCTTTCTCTCTAAGGGATATTGCAAAAACCTGGCTCTCTAATCTACCACCAGGATCTGTGACTACCTGGAACAAGCTGACTGAAACCTTTTTGCTGAAGTATTTCCCTCCGACAAGAAATGCAAGATGTAGGAATGCAATCATGGAGTTTAAACAGGAGGATGAATCTGTTAGTGAAGCATGGGAAAGTTTCAAAGAACTGCTGAGAAGATGTCCAAACCATGGGATACCTTATTGTATCCAAATGGAGATTTTCTACAATGGGCTAAACGGTAATTCAAGAATGATGATAGATGCTACATCTGGAGGAGCATTATTGGACAAGACGTACAATGAAGCTTGTGAAATTTTGGACAAGGAGGCTGCTAATAACTATTTCTGGGTAAATTCAAGAGCAGCAGCCATCTCTACTCCTAAGGTAGCAGGTGTGCCTGAAGTTGATCCAATGAAAGCTTTGACTGCGCAAATGGAGGCTCTAGGAGCAACTATGAAGAGCATTGAGAAAAATACCAGTCCAAGCAAAACAATTCCAATGTGTGCAGAAACCTCAGGGCCTTTGGATTGTATTTATTGTGGAGGAGCACACCACTTTGAGGAATGTCCATCAAATCCAGCGTCGATTTGTTATATGGGAAATATAAATCATCACCACCAGACTAATAATCCATATTTAAACACTTACAACTGTGGATGGAGAAATCATCCCAACTTTTCTTGGTCTGGACAAGGCAATCAAAATGCCTGAGCAATGGAGAAGCATTATAACAAAGGAGGCTATAATCAACAGCAAAGTCTAGAAGCTCCACCTCCAAAACAAGAGACAACCATGGAGGAAATGATGAAGGAATTCATGACTCAAAATGAAGTGCGGCTTAAAAACAAGATGCTATTATTCAAAGCCAAGCATCTTCTTTAAGGAGTTTGGAAGTACAAATGGGGCAGTTAGCCAATGAACTGAGAAGTAGACCACCAGGGGTATTGCCGAGTAACACTGAGAATCCAATTAATGGAAAGGAGCAATGTAAAGTTGTTACACTTCGAAATGGGAAATAGTTTGAAGAGAGAAGGGCTGAGAATTTGGAAGCAGGAGAAGGATCATCATCAGGGGGCTGCGACCAAAGAAAATTCGCAAAAAGATAAGTTGCTGGAAAAGGAAGACGTGTCCCCTGATTTGGGGGCAGAGGAAGATCATGTGGAGAAACCTGCAGAAATGCCTGAAGGAATATGATTATGCACCACCACCACCATACCCAACTAGATTCAAGAAGTAGAAAGAAGAGGAATAGTTCAAGAAATTTCTGAAAATGCTGAAACAAATTCATATCAACGTACCGTTGGTGGAAGCACTTGAGCAGATACCAACTTGTGTGAAGTTTTTGAAGGACATCTTGTCAAAGAAAAAGAGGTTGAAGGAATTTGAAACAGTATCATTGTTTGAGGAAGTAGGTGGACCTCTAAGGAGACAGATTCCAGCTAAGTTAAAGGACCCAGGGAGTTTCACTATTCCTTGTTCTATTGGAGGTCGAGATGTGGGTAGGGCTCTATGCGATTTAGGAGCAAGTGTAAATTTGATGCCATTATCAATTTTCCAAAAATTGGGAATTGGAGGGGCTAGACCTACCACCATTTCTCTTCAGTTAGTAGACAGATCCAATGTACATCCTGAAGGAAAGATTGAAGATGTGCTCGTGAGGGTAGATAAGTTCATCTTTCCGGTAGATTTTATTATTCTGGATTATGAAGCAGACTGGGAGGTGTCGATTATCTTGGGAAGACCATTTCTTGCTACAGGAAGAACACTGATTAATGTAGAGAAAGGGGAGTTGTTTATGAGGGTACAAGATGAACAAGCTACTTTTAACTTGTTTAAAACTATGAAGGTTAATGATGATTCTGAAGAATGTTTTTCTGTGGAGGTATTGGAGTCAGCAATAGAAGAATTTTTTGAGAAAAACCATTCTGGGAAGGAAGATGATGCTGAGGAATTACCAAGTGAAGCTGCAGCATGGGTAGAGCAAGGGCAAAAGGTTGGGGGGGTTCGGCAACCATTTGAGCCATTGGACCTGTTATCTAGAGAAATAAAGGAGTCCAAGTCTTCTCTATAAGAACCTCCAGAATTAACCCTAAAACCTTTACCTGCTCACTTGAAGTATGCCTACTTGGGTGAATCAGATACATTACCTGTGATCATAACAGCAAATTTGAAGGAAGAAAATGAGCAAAGCCTGCTGGAACTGTTAAAAAGGCATAAGCGGGCTATAGGATGGACTATATCTGACATCAAGGGGATAAGTCCTACAATCTGCATGCACAAAATCTTGATAGAGAAAGGGAGTAAGAATTCTATTCAGCCACAGAGGAGGATAAATCCCAATATGAAAGAGGTAGTGAAGAAAGAAGTGATCAAATGGGTGGATGCAGGGATTATCTTTTTCCCATATCTGATAGTTGTTGGGTAAGCCCTGCGCAATGTGTTCCCAAGAAAGGAGGAGTTACAGTGGTTCAGAATGAGAACAATGAAATGATCACTACAAGGACAGTAACTGGATGGAGAATTTGCATTGACTACAGGAAGCTGAATGATGGAACAAAGAAGGATCACTTTCCTTTACCATTTGTAGATCAGATGTTGGATAAGCTAGCTGGACAGGAGTTTTACTGCTTTTTGGATGGATATTCAGGGTATCATCAGATAGCAATAGCTCTAGAGCATCAAAGTTTAACCACATTTACTTGTCCCTATGGAACATTTACTTTTAGGAGAATGCCTTTCGGATTGTGCAATGCTCCAACAACATTTCAGCGTTGTATGATTGTGATTTTCTCTGAGATGATAGTTTATATCTCACTAGGTCGAACGATCTATACAATCTTTTGTGATCTCTTACACACCGTATGATCTCTCTATCAACGAGATAACTAGATTTGTTTGTTCGCATCGTATGATTGTTAATTCGGACAGGAGTTGTATATTGCAAGTCATTAATGATTATCAGTATATCAAACATAATGTTTCCAAATATACCAATCATAATGCTTTTATGTATACAATTCCAACAATCTCCAACTTATACTCAAAGCATTATACCATTACTTTCCAGAGTATAACATGTGTCTATTCTAATCTAGCTATTACATTTGGTCACCAGGTGGCCGGCATCTACCTCAGTCCTAGGCTACGAACATGACCCTCGTATGACTTCTGGGGTAAGCCCTTTATAAATGGATCCACTAGATTATCCTTCGTGTGAATCTTCTCTATTAGCACATCGCCCCTCTCTACAATTTCTCGTATGATGTGGTACTTTCTCTCTAAGTGTTTTGACGCCTTGTGAGTTCTTGATTCCTTAGAGTTTGCTACTGCACCAGCATTATCACAATATATTGTGATAGTCATGGGAAAACTCAGAACAATATCTAACTCTTGGAGGTAGTTCCACAGCCATACTGCTTCTTAAGAAGCCTCTGAAGCTGCCACATACTCAGCTTCCATGGTGGAGTCCGCAATACATTTCTATTTCGCACTTCACCATGATAAAGCTCCACCTCCCAAGGTGAACACATAACCCGAGGTCGATCTCTTCTCATCCTGAACCGCCTGGAAATCCGAATCCGTATAACAGACAGGGCACAAATTCTCACACTGATAAATGAGATAATAGTCTCGAGTTGTTTTCAGATACTTGAGAATATGTTTGACAACATTCTAGTGTACCTGTCCAGGGTTAGATTGATATCTGGTCACCATGCCCACGGCATAACAGATATCTGGCCAATACATAGCATCGCATACATGAGACTTTCCACTACCGAAGCATATGGTACTTTAGCCATCTCATCCTTCTCCTCTTCTATTGCAAGGCATTGTGCCTTAGACAGAGGAACAACATGTCTGAAAAGTAGCAATCCTTTCTTGGTGTTTTGCATACTAAAACGGGCAATTACAGTATCAATATAAGTGGCCTGAGACAAGCTTAACATCCTCTTATTGCGATCATGCAAGACTGTAATCCCAAAGATGTATCCAGCGTCTCCTAGATCCTTCAGTTGAAACTGTTCGGATAACCATCTCTTTATGTCTGACAACACCTTCACATCGTTGTCGAATAGAAGAATGTCATCTACATAAAGTGCAAGGAATACCACGCTTCCGCTGACGCATAATCAGTACACACAACTTTTTAATCACATCATCGAAACGTTTGTTCCATGACCGTGAAGCTTGTTTAAGTCCATACAAGGACTTCCCTAGCTTCCAGACAAGATGTTCTTCACCATCCTTCACATAACCCTCTGGGTGCTGCATATAGATGTCACGACCTTTGTTGGTCCCTGATTATCAGGGTATAACTTAGCAGCGGAAAATGTGGTTAATCGTTTCTTGCACTCTGCTGGTTACTCAGCTGACTGGGACCTTGTCAGCTGGTAAGTCAACTTGCACTCTGCGTACTCAGCTGACTGGCGACTGGCTGGTCAGCTGGTAGCTCAAGACTTAGAATATTTTTAGCCTTGTTTGCACAGTTATATCAGTTTTCAGATATACACCAGCACTTGGGTGCTGGGTTTTAAATCAGTATGAAATGCAGAAAGCTGATAAAAGACAAAGGATTTATAGTGGTTCGATCAACTGATCTACGTCCACTCTCCAGTCTTAAATGTTGGTAGTTCCGACCTATTTATAGACGCGGGATCCCATTCAAATCTTCTAGCCATTTGGACACATCCGGAAAAGGTCTCTGTCCTCCCATGTCCTTCAGACGGCGGCAGGTAGGAATTTCCGGAAAGCGCCATGCTTTTGTCCACTTTATCTGACATTGATCTCTTTATGTCAGAACAGCACTATTCGTCAGTACGAGGAATCGGAACTGGTGTCTTGAACTGATAGACTTTAAGGTATCCTCCCTTAAAGTCATACTTTGTCAGTTTATTCCTCGACGAATCTTCTTTTTGTCTCTAAGACTCTGGTGATCTTGTGCTGGCAGTCTCTGCTGGTGACTTGCGCTGGCACAATCTAAGTCTACCAATATGTCTGATGTTAACCCTTTCTTGGAGTCTCCCATGGCTGGTGGCTTCACCGCTGGTGAATAGTGTCAGTGAGAACACCTATTCTGCTGGTAAGGTTTGTCAGCCGCCTGCTGATGAAAACCTTCCCAACTGGTGAACAGTAACCAGTCATTAGCTCTTCTCATGCTGGTGAACAGTGTCAGCACGAGTCTTTGTCAGCCGCCATCTGATGAAACTTTTCCCAACTGGTGAACAGTAACCAGTGGTAAGTACATCTCATGCTGGTGAACAGTAGCCAGCATGAGTCTTGATCAGCTGCGACTTACAACTCAAAAGACCTAAACAGGACTTTACATTTGAGAACTAGAGCTATCTAGAGACAACTGACGCTGGTAGGATTTAGGATTTGATCCACCAAAACACCAAAACTAGAATCTAAACAAGTAGCTACTGGGGAAAGGAAACTTAGCCAAATTTCCCAACAATTTCCCCCTTTTTGGTGCGATCAAAGCCTAACCAGCGAGCACTCAGCTGATGAGGAAAGTTACAGAAGATTTCAGGGTTTTACAAATAAGCCTATCAGATCTAAACCCATGAAACCACTTCCTCACATCAGCTCTAACTAAAATCTTCCCCCTCAAACTAAGAGAGATATTGCTCGTTTAAAATATGAAAATTGAGATCAGAGCAAAAAGATTTAAAGTGTGTGATACGAGTGCTGGTGCTGATTACACTGGAAGTGTAAGTTCAGCTGGTAAGTAAATACTTAGACAATTTGTTGGACAATGAGGAATTGTCATCAACTTGTCAGTAATCAATCCATTAATGATGTAGCATTACATGTACAGGAAGGATAACTGACTAATCTAGCTGATAAGCATTTACTTACAACAAAATAGAGAAGCTAGACTATGGCTGAGAAGATGATCCTGGTGATTGAGTTCTGCTTGTGAGCGACCTCAGGATCTCAGTGAGCGCTGCCATATCTTGTCTGCTCTTCTCCCTTTCCTCAGTAGCAATCCTCCTCTCCTCTTTAGCAAGACGAGCTCTCTCTGCCTCAGCACGTGCTCGCGTACTTTCCCCCTCTTGGATCCGCGCCAAAAAGGAGGACACTCCAGCGGTTACAGACTCCATCTGTTGAGCAATTTCAGTGCGGAAGTTGGCGAAGCGCTGATCCATCCTGGCATCAATAAGTGCAAGAAGCTGCGCAGGGGGATGGATCTCGGAGATTGGCATTGCTGAGACTTCAATGGAAGAGGAGGGCACATCAGTTGCGGAAGGAGCCGTTGCTGGTTCGGATTTAGCTGATATCTCCATCGGGGCTGGCTCCTCCACTGGCACTGCAGTTGCTGCTGGTTCCTCTGCTGGTGCATCAGCTGCTGCTGACTCCTCTGCTGGTGCATCAGCTGCTGCTGACTCCTCTACTGGTACATCAGTTGCTGGCTCCACTACTGGCACTGCTGCTGGAGCTGGCAGGACTTGTTCAAAAACCGGTGGGGCTGTGAATTCCACCACTTGCCAGTCCATGGAATCAGGAACGAGATCGCCCGAGACAATAGGAACAGGAGGGACAGCAAGGGTCAGCTACAAACCACGAGAGGGATCCTCCTCTACTAAGTGATCTACCAGCAGAGCGCTGGCAGCCATGTCGAACAGTATAGCATGGTAGGGAGGGATCCTCGGGAGGGTAACCAGCACTTTGAGGCGACGGAGCGCGTACGTCAGCTGGTACCCCCGACTGGTGACTCTAAACTGGAGGAAAGGTAACTTGACCTTTTTCAGTGGCGGGAGGCCGGAGCTTCCAGTCAGCTGCCTATACTCAGCGATTTTCAACAAGCGGCGCTTGATCCTCCTTGTAGACAGCTGCTGGGGGCAATCAGGATCAGTGCCCATGAAGGCATGAGTCCACTCCTCCTCCGCTCTCCAGTAGCCAAGTCCCAGCCTGGCATAGAGGACCGCCCGCTTCTCCACTGTCAGCAGGCGCTTGCATCGGTCAAAAATCCGCCACCTCCGAAACTCCAGACATAGTTCTGGATCCACCCTCCAGAGTCTACGGTAGCTGGATATCATTTCGTCATTGACGGCATTCTCCACCTCCGCCGTGATGTTCTCTGCATACTCGTAGAGAGTGGAATTGAAGTATTCCACTGGCTGCAGGGGCAGGCACCAGTCAAAAATCCTCGAAGCGTATACCGACTGGTGGGGGAGTCCGCTGAAGGGGATGATGTTGAATGCTGAAGGCTCAGGCACTCGTGAATGTAGAAACGCCATGTCCCCGCGGTGCTCCCACCGGTGTACCCCTGTCACTCGCGACTGGAAGGCATCCTCATCAATCAGTTGATGCTCTTGGATGCAGAGCATGTAAGGTCGCCTGTCAGTACGTGCACGCCTAGCTGGAGATGTAGAGGATGCTGCTGGTCGCCCGGAAGTTGATGTCGAGGCATCTGTAGATCGGGGGCGACTGGCAGGACGACGAGCCTTATCATCAAGGTCTGGGAACAGATCCCTTGGCTCCATCCTATGCACCATGGAGTAATGTAGAACTGACATCCGAGAAGCTCGCCAGTTTTACCGGGGTGGTCGCCCGCTCCTCAACTCCTCCACTGGCACCCCCTTGCGCGGCCAGTGGGTCTTCTTCACCTCCACCACCCCCTTGCGCGGGTGGAGGGACTTCAGCGACCTCCTCCTCCTCCTGGTACTCATCCACAAGGGATAGGACATCCTCGTCAGCGCCCATCACCAGCAGGCGAGTAAAGGATTCTTCTGTTAAGATTTCGCCTGGAGCTGGTGCTGGTGGCCTTGCACTTGTAGTCGGGGCAACTTCCCATTTGCCTTTGGCCACCTGGTGCACCTGCTCCGCCAGTTGCGCCTGACGTCTGGCCTCATGCTCAGCCTGCACCTGTGCAAAGGCTTCATCGCGGGCTGCCAGTTCAGCCTCTCTTTTACGCTGGTCGGCCAAGGCCTTCAGCCTTGCCGGGCCTGTTTCTTCCTTACTATGCAGGCTTGTTGCTCCTTCTTTGCTTGCTCGACCAGTTTCTGAGCTCTGGTCTGAATCCTCTTTCGCTTACGGGTCATCCTCTCCAGCGTCTCTTCCTCAGTCAGTCCCAGAATGGACTTCTTGACTGGGATGGAGATCTTCCCAGACTCAGGGTCATATGCAACAGCTGACGGTGGCTGCTGGTGCTGGGAAGTCTTAGGCTTCTTGTGGGATGGCTTCTTGGTGACTGGTACAAGTTGTACATCCCGTGGGTGGATACCAGTCGCCTCAGCCACCGCGCCTTCCATGGTTTCGAAGAGAGACTCCGTCTCCAGCTTCCTCTTCAACTGAGCCCTAGCCTCATCAGTCAGTGGGAGAGCCACAGCTGGCACTTGCTCCCCCAGGTCTTCTGAGTCCTCCTCAGAAACGACCTCAGCAGGGTCCACTGCTGACTTCCCTTTCAGCCTGCGTGGCTTCTTGTAATCTGGGTGAGGCAGCTTCACCTTCGTGGCTGGTATGAAGTCGGAACCAACCAGCTGTTCCCCCTGATCCACGCCATCACCCAATTCCATCTCCAGGATGTGGCTGATCCTCAGCTCGAAGGATACGGCGTGAGCAAACCTGCCGTCAGTCGGAACATTGATGTTTCTGTCTACATTTTCCAGCAACCGGCCGAAGAAGAATTCAGCCCAGTTGCCCTCAACCCCGTCGACAAGCGCACACATCACTGAAAACTTGCGCAGGCTCAGCTCGGCGTACGATCCGACCTCACGTTGCAGCATGCGTACCACAATGTCGCATACCATCTGCCAATATTCTTCCATTTCTGACTTCCGCATTCCAGTCCGGAAGACGGTGACTTCTGGCTTCTTCCACTGCGCCCACCTCCTCCGGAATTCCACCGTATCATCCTGATGATACGTGGCCACTTCCTCTCCTTCATTTCTCAGACCGAAGAGATTGGCGAGGTATTCCGCGGTGACGGTGATCAAGTTGCCGAAAACTGAAGTGGTGAACGACTTCCTGTCGTCAGCAATGACCGCCCTAGCATAGAACTCCGCAACCATATGAGGGTGGAAGGTCGTGGGGGTCGCCGTGAGGTACTGTCGGAGCTGTTCTCGATCAATCATCTCTATCAGCTCCTCCCCGAAATTTTTCTCGGCCAGTTTCTCATTCAAAATTTTCTCTTTCTGGACCTGAGCAGCCCTAATCTGTGCGTTTGAGAGCTGTCGCCTGGTCGCTGGCCTGTTCAACTGAACCAATCGGGCGAATGGATAGGTGTAATCGATATCTTCGATCTTCACTATGCCAGTATACGTAGGCATATGAGCTTCAGCGACTGGTAGGTCTGGTGAACCAGACGAGGATGATGTAGATGGAGGGTTATCAGCTGGAGGTTGAGAAGATGATGCCATGACTTCAGAAAGATTCAAGATTGAGAGAATTTTGAAAGATATTAGGGTTCTGAAAGTAGGGAAATATAAAGGTTAACCCGAAGAAAGTGATCGGGTATTTATACTCGGGCCATGCAGGATCAGACGTCCAGAATCAACGCTCAGCAAGCGAGGATCGACGGTCATCAGCAGGCCCGGTTCTCTGTGCGACGTGCGCGGTCGTGCTGACGTGGGCTACGCCGTGGAGCTGACGTGGCACGCAGCGATTGGTGGCAACCAAGCGTCGGACTGCGCAGACACTGTGCACATTAAATGTGGCATTAAATGCCGCATTAAATTCTGAGGACTATACACGCTAGTCGGATTTGAACAATCCCGCCTTGTCTGAGACAGCTGGCTTGACTGGTCATCAGTAGCATATGCCAGTTGAACACTTCCCCCTGTCAGCATGGTCTCCTTACCAGTTGACAACTGGTACTTACGACTGGCTCCCGAGTACTTGGATAAATTGAGAGCTGGGACTCAATTTCATCAGTCGTAGGGAATTCGCCAGTTGTCTGCTGACAATTTGGAAGATAGTAAAAATTGAGAGCTTGGACTCAATTTTATTCCGCATAATCTTCTCTCCAAGAAATCCACTCCTCATCATCGCTGGAAATTGGGAGCTGGGACCCAATTTCGCTTCAACTGATGGTTTGTGCTGGCAACTTGAAATGAGAGCTGGGACTCATTTCCTTAGACATATAAGGGATAAGTTCCGCCAGTAGGAACCATCAGTGATCTTGAGATACCACTAAAATAAAAACAACTAAGAGCTTGGACTTAGTCGTAATCAACGTCCTTCAGAAGATCAAGAACAGAATGAGAGCTGGGACTCATTCTTCCTCATCATTGGGGCTCACATCAATCTCCAAAAGACCGAGTTTGATGCACAACTCCTTGAATCTTGCTTCTGGAAGAGGTTTAGTGAAGATGTCAGCCAGTTGATCTTCAGTTCTGATGTAGTCCACGCTGACATCCTTCTTCTCGACATGATCACGTATGAAGTGATGTCGAATATCTATGTGCTTGGTTCTAGAATGATGAACCGGATTCTTCGTGATGCACATAGCGCTGTTGTTGTCGCAATAGATGGGAACACAGCCAGTGTCCACTTCATAATCCTCCAGTTGTTGCTTGATCCAAATAATTTGAGCACAGCAACTGGCAGCGGCAACATACTCAGCCTCAGTGGTAGAAGTAGCAACTGAGTGCTGCTTCTTGCTAAACCAGCTGATTAGCTTGTGTCCTAGAAACTGACACGTACCACTGGTACTCTTTCGATCTATACGGCATCCAGCAAAGTCTGAATCTGAATATCCAATGAGTGTAAGCTCATCATTCCTGGGATACCATATTCCAAGAGATTCAGTCCCCTTCAGATATTTCACTATCCTCTTTGCAGCTTCCATGTGTGACCTTTTCGGATTGGCTTGAAATCTGGCACACACTCCGACTGAGTAAGAAATGTCGGGTCTGCTGGCAGTGAGATAGAGAAGTGATCCAATGATTCCTTGGTAGATGGTAGGATCAACTGATTCACCTTGCTCATCAAGAAATATTTGACAACTGGTGCTCATAGGTATCCTGAGGGACTTAGTTTTCTCTGGGCAATACTTCTGAATTAACTCCTTCGTATACTTCCGTTGGCTGATAAAAATTCCATCAGCTGACTGCTGGACCTGGAGTCCGAGAAAGTATGTTAACTTGCCCATCATACTCATCTGAAATGATGTCTGCATCAGTTGAGAAAACTTCTCGCAGAGAGTTATATTCCTTGATCCGAATATGATGTCATCTACATAGATCTGCACCATTAGCATGTCACCACCATCCTTGAGAAGAAAGAGAGTCCTATCAATCTTCCCTTTCCGAAATCCATTGCTGGTGAGGAATTGTGACAGCGTTTCGTACCAAGCCCTGGGCGCCTGTTTGAATCCATACAGGGCCTTTCTCAGCTTGTACACCTTGGTGCCAATTTCAAAGCCTGGAGGTTGCTCGACATATACCTCCTCTTTTAGCTCGCCATTCAGGAAGGCGCTCTTCACGTCCATCTGGAACACCGTGAAGCCGTGATACGCTGCATAAGCAAGGAACAGCCGTATCGCCTCCATTCTTGCAACTGGTGCGAAGGTCTCATCGAAATCGATCCCTTCACACTGCCTGTAACCTTTGGCGACTAAACGAGCTTTGTTTCTGACCACGGTGCCATTCTCATCTCGCTTGTTCTTGAAAACCCACTTGGTGCCAATCACTGACTGATGTGATGGTCTCTCCACCAAGTCCCAAACATTGTTGCGAGTGAATTCAGCAAGCTCTTCTTGCATGGCATTGATCCAATCAGCAGATTCTAGCGCAACTCCTATGGAAGTAGGTTCCATTTGAGAAATAAAGCAACTTAGGAGCGCACTGCCGTGTCGAGTCTGGACAGAACCTTCCGGATCACCGAGAATAGCATCGGATGGGTGATCCCTCAGCCATTTGGGAGGACCAGCGACTGCTGGTGCCGGCTGTGAAATAGGTTCTTCTTTCCTGATGACTGGTGCTTCCACATTTCCACCAGTCGGAGCTGGAACTGCAACTGGCGGTTGACCTTCACCAGTCGGAACTGGAATTGCAACTGGTGGTTGACCTTCACCAGTTAGAACTTCTTCATCAGCTCCACTGTCTGACTGACTTCCCGAACCTTCACCAACGTTGTCAGTATCAGCTGGTACCTCCATTCCAGCTAGTTCATCGTTGTCTTCTGGCTCAAAGATTCCAGTCGGAATTCCCCCTTGATTTTTGCTAGATCCACTCAGGGAGATTGAGTGTAAGGTCTCAGCAAGGTCATTTGCATCACCGACCCTCCCGGTTTGCTGATGGGCAACCGAGGGAACTGGTTGTGAAGATGATCCAGTCATAGGTCTAGTCGAACCAGTTGGTTGAGCATCGGAAGAATTCCTGCCCAACTGGTCGCTGACATCCTCGACCTCAGGAACATCTTCAGCCAGTTGGCGTAAGGTCCTGCGCACTAAAGTAGCTTCATCAAAAACAACATTGCATGTTATTTCCACAAGCTGGGTAGTCTTGTTAAATACTCTATAGCCCTTGTGAGAGGGATGTCCATATCCGACAAACACACCCTCATCAGCCTTAGGCGAGAAAGCATTTAACTTCGACTTCCCATTATTATGGATATAACATGGTGAACCGAATGCACGAAGATGAGCTATAGAAGGCTTACGACCAAAATACACTTCGTAGGGAGTTTTCTGGAGTCTGTCGTTGATCCCGCTTCTATTCTGAGTGTAGCAGGCAGTCACCAACGCTTCTCCCCAGAAACTCTGTCCCAAGCCGGACTCAGCCAGCATGGACCGGACCGCTTCTTTCAGCGTCCTGTTCCTACGTTCTGCCAGTCCATTCTGCTGCGGTTGCCTTGGAGTAGATCTCTCATGTTTGATCCCGGCCTCCGCGCAAAAATCCATCAGCAGACTGTTGCAGAATTCAGTCCCATTGTCTGATCGAATTCGCTTTACCACAGCTTCTCTCTGTTTCTGAGCTTGGATGATCAACTCTGGAAGAATGATCTTCACCTCATCCTTGGTTCTGAGAAGCTTTACCCATGTGTAGCGCGAGTAGTCATCGACTACCACCAGCGAATATCGTCTTCCTCCAATGGTTTGCGGTGTTACTGGTCCAAACAGGTCCATGTGTAACAACTCGAGTACCTGACTGGTACTGGGGCAGACTGGCGACTGGTTCTTGAAGGACTTCCTAGTTTGTTTGCCTTGCTGGCAAGCTTTGCAAATTCCTTCCTTCTTGAACCCGCCCTTGGGAAGACCATCTACAAGATCATGCTTGGTTAGATAATTAATAGTTTTGAAATTTAGATGACTTAACCTTTTGTGCCACAGCCAGTTAGTTTCCATGGAACTGGTGGCTACAAAGCATGTATCAGTCTTCCCGCTTTGCCAGTCAACAACATAGAGACCTCCTTTCCTGACACGTTTCAGCTTGGTCTCGCCAGACTCTTCATTCTTGATCTGGCACCCTGATTTGTCAAACACAATGGTATAACCATTGTCGCACAGCTGACTGATGCTCAGGAGGTTGTGCTTCAGATTGGTGACAAGGGATACATTCACAATTCTGACATCATCCTTCTCGATGCAGCCCTTGCTAATAACTCTGCCCTTGGAGTTATCACCGAAAATGACTGGAGGTCCTTTGACCTTGGTGAGCTCAGAAAATAGGAACTCCTCACCAGTCATATGAGCCGAGCAACCACTATCTATGATCCACTCGCTCGATCTCTGAAGCTGTGTTGCATGATCCTGTTCCTGCAAGAAAATGAAATTATTTAGGTCCCCGATCATCAGCGGGTCCTGCAGGGTTAGATCTCTGGATCATTCCTTTTGGAATCCAGACTTGAGTAATCTTCAGCTCGGTGTTACCCTTGCTGACATCACTTGTGGCCTTTCCCTTCCTTTTAAAATAATGCATGGATTTGTTTTTGGAAGGTGTGGCTGTGTGTGCGGTTCCTCTAGAAGTATTCTTCCTCCGAGGGTGTCGGAAGTTTCTTTCCGACCGCTTGTGTTGCCTTGGTGGTCTCTGGAATTGTGGACCACGATGAATAGCCTTCCCAGCCCTTGAGAAAAGGTTTTGATTGGGCTCAGGCCTCCGATAGGTGTTCCTCCTATCGGGAAATATCCTTCTCTCAGTATTCCGCTGAGATTTGGATCCCTTGTAAGCATGCTGGCAACTGGCATACTTGTAAGGTTGGGCGTGGAATCTCTGGACAGCTGGTGCTGGCTGTCGGATTCCACTGGCAGCTGACGCTGACTTCCTTGCCTTAGAATATTTCGGCTTAGTCTGCGTCTTCGGGTATGCTGGTGTCCTGTCAGCAGAGGATCTTGCCAGTTGAGGATTTTGTCTTGATGACTCACCTATGTATCTGGGCTTATGGTTCCTATGCTGATCAGCCACACGGGACTGACTGGCATTTCCAGCTGGTGCTGATGCATTTGCCAGTTTTCCCTTACCCTTTTGAGTAGTGATTTGTTCGGGCTGGTTTATGCTCAAATCCTTTGTAAATCCCAACCCGGACTTATCAGAAGGCTTTCTCCAATGACTTAGAGCTGCTTCCAAGTCTTTTGAGCCTTTATTTAGAAAATTTATTCTATTTTCTTGCTCCAGAAAGAGATTGTGAAAATTATCTCGCTCAGTTTTTGTAATTTGGAAATTTTGGAGCAACTCAAAGTGAGTCTTTTTCAAAGTGGCTAGCTCTTCACTGACTGACCTCGATTTTTCAATCTCCTTGGTCAAAATGGAAACTTGATCTTTCAGCGATGTATTTTCGCCAGCCAAGACATTCTTTATTTCATAAAATTTTAAAAATTCTTTTTGAAGAATGTCTATTGTGACAGCTTCTGAGTCGGAGCAACGCGACTCAGAATCGTCTAAACTGATAGAAGGCATGATATGCATTGGGGAAGCTGATGATTGTACCTGATCATCAGCTGCAAGTGCCTCTTCACTGTCAGCACTTCCTTCAGCTAATTCTTCTCCGAAGGCTGCCATAAGTGCCAGTAGAGCTTCCTCTTCTGACTCTTCGTCTGACTCATACTCCCCATCATCATGGTCGGGTATGTCAGGCACTTCAGTCCTGGTCAGCATAGCCTTGGCAACGGCCTTGGAGGCGCGCTCTTCAAAGAGCTTCTTTAGCCTTTCCCGCTCATTTTTGTCCACCTGTGGACATTCAAACTTTAAATGATCAGGGGATTGGCACTGGTAGCAAGCACGGGGAGCTCTCTTGACGAATTTTCCGTCAGTTGAGCTCAGAGATACTCCCTGCTTCGACTTGGCTTTCTCCAAAAGGACAGCCAGTCGTTTCATCTGCTGCTCAAGGTCAGCGATAGAGCTCTCGCTGTCTTTTGAGTTAGATCCCGATGTGGCTGGGATCTCTTTCTGCTGGTTGTGCTGGGCAGCAGGTCTGTCAGCATGGAAGGGCTTCTTGTGCTTCCATTTAAAGTCCTTCTTGACGAAGTAAGCTTCGTCTTGAGCTTTGATGCTGGGGGATCCCATGTTCCTGATGGCCTCATTCTTGTTCACCATCTGGATATCCCACTCGTGTGCCTGCAACTGATCAAATAACTCCTTGGGAGTCATCTGGGATAAGTCCTTCTCCTTGAGAGCTGTCGTCTTCACGAACCAGTCCTCCTTGGGCATCTTGGACAGGATCTTGGCATTAAGATCTTCATTTGAGCACTTCCTGTCCGGGGACTTTAGCTCGCTGACGATGGCGTTGAATCTCGCCTCCATCTCCTTGATGGTTTCTCCAGGCAGCATCTGGAAGGACTCATACTTGTCCACCGCAACCTGCAATTTGTTGCGTTTCATTTGATCAGTTTCTTGACATAGACTATCAAGATAATCCCATACTCCCTTGGCATTGTCAAACTGGAGGGCTTCCTCCATCAGCGACTCTGGAAGAGAAGCCAGGATCAACTCGTGAGCAATGGAATCCAACTGATTCCGCTTCCTGTCCTCGGCGTTCCATTCGCCTTGAGGCTTTGGGATCACAGCAGCTGGACGATCTCCTAGCTGGTGCTGTATCATGGTGATCTCGATTGGTCCTTTCTCCAGCACATCTTTCATTTCCGGATGGATGCTCTTTAGAGAAATGAGCGACCTCTTTCGCCATGTATCATGCTTCACCGTCTTGTAGTCGAGTAGCTTCGGATTATTCATCTTCGTGTACCTGAGCTAATCAACAGACAAACAAAGGAGTGCAAGGAAACGTGGATCTCGGTCCTAAGCGACTCAGAAACAATCGATCTATAAGAACCGACTGCTCTGATACCACTTGTTGGTCCCTGATTATCAGGGTATAACTTAGCAGCGGAAAATGTGGTTAATCGTTTCTTGCACTCTGCTGGTTACTCAGCTGACTGGGACCTTGTCAGCTGGTAAGTCAACTTGCACTCTGCGTACTCAGCTGACTGGCGACTGGCTGGTCAGCTGGTAGCTCAAGACTTAGAATATTTTTAGCCTTGTTTGCACAGTTATATCAGTTTTTAGATATACACCAGCACTTGGGTGCTGGGTTTTAAATCAGTATGAAATGCAGAAAGCTGATAAAAGACAAAGGATTTATAGTGGTTCGATCAACTGATCTACGTCCACTCTCCAGTCGTAGCACTGGAAATTCACTAAGAGTAATCGGGTACAAGTGTCCTACGATCTATCTCTAGCTGGTGAATGCCTCGTCCACCAGTTCACTAGATCAACCGCTCCCGGCCTTGTCCTTCTTCAACTCTGATCAGCTGGTGGAGTGCGAGCACGTCACTTCAACCTCTACAGCTTCACTGGGTGTTTAGTTCTCCCCAGAACGTATCTTCTCAATACGGCAAACTGCCCGTGATAACTCAAGTGCTGGCTGGCACAAGAGCTGCTGTGAACTTCCTCGTAGGAGAAAGAACACCAAAGAGATCAATAACTTACAAGCTGGAAGCTTGAAGTCTCGTGTTTGATAAATCAACACACGGATAGCCTTTAGAAAGGCCTCGAAAGTGTTCTGCTTGCTTGCAATAAAGTTTCTGACTTTCGGTAGTTGAGCGAGAGAGAAGAGTATTGAATGTTGATGGAAGCAAGCGTCTTAAATGTTGGTAGTTCCGACCTATTTATAGACGCGGGATCCCATTCAAATCTTCTAGCCGTTTGGACACATTCGGAAAAGGTCTCTGTCCTCGCATGTCCTTCAGACGGCGGCAGGTAGGAATTTCCGGAAAGCGCCATGCTTTTGTCCACTTTATCTGACATTGATCTCTTTATGTCAGAACGGCACTATTCGTCAGTACGAGGAATCGGAACTGGTGTCTTGAACTGATAGACTTTAAGGTATCCTCCCTTAAAGTCATACTTGTCAGTTTATTCCTCGACGAATCTTCTTTTTGTCTCTAAGACTCTGGTGATCTTGTGCTGGCAGTCTCTGATGGTGACTTGCGCTGGCACAATCTAAGTCTACCAATATGTCTGATGTTTACCCTTTCTTGGAGTCTCCCATGGCTGGTGGCTTCACCGCTGGTAAATAGTGTCAGTGAGAACACCTATTCTGCTGGTAAGGTTTGTCAGCCGCCTGCTGATGAAAACCTTCCCAACTGGTGAACAGTAACCAGTCATTAGCTCTTCTCATGCTGGTGAACAGTGTCAGCACGAGTCTTTGTCAGCCGCCATCTGATGAAACTTTTCCCAACTGGTGAACAGTAACCAGTGGTAAGTACATCTCATGCTGGTGAACAGTAGCCAGCATGAGTCTTGATCAGCTGCGACTTACAACTCAAATGACCTAAACAGGACTTTACATTTGAGAACTAGAGCTATCTAGAGACAACTGACGCTGGTAGGATTTAGGATTTGATCCACCAAAACACCAAAACTAGAATCTAAACAAGTAGCTACTGGGGAAAGGAAACTTAGCCAAATTTCCCAACAACCTTCCTCAAGGTACCCGTTTAAAAATGCAGTTTTGACATCTATCTGCCAGATCTCTAGATCTATATGTGTTGCTATGGATAGAAGAATTCAAATGGATTTGAGCATGGCTAGCGGTGAGAAGGTCTCGTCATAGTCAATGCCCTCCTTTTGACTATAATCCTTCGCCACCAACTTGGCTTTAAAAGTCGTTATTTCTCCTTTCGAGCCTTTCTTCCGTTTGTATACCCATTTGCAACATATGGCCCAAAGGCTATCTCGTAGCGCATACTTCTGGTATACATCCATGGCGGTAATTGATTCCTTTCTGAATCCATGGCTTTATACTATTTTTTCGCATCTTTGTCATTTACTGCTTCGTCTTACGTCCATAGCTCGGTATCATCCAGTCCGTCTTCTAGGATCAAGTTCGAAGACTCTACCACGAACATATACCGTATGGGTTGATGAGATACCCTCCCACTACGACGGAGCACTGGTACTGCGTCAGTAGTTGGTGTAGTTACTTGTGGCTCAAAGCCCTGCACTGGTGACCGCGCAGTTGGTTCCATACCTACGAGAGGTACACTCAATCTACCACGGGATTTTCCCAATGGAAGCGTATCATCTTCTCCAATTTCTTTGAGAATGATATCACTTTTCAATTTGTGGTTTTTCACAAACTCGTCCTTCATGAATCTTGCGTTCGTGCTAACAACGATCTTCTGATCCTCGGGATAGTAGAAATAACCACCTTTCACTTGTTTGGGGTATCCCACAAAAAACATTAGCTTGGACCTACCTTCTAGCTTATCAGGATCCTTTGACAAGACATATGTCGGACAACCCTACACTCTTATCTTTGACACACTGGGCTTTCGCCCATGCCAGAGTCCGAGGGTGTCTTAGGAACTGACTTAGAAGGTACCAGGTTCAGCAGGTACGCCGCTGTTAGTAATGCGTAGCCCCAAAACGAAACAAGCAAGTTCGCATAACTCATCATGGATATAACCATTTCAAGAAGAGTCATATTTCTACTTTCCGCCACACCATTCTGCTATGGAGTGCCCGGTGTGGTCCATTGGGATGTAATCCCATGCTCTGACAAAAAATTGCAAGAACTCGTCACTGAGATACTCACCACCACGATCGGATCGTAATGACTTAATGGTCTTGTTTAACTTCTTCTCTACTTCCGCCTTGAATTTCTCAAAGCATTGAGACTTATAGAGAAGTAAGAAAACATACATGTATCTCGAGTAATCGTCAATAAAAGAGACTAAATACCTAAATCCTCCACAAGCTTGCGCAGACATTGGTCCACATAAGTCAAAGTGGATCAATTCCAACACATCACTTGCTCGAGACTGACTTGCCTTGAAAGGCCTGGTTGTCATCTTTCCCTCTATACAGGATTCACAAACTCGATGAGGAACTACCTGGATTGAATCCAACGTTCCATCATCCACGAGTCTCTTGATCCTCTTTAGATATATGTGACCTAGTCTCAGATGCCATAGATATGTAAGATCCTTATTAGAAGATGAAAACTTTCTCTTCTTATGATTAAATAAGTTATATGCAGCATTTACGGAAGATTCATGCAAACAAGTTATGATATAAAGAGAGTCTTTCTGTATCCTACTACAGATAACACCATTATTGCCATTGATAGTAATATGACTATAAAAAATAACTAAAAATCCATCATTTATTAAACGGGAAATATAAATAAGGTTCCGCCGAAAATCCGGCACATACAAAATGTCTCTTAAAATCAAAACATTATCTTGAAAGCATAACGTAACATCTCCTACTGCTACTGCAGACAAACGAGCAGCATTACCCATGGAGATCTTCACCTCGTCATCACTCAGCTGCCTTGTCGACCTTAATCCCTGCAAAGTGTAACAAACATGATCTGTAGCTTCAGTATCCACTACCCACGAATGGGTAGAAACAGATGCTAAACATGTTTTCGTTACGAATGCTAATGACGTACCTTGTCCAACCCGCTTGGTCAGACAATCCTTCTTTCAGTGACCAGTTTTGCCACAATGGAAACACTTGCCCTTCTTCCCAGTGTCACGGTCTTCTTTTTCCCAGAACTTTTGCTTCCAGAGGCTGTCTTCTTAAATTTCTTTTCAATCACCCCTTTGGCACTTTTCGATGAAGCAGGGCGACTACCGGAAGAAATCAAGACTTCCTTTTCAAGTTGCATAATTGATTCAGCTGCCATGAGATCACTAAGTAACTCATTAAGAGTGTACTCCTTTTTTACTCATGACAACATTTAGTCTAAAGTTCTCAAAAGACTTAGGAAATGTGTAGAGTGTGATATCGACCTGGGCTTCCCCGTCAATACCTCCTCCATGCAACGTTAGTTCATCCATGAGGTGAGTCATGGAAACAATGTGCTCCCTCATTGAGCTACCATTAGTCATTTTACAACTCACGATTTCCCTCACGAGTCTAAATCTGACAGCTCTATCTAATTCCTCATAAGTAACTGTGAGACTATCCATAATCTCAACTGCTTTGTCATAGTGCTGATGTTGTTGTTGGAGCACCTTAGACATAGTGGTCATCATGTAGCACTTGACTACATTATTTGACTTGCCCCACTTGCCATATAGGTTCCGCTCTACACCAGTTGACTCAACAGTGGGGACACATGGACAAGGAGTATTAAGAACAAATTGATGAACCTCTGCAACTAGGATATAATCCAAGTTGCGCTTCCATTTTAGGAAATTCGGACCAGTTAATTGATTTTGTGCCAAGATATTGATGACATTATTCATAGACATATTTGAAAACAATAATTGATTAAAGTAAGAACATACATGCAAAACATTGAAACAAATATGCATTGTAACCTTTTGATAAACCAATACAATTATTTCCCCCATTTCCTAGGTGCATCTACTGCATGCTTATAAGTTATGATAAGCATGCAAGGTCCAAGATCCTAGCATTTTATTGCATTATTTTTGGACAACGCACTTAAAAATAGGACATTAAGCTTTCGGGTAGATCATTCTGAATGGGACACCTGAAAAATTATTGGTAGTGGATTATAACTAAGTCCGAGCTCTCAATTATTCTTTAGACCAATTGTAAAAGACAATTGAAATTGATTATTCTAAAGAAATAACTGAAGATTTGGAATAGATTTTAAACCTCTTCCCTAGGTCTGTAGCGATTTGACTTCGGAGTTACGCATCTGTCAGACCCAGATATATGATAAGCTCATTATTTTACTCGCTTATCTATATTATTTTCTACTATTATATGTAGTTTTATTGAGTTTATATATATATTTTATGAATTATTCTATATTGGGTGGTATTATGCATGCTTTGGTGTGTTTCTACAGGTTATAGGCCAAATTCACTGGAAAACCGTTCAGATAGCAGTGACGTGCAAGAGTAGCAGTGAGGCTTTCTTCAACAAGATGAATTCGGGCTATTGGCGCATGGCAATAGATAGAACTTTGAGTTAGTTTTCTAACGCAACTGGAATTGGGTCAATCGGAGTTTGGTTGAGGAAGTTATGGTCAAAACCATGAGACCGTGCAGAAGGGGGCGAGGCAGGACCACATCGATCGACGTGGAATCCACATCGATCGACGTGGAATCCACATCGATTGATGCCAAAGATAGAGCCACGTCGATACATGCACTTCCCACGTCGATCGATGCGAGTCTGTTGGCGCAGAAATTCGATCGAAATTGGATTTTATCATATCTTTAGCCCTAGATTTGATAGGATACACATCCACCTCTATAAATACCTACAAAATTCGACTTTTTCAGAAACCCCTTCATATTTTTCAGATCTCTTTTCATATTTTCATTCTGCAATTTAGTTTTTAGAGTTTTGAGAGTTGGGAAAAACGAAACCCTTTTATTTTCTAGTAAGTTCTTTATGTTTATGCAATTTAATATGTTTTCTTTTGGAATTCTATCTGCGATGAGTGGCTAGAAACCCTAGCGGGTTCTAGGGTTGATATTATTATGGATGCATGTTAGGATTAATTAATTTGGTTCATGATTCCTGTGTTTATTTTATAATTCTATATTAGTTCAAGGACCGAAAGGTGACGATTAATTTAGATGTCTAGCTATTGATAAAAGGACCGAGAGGTGAATATTGATAGAGGGGTTAGGAATGCATGATACACTCTATACTATCCAATGAGATGTATTAGACTGACGGAATTGAACTGGATTGCTTATCGAATTGACTAATTTCGTGTTCTTGAGACCTAGCGGAGATAATCACTAATAAGTAATCTAGGTTGTATTTGCCCAACCAAGGAAATATAGCAATATTATAGTATTCCACCTATTAAATTAATTGGTTCTTACATGTTTTCCATAATAAGATTTCTTCCCCAGAATATGTGTTCTTTTAAATTTGATTTCAAAACCTCTTTAAATTTCAAGTATTGTCATCTTTGTCTTCTAAACAAAACCCTGATTTTTTGTTTCCTCAAACAATGAATCTTAGGATCATAGTTAGTACATAGGATAGTTTCGTTATACAATTCCCCTGGATTCGATAACCTTAGGGTTCTTTGTAAATTTATTTGCCACTGTTGCTATAATTAATCTGTAGATTTTACAGTGATCAAATTGGCGTCGTTGCCGGGGAATTGTTAGATTTTATCTTGTTACTAGTTCGTTCTAGGATTTGCTAGATTGAGCTTTATTTTTCTGTACATGTGCGTGTGTGAGTTTTTGTATCTATATCCCGCGTCGATCGACACCCTCCTTGCATCGATCGACGTCGATCATTTTTGTTGCATCGATCGACGCTCACCTTGCTTCGATCGACGCTGAACTGATATATACCTATTTTCTGCGCAGGTGCATGAACACGCGAGCCAATGGAAACACACTCGAGGCTTTCGTCCCTGAAATTGAAGCAACCTGCAGGAAAATCAAAAAGAAAGGAAAAGACAAACAACGAGAGATGGCAGAGAATCCTGAAGCACCTCTGCAAAATATGACTCCCGAGGAGCATCGACAATTTGTGAATGAAGTACAACAGCTGAGAGCACAACTACAAGTAGCCCAGGCTACTCAGGCAAAACAAGCTGCAAGACTAGCAGAGCTGAACAACAGGTAGATTGTAGTTCCGCAAAGGTCCATCTTGGATCAATTTCTTCCACAGCAAGCGGAGGCCAGATTCAGAGTTGGCATCGATGCCAAAAAGTTTGAGCTACGCACAGGCCTTATTCAGATGGTGCCGCAAAATTAGTTTGCGGGGAGAGTTGTAGAAGATCCATATGCCCACCTCAACCAATTCATTGAGGTGTGTGACACTGTGAAGCAGAATGGAGTAACCCAGGACGTAATCAAAATGACACTGTTCTCGTTCTCACTTAGAGACAAGGCGCGGTCTTGGTTTGCCGGATTGGATAAGAGTTTGATAGGGACATGGGAGGAACTTCGATCAGAATTCCTCACCAACTACTTCCCGCCGAGCCTACTACTGAAGAGGAAAGCTGCTATTACTCTTTTTAAATAGATGTATGATGAATCACTGCATGAGGCCTGGAAGAGGTACAAGGAGCTCCTTCAGCTCTGTCCTTGGCATAGGATTGATTTAGAGATGCAGGTCTGTCATTTCTACGAAGGGCTGACTCCACACATGAAGGAGTTGGTTGATGCATCTGCTGGTGGAATCCTAATGAAGAAGAGTGGAGCCGAGAGAATGAGACTCCTGGCAGATTTGGCTCTGAATAGCCATCAGTGGCCAACCAAGAGGCAGCTACCAGTCAAAGCAGTTGAGACAAAGCCAGAATTCGACGTGGTTGCTGAGGTGAAAAAGCTCCGGGAAGATATTGCAAAATTGGAAGCAGCAAAAGCCACAGCTACCGCTACAGCAGAGCCAAACATGGCCATAGTACCCATGGAGGCTGACTACATCAATTGGGGGGCGAGCAACTCATCTGGAGCTGCTGGAGCATAAGTAAACTATATTGGAGGTGGTTATCAGAATAACTACCGAGGAGGCAATCAGGGGTATCACTACAACCATGGGAGAACTCACCCTGGTTTTGCATATTCTAACCCCTCTACAGCAGAGCACCCTCCACCCGGTTTTGATGTAGGTACTGGAGGAGAGATCGTGGATAGAAAGAAGTCTATGCTGGAGGAGACGCTCGAGAAATTCATCAAAAGCTCTGATAATCGGTTTAGGAAAGTAGAAACTGAAGTGAAGGGGATGGCCAACCACATGCAACTGATGACGAAACATCTTCAGATATTGGACACCCAACTGAGCCAAATCACCACTACTCTCAGCAATCAGCATAAGCCGGGACAGTTTCCAAGTACAACAGAGGTGAACCCGGCAAAGGAAAAGTCAGTGAATGCCATTACTCTGAGGTCTGGGACGAGCTACAAGAGTCCCGAGATGGTTATGAACGATTTTGGAGGTAAAAAGAAGCAAAATTGCACAGGAGATGGAGCCACATCAATCGACGCAGGTTGTGCATCGATCGACGCCGAGTATGGGTCGTCGAGCGAGGAAGAAGAGAGCTCAAAGAAGAAGATTTCGATCAATGGATGCACGTCGATCAACGCACACACAAGGCCATATCGATCGATGCAACCCCGCGTCGATCGATGCCGAAGCCCAGTCCCGGCAAAAATCCAGGGCAGCAGACTGAAGATCAACCCCCTCTTATGCCGTTCCCTCAGCGGTTTGCAAAGTAGAAGGAGGACTCGAAGTTCTCCAGATTTGTGGAGAATTTGAAGAAGGTCAGCATCAACATCCCGCTGATTGAAGCACTGAAGGAGATCCCGGGATACATGAAGTACCTCCAGAAATTGATGAGTGGAAAGAAGCAATTCGTGGAGAATGAGACGGTGAAGATCCACGAGCAGTGCAGCCTACTACTTCAAAAGTAGGTGCCCATCAAGAGAAGCGATCCTGGATGCTTGTCTATTCTGGTTGAGATTGGGGGACACACGTTCGAGAGAGTACTATGTGATATTGGGGCCAGTATCAACTTGATGTCGTACTCCATCTAGAAGCATCTCAACATCAGAGAGATGAGGCACACGACGATCAACCTGCAGATTGCGAACCGGTCTGTGTCCCGCCTGAAAGGAATACTAGAGGATGTGCTCATTTGCGTGGGCCATCTAATTTTCCCTGTAGATTTTATGGTGCAAGAGATGAAGGAGGATGAGAACATGCCCATGATCTTGGGGCGTGAGCTTCTCGACACCAGAGCCATTGTCATTGACTATCAAGGTCACACTCCGAGCGAACAACGAGAAGATCACTTTTGTGATCGACAAGAGCAAGAAGAAGGCGGAGTGCAATCGGATCTCCACTACTGAAGAAGGAGATGAATCTGAGGAGGAGGAAGCAGCTACCATTGAGTGGGAGCGAGGAAACAGACGGGTGAAAGTGTCAACTACGCTGCCTTCTTCTGAGCTCACCACCATTGTCAAGGACCGAAAAGTTGACATGGTTGATTCCAAAGATCGACGAGTCTGGACCCGACCTCCGTGGAGATGATTTGAGGTATCGTCGAGTTGCGACCTTAAATCAAGCACTTGTTGGGAGGTTACCCAACCTTTTACATGTTTTCTTGTTAATTTTTGTTTTATCTCGAATTTCTATTGTTTTTGTTAACAGTTGTTTTGCAGTTAAAAAAATAAAAATAAAAAATTGGAGTACAGCTCGACGTTGATCGACGTAGTCTGGCGTCGATCGATGCTGAGAAGCCCGACGTGATACACTTCGATCCACAGCGAGGATCAACAAGAAGGCTTCATGTCGATCGATACCATCCTGCGTCGATCAACGCCATCCTGCGTCGATCAACGCGAAGTGCCACCAGCAATTATTTCACGTCGCACGATGTTTGAAGACTCCAGGGGATAAAAAATTGATGTCTGAGATCAACTAACAGGTATCATTCCCTCTTTTGTCTGATTTTCAAACTTATTCCACTCTTCGAGTTGGAAATAAGTTTGGGGGATGTGGACAAGAGATGGAACGTTCTATCATTTAATTATTCTGCTTTCCGTCTTTAATTTTTTTAAGTTTTATCCTATTTTGTGGGGAAAATTTAGAGTTTCGATATAACCCGAATGAGATTGTGAGATTGGAATTGATTGAGGGTTGAGTTTGAATTGATTGTGATTGTGGTTAGATGCCTATGAATGTAGAATACCACATGACAGGATTGATTTGATACTTACACTCGCATGCCGATTGAGCTGGTTCGAAATTGACTGTGGAAGAAAATTTTAAACCCTTGTGTGAGATTTTGAGCCTTATTTCGTTTGATGTGAGATCCACATGTGTGTTTTTATTTCTCTAGAACTTGCCTATTTCTTTGTTGAGACTGCATAGTGTGCAACAGTTTAGGAAATGATCTTAGGTCATCTTTGATAGCCCAATTCCCTAAACACTGTCCCTTCACATTAAATTTTCCCGAGTTAGCCACTTTTGAGCCTATAAATTTTTTTTCTTTCCTTGTCTATGAGATTAAGAAGAAGCATTGGTTTCTCTCATGTCTTGAGTTGTGGTATATGGGGTGGAAAAGAAAAGATACAAAATTATGTAAAGAGCATAAGAGTTTCAAAATGAGCTAGAAGAAAGTTGTGTTTCGTTGATATATTTAAGGAGATGAGGTGGATGATGATTGAGGGTGTTTGTAGTTTTCTGAGTTGGCCACTTAATGGATTCTAGTCACTTGACCATATTTCCCTACCTTATAAGTTAAAGCCTACATTACAACCTAATGAAAGTCCGTTTTGATTCTAGACTTGTGTGCACATTCTAGCAGTGGAGATATTAGAAAATTTGCAAGCCTATGGTAGAAATTTCTTCATACATGATGTTAAGTGCTTTCATCTATACCTTAAACACTTGAGAGTCGAGCGATACACTTCCCGTGAGTTCTTCCACAGTTGATGAATTTTCTGTCTCTTTCAAATTGCTTGTGTATAGTAGATTTTTTATTCTTGACTGTGATGAATCTTGTGAGGCATTGCACTTTAATCTCATGATCTTTTAATTTCATTCTTGCCTATTGATTGAGGACAATCAAACGTTCAAGTTTGGGGGGTTTGATAAGCTCATTATTTTACTCGCTTATCTATATTATTTTCTACTATTCTGTAGTTTTATTGAGTTTATATATATATATATTATGCATGAGTGATAAACACTCACTTTGTGTTCTACTGATACAGATTTGCTCACTTTTGACCTCAGATTGATGTACTACTTGATAGTTTCATGCATTATCTTTATTCTTTAAGGAAATATTACGTTTGGTTTGGTTTGTGGTTATTTATGCAGATTTTATGCACAGTTGAGTTGATTTCGAGATTTAATCAAGTACCCTGGGGGACAATCGATGCTAACTTGCATCGGGAAAAGGAAGGAGTCAAAAAATACCGAAGGACTCGTCGATTTCGCGTTCGTGAAGAAATCGGCGACCCAAATGATGCACTCGGCGATCGCCGAGTTTGCAGATGGGTCGCCGAAGTGGGAAAATTCGTTTTTTCCCACGGCACGAACTCGGCGACCCAAATGACACACTCGGCGATCGCCGAGTTGGTAGATGGGTCACCGAGTTCGTAAAAATTTGAGTTGGCTTCGGGACGAGTTCTGCGACCCACGCACACAAACGGCGATCGCTGATCGAGCAGGATGGGTCGCCGATGTTGGCGCATTTTGACGTATCTGATGCCCAAAATCATATATTTTCAAGATTTAAAGATCCCCAAGTATAAATAGAACTTCCCAGGACCAAAAAAAGGGTCCTTGACCTTATTTTTAGACGAGAGAGAGACAAGAAATCGCAGGGGATTGAGAGAAAACTTGAAGAGAATTCCAGAGATTGAAGATTGAAGATCACGGGTTTTTGATTTTCATGTTTTCCCTTTCTATGACTCTTTATTTCTCTGTTTTCTTAGAACTTAACATGATTGGCTCAGTTTCCTGTGGATTCTAGGGTTGAACCATTGTTGAGTTTCATTCAATATATTATGTGATTCGATTTTCCTTTTTCATTGATGTTCTGATTTCATTGGGGGTTTTCATTAATCACATGATATTGGCCAATGAATGTGATTTGAATTGATAGTTTTTGAACCGAGAGGTCTAAGTTG
>JAPKLW010000026.1:239695-272945 GCA_026898455.1 Plectranthus barbatus | reverse complement strand
TAGTAGAAAATAATATAGATAAGCGAGTAAAATAATGAGCTTATCAAGGAGTTACATGATCTTTTATTTCCATGTTATGGTTTAGAGTCCGAGAGGATCACCTGATAATACTTTCGCGATTAACTCATATCTCTGAAAATTAAACTTGGAATTGAATTGCATAAATAATTGTTTGATTACTCTTCAATGTGGATTACCCTGGAATCCTAATCTCTCATTAAAGTTTCTAAACTCAAGATTTTTAATTGCTTATTAAATATTGTTTTCAGTATTGCCTAGGAATCAATACCAAAAATTCAATTACCAATTTATCTAGATAGTAGTACGATATCCATGTGTCAGTGCTTAATTATACTTCGATCCTGCAATCTTCGAGATCGATAAATTATTACTTGCCCAATGCAAAGGTCTGTACACTTGCAGAAAAGCGTGTTGCGAAACGTGTTATCAAGTTTTTGGCGCCGTTGTCGGGGATTGCACAGATTTATAATTAAAACTAATTCTTATATTTCGCTATTTACTCTAGATTATAGTTTTACGTATTGTTACTTTATTTTCCAATTTCTTTTCTGTGTTGTTCACTGTGTGTTTTCTTGCAGGTAGTATATGCGAACCAGGTCAAAAGGTCCAGTTCTTGAACCTATAGATCCGGAGATCGAGTCTACCTATTGAAAGAACTCTGCACGAAGAAAGTTAGCATTTCATATGGCTGACGATCAGGCGACACAGATTGCTGAGCTGCAGAGGCAGCTACAAGAGATGAACCTGAGACTTCAGGAGCATCTAGCTCCAGAAGTACCACGGCAGCCCACTATAGATGAGATGTACGAGCCGATGACTGATAGGCATCGTAATGAGGACTTTGGACTGAAGGTGAACATACCTAATTTTGAGCTGAAGACTGGTCTGATACACACTGCTCAACAGAACCAGTTTGGGGGTTTTCCGTCTGAAGATCCTCATTTGCATGTCCAGAAATTTCTGCTACTCTGTGACACAGTCAAGCAGAATCAGGTGCCAATCGACTACATCCGGCTACACCTCTTCTCATTCACACTGCGTGACAGAGCTTTGTCATGGTATATGTCACTGGACCGCAGTGAGATCTCATCCTGGGAGGAGCTCTGTAAACTATTCCTGATCCAGTTCTTCCCGCCGAGTAAGACCATCCAACTACAGATGCAGATAGGCCAGTTTAGACAATTCTCGGGGGAAACTCTTTATGAGGCATGGGAGCGTTTCAAGGAGTTGCTTCGATCCTGCCCATGCCATGGATACACTGAAAAACAACAAGTCTGCTATTTCTATGCGGGGCTTGATGAGGAGACTTAGAAGCATGTCAGAGCTTCAGCTGGAGGATCCATTACTGCTAGACCTCCACATGAAGGACTACAACTGCTGGAAACAATGGCGAAGAGTGAATTTAATTGGCCAGCAGATAGAAAGGAGTGCAGGATGATAGCAGCAGTCGATGATACTGGGGACCTAGCTGCTGAAATAAAGCTGATGAGACAGGAGGTAGCTGCTTCTACGAAATCTATGGAGACCCGTCTTGCCAAGTTGGAAAATAATCTGCCTCAGCAGGGATATGAGCAGGGAATTGAGATGCAGATGGAGGATATAAATTATGTGAACCAGAGGAATTTCAACAACAACAGAGGGTATCCAATGGGGAACATGACTTATAATCCTAACAACCGGAACCACCCAAATTTCTCCTATGGAAATCCGAATAACGCTTAGCTGCCTCCACCTGGGTTTGCTGCAAATCATGGGGTGGCAAACGAACCTAAGGAGCCGAGTATGAGAGAGCTCATAACTCAGTTCATCTCAGCTTCCAATGCCAAGACCACAAAAATAGAGGGAGAAATTTCTCAGCTACAGAATGGTATGGGGGAGATGGGGAAGCACATGAAGCAAATGGACACTCAGATATCTCAGATTGCCAATATTTTGGGAAATCAGCATACTCCTGGACAATTCCCCAGTAACACTATTGTAAATCCCAAGGACCATTGCAACGCCATCACTACTCGTAGTGGGAAGGGATATGAGGGCCCATCTATGCCTATCGACACGCCACCTGTGCAACCTGAAGTTGTACAGCCTACTCCTGCTCTTCCTACAGAAGAACAGACTCTAAAGAACAAGGGTACTCGTCCTGAAGACACTACCACACAGGCTGGCCCGATCGCTGAACCTTTTCCTCAGAGGTTTGCTAAGAAACAGAAGGAGGAAAAGTATAAGCGATTTTTGGAGCACATGAAGAAAATCCACATCAATCTTCCCTTGATTGAGGTGGTACAAGAGATTCCTGGGTACATGAAGTTTCTGAAAGACATGGTTACCCAGAAGAAGCCCTTTGGTGCATTTGAGACGGTAAATCTCTTTGCGGAATGCAGTGCCATTATTCAGAAACAGATGCCGGTTAAGAGAGTAGATCCGGGATGTTTCTCCATCACCTGTATAATTGGTGGACAGACTTTTGAGAAAGTCCTATGTGACTCGGGGGCTAGCATCAATCTGATGCCCCTTTCAATTTTCAAGAAACTTCGGATTGGGAACATCAAACCGACCACCATCAAACTCCAGATGGCGGATCGTTTTGTGAACTACCCTAAAGGGGTGGTTGAGGATGTCTTAGTGAAAGTTGGGGAATTTATTTTCCCAGCTGATTTTGTGGTCCTAGACATGGAGGAGGATCGCAACATTCCTCTGATTCTTGGGAGACCCTTCCTCCGCACTGCTGACGCTCTAATAGACGTGAAGAAAGGAGAGCTGACACTGAGAGTGAATGACGAGAAGATTACTTTCTCCATCTACAAAGCCATGGAGCGACATGACTCCGACGACTGCTTCGAGGAGTGAGACATGGTTCAGGTTTTGTATCCCTGTGATCCTTAATTTATTTCTACTGATTCTCTAGATTTTGGGGTACAAAATTCTGTTTATTCTTGTGATGACCTGTATGATGCTTGTGATGAGTTGCTAGAATTTGTTCTAGCATTAGATGATGCAGGTGTAAAGAGCAATGTGGAAAGCGCTCACTTTTTTAAGCTAAGGAGAGAGGAAGAAGAAAAGGAGGCTCGCAAGAAGGCGCTAAAACCAGAGGAGAAGAAGGAACCACCTGTGCTGGAGTTGAAGCCTCTACTGGACCACTTGAGGTATGAATATTTGGGTGAAAATGACACGTATCCGGTAATTGTATCTGCAACCCTATCTACTAGTCAATTAGATAGATTACTGAGGGTATTGAGAGACCACCAATCTGCTATTGGGTGGTCATTATCTGATATCAAGGGTATTAGCCCTTCTATCTGTATGCACGGGATCTTACTTGAGGATGGATATAAGCCCAAGGTGCAACCGCAACGAAGGCTAAATCCAATTATGCAGGAAGTGCTGCGGAAGGAGGTGATGAAGCTTCTAGATGCTGGCATGATCTATGCCATTTCAGACAGCGAACGGGTGAGCCCTACCCAAGTGGTGGCCAAAAAGGGGGGAACGACTGTCATTAAGGACGAGAGTGGCCAGGAGATTGCTCACAGGCCTGTCACGGGCTGGAGGATGTGCATTGACTACAGAGCACTTAACAGTGCTACACGTAAGGACCACTTTCCCTTACCTTTTATTGATCAGATGCTGGATAGGTTAGCGGGGTATGAATTTTATTGTTTCTTAGATGGTTATTCTGGATATAACCAAATAGCGATAGCTCCAGAGGACCAGCATAAGTCTGCTTTTACTTGTCTGTATGGTATATTTGCCTATAGACGCATGTCTTTTGGTTTATGTAATGCTCCTGCTACATTTCAAAGATGCATGATGTCTATTTTTAGTGAACTTGTAGAAAACATCATGGAAGTATTTATGGATGATTTTTCAGTGTTTGGTCATTCATTTGATAACTGTTTAGAAAACCTGACCACTGTCCTGCAGCGCTGCCAAGAAACTAACCTTGTTTTAAATTGGGAAAAATGCCATTTCATGGTAAGAGAGGGTATTGTTCTTGGCCACAAAGTTTCTGCTGCAGGTTTGGAGGTGGATCGCGCCAAAATTGTGGCGATCTCAAAGCTACCACCGCCCACCAATGAGAAGTCAGTAAGAAGTTTTATGGGGCATGCAGGCTTCTACCGGAGGTTTATCAGGGAGTTTTCAAAAAATCTCTAAACCTCTTAGTGCTTTACTCATGAAAGATGCCAAATTTGTTTTTGATGAAAATTGTCTGCATGCTTTCGAGAAACTGAAGTTGGCCCTGACAACCGCCCCAGTTCTCATTTCACCAGACTGGTCAGAGCCATTCGTCTTGATGTGCGATGCCAGTGATTCAGCGGTTGGAGCTGCTCTGGGGCAGACAAGGAACAAAATTTTTTGAGTAATCCACTACGCCAGCAAGACCTTGGATGAAGCTCAGGTGAACTACACCACTACTGAGAAAGAGCTACTGGCTGTGGTCTTCACCTTCGACAAGTTCCGGGCATACCTGGTTGGGGCAAAGACGGTGGTGTACACGGATCATGCTGCAATCCGATATCTATTCGCGAAGAAGGAGGCAAAGCCGAAGCTGATCCAGTGGATCTTACTGCTGCAGGAATTCGACATGGAAATTAAAGACCGGAGAGGCTGTGATAATGTGGTAGCAGACCACCTTTCAAGATTGGAGAACCCGGTGGAGGGAGATGACCCGAAGATCCGGATTACCGAGGTGTTTCCAGATGAGCAACTGCTTGCTGTGGAGGAGATAGATCCATGGTATATGGATCTTGTGAATTATTTGGTTGCAGGTGTTTTGCCACCTGATCTGACTTCCCATCAGAAGAGGATCAATTGGGACTTGAAGACTGCATCTGAGCAGCGATGTCTACAATTGACTGAGTTAGAGGAGTTCCGGGCTGAGGCATATGAGAGCTCCAGACTGTACAAGGAGCGCGCCAAGAGGTTTCACGACTGGCGTATTCGCAGCCGCAGTTTCAACCCGGGGGATCAGGTACTCGTCTTTAACTCTCGTCTTTGGCTATTTCCTGGTAAACTCAAGTCTAGATGATCTGGTCCTTACATAATTGAAAGAGTCAATTCTAATGGCACACTAGACTTGGTAGGATCTGATGACACACACTTCACCGTTAATGGTCATAGGGTGAAATCTTACCTGCAATCTGAATCAGTGTCTACCATCCATGAACTTTATCTCTCTGACTCTTAAAGTGTTTCTGAGTTGTCTAGCTACAGACAGTAAATAAAGCGCTCGTTGGGAGGCAACCCAACCTATTTCCAGTTTTGTTATACAGTTTTGGTCAATTTGGAGTCAGTATCTGTGTTAATTAGTTTGTTTTGCTCTTGTTTTTGAGTTCGTTTACCCCATTTTCCACAGTTTACGTTCACTTTTGGTTGTTGTGTTCATTGGGTGCAGGAAAGGAGATCAAAACGCGAAAATATGCTGAGGAATCGAACTCGGCGACCCAACATACGCGATCGACGATCGCCGATCGGGATGTTGGATCGCCGAGTTCCACGTCAAAATCTGGCCAGGTACAGCACGAAATCGGCGATCAGAAATCAACATCGGCGATCGCCGATGTTGCTGGTTGGGTCGCCGAGTTTGTTTTTTGAAATTTCTTTCGGCACCAACTCGACGACCCACCGACGGACTCGGCGATCGCCGAGCGGGTTCCTAGGTCGCCGAGTTTGTTTTTTTTTAAAACGACATTTTCGACAGTTTTTCACACTTTCACCCACACCCCACCAACACTCCCCACACCCACGAACCTTCTCTCTACAAATTCGACTTCACCTTTCAATATTTTTCAAATTCCTCTTGCACACTACTCTCCCATCACGTTAGCAAGAGTTCTATCCGAGTGCTTCGAACGATTTCGCCCAAGAAGTCACAAATCACCAAATTCTAGGTTTTCCTCTTTTCACTAAATTTTGCTTCGATTCTCAGGTAATTTCTCATCTTTTCTTATGTTTAATGTCGTTGTTAGGGCTCATATATAGTTGTATTTTCATTTTCTCTACTACATTGCATTTGTTTTGAATTTTGTTTTGAATTTGTGGGTTGAGTTTGCATTGCTTCTATGAATTCTTTTGGGAAAAATTTTGGGCATTCATATGTTTCTTTTGACATTTGCATGTTAATTCTATGTTGATTCTTGTAATTGCGGGTTGTATTCTAGTTTGGGGGACTTGGGTGATTATTGTTCATGAAGGGGATGATTGAATTATTGGGTGATGTTGCTATTGAATATTTGAGTTGAATGATGGGTTGTTTGGTTTCTTTGACTTCAATTGGCATAGGAATCAATTGGTCATACGTATACTTAGTTGAATTTTAGGGTTAATTTTCTCTTCCCGCTTTGGTTAAGTTCAATTGTGTTATGTGTACATTTAATATTACGTTCTTGTTGGTTGATGCTTAGTTTTCTTTTGTAGGCTTTTATGGCACCTCGACGTCGCCTCAATCCGGAAGCTTATGGGATCGAGGGTATCCGGGAGGTGAGTGTGCTCACCAAGTTCAAGACATTGGCCGAACGCGGGGTAGAGGGAACCCGCTATGCGGATACTGACGCAATGACGGCCTTGGGGCTCTACGACAATGTCAAAGAGTTATTCTCCAATATTGGTTGGAGCCCCCTCCTGGAGCTGGACGCCCCGACATACAAAAGGTTTACCCTGGAGATCATATCTACCTTTGAGCTCACCACCGAGCGGCAGAACACACCTATTGGGTTCACATTCCGAGCCGGCAACGAGGACAGGAAAATTACTACCAAGGAGATAAACAGAGCTTTTGGAGTCCATAACCTTGGCAGCTACACAAAGCCGCGGGGATTCGACAGCAAAGTGTTTTGGCCTCACATTTGTCCAGAGGGCAGTCCAGAATGGGAATCCGGCAAATGCAAGGCCTCCATGATCAGGAACCCTGTCATCCGGATGGTTCGAGCTATCCTGGCCCACACACTTTTTGCCAGGAAGGAGAACAACTCCTTGAGAGATGGGGAGTTGATGGTTATTTACTGCATGCTACATCAGGAGCATCTCAACTTCTCTTAACTGTTCCTGATGCAGTGCAACCGAATTTCGGCGGCCCAGAAAGGGGCTATTTGCATCGGGGGCCTTTGGACCTCACTTCTGTATTCGATGGGGGTTGACACCTCTGGGGAGCAGGCCGAGCCGTTGACGAAGCTCACCCTGGCAAAATTAGTTGATCTCCAGTTCATCCACTCGGTACACCCTCCGTACATGTTCACTCAGCGCAACCCTCCATTCTTCCCACTGCCGAACCCCGAGCTCACTAATGTAGGGCTTCGGCAGTACCGCTACAATTGGAAGTTGGACACAATGGCACATCGGGAAGCCATTCAGGCTGCTGAGGAGGCCAGAAGGCACAATCCTCACCCTGGTTTCGAGGAGCCCCATCACGAGGATGCTGGAGCTAGTGAGTCAGAGACAGATCGTGTGCAGCCTAAGGAGCAGCCTCGCCGCATGGAGATGGGCGGATCCTCCCGACAGAACCGGGGCGAGTTCTCCACCTTCTATGAGCGCAGCAACCAGCATGTGGCATTTGAGGAGCGATTGGGCCGCCTGGAGCAGCAGTGGGGAGATTGGAACACCCAGCTTCAGGCTATTTCAGCAGCTCAGGCTACATTCTCTACTGAGCGCCGGTCTTTTGAGGAGGAGCAGCGGCAGGAGTGTACAGCACGGAGATCCTTCGAGGATCAGCAGAGGGAGCAGTGGGCGGCGCAGCAGCGCCACTTTGAGGAGGAACGGGAACAATGGCGACGCCAGTAAGAAGCCGAGGATCAGATGCGCCAGTTCATGGCTCGCTTCCCGCAGTACTGGCCCCCGCCGCAGTGAGGTTCTGTTGAGGTTGCACACACATCTCCGTGATCTTCTTCCCACAAACTTATTCTTTCCTTTGTATCGAATAAGTTTGGGGGAGGGGGATGTGATCGGTCGATGTGTGTTTCTCTCACCTTCTTTTCTGATCCACCCCTAACTGCTTTGATGTATTGGTTTGTATTTGAATTTTAGACTACTGCATCCTGAACCACTTTAATTGCTTCTGGTTATGTGCTTTATTAGCTTTTGGTTAGTTGATTTGTTATTGTAGCTGCTTCTTTTCCATTACCGTTGGGTCTGTAATCGGGAATCGTTATTTTGGAAGGGAATGGAAGTACTAGGTTGTTCTGTTATCTGCATTATTGATCAAGTTTATGATGACAACGTTTTCTTTCTCGTAAGACCTATACTGATAACTTGCACATAAATTGGTAAGGTGTGGACTGTTACGAAATTGATCTTGGCCTCTGAAATAAGCTTATAGCCTGTGAGAATTAAGCCTCTGTTTGTTTCACTAAGAGTATGTCGTTGTACACTTGATCTCTAGAACTTGCTCTGGTTTCTTGATCAAAACTGCATAGGAGAGTGTCAAGGATTCAGAAATGATCTTAGGCCATCGTTTCATAAGCCACAATGAACCCAAACACTAACCCAATACATACTCCTTTGTTAGCGTAGTTGAGCCTGAAAACTTTTCTTTCTTAACCCGGATGACAGGAGGTGTGGATGGAATTGTAAGGGTACCCAATGATGTTAGGAGGTGAGAGTAGAGTCGTTATATGCAAATAGTCCAAACACTTTTGATGGACAAGTATGTTAGAATAAGTACATTGCACAATGAGTGCATCAGCAATTGTGAAGAAGTCAGTGTAATGTGTGTTAAAAAAAAATCGAGTTCTGCACAGTTGTGCATGGTATTTGTGTTAGTTTCATAGAGTGTGCATAATTGTCTGTTAAATAATAATGCACGAGAGTCATTCTAATGGTTTCATTGTTGAAGTCTAAATCCTATTAAACTGCTCTTGATGGGATCCGTCCATTTCAGTTACTGTTATAGTTATTGTTTGAGTCAGTTGGTTAATTCGAATGGTATGAGATGAGGAATAGCCGAAGTGAATGGAGTTATAAGGTTGTAAATATTTAGTCACTTTAGCCAAATTTTCCATACCCCTCACCAATGTGCCTACATTAGAACCCAAGATAAAGACCTTTTTTATCTTTGTCCTAGCACTCCCACAGTCAGTGGAGAGTTTAGACGATGAGCAAGCCTATGGTAGGAAAGTTGTGCAGCTGACAATTTGAGAGTATACACTTGCCCTTTCTGAAATTCGAGCGAAATCTGAGTGATACACTATCTTGTGAGAAGCAGACTTTTAGAGGCCTGGATTGAAATTGTTTGTTTGCACTAAACTGATGAGTGATGCAGTGTTGGTGTGGGAATTACAACCCCAATTTGTGTCTGAAACAGCTGATGATCAAGTAATGCACCCCCTCGTGTTTATTCTGTTTTTGTATTTGTTTTTCTTCATTGTTCAAGGACGAACAATAGCTTAAGTTTGGGGGGTTGATAAACACTCACTTTGTGCAATCTACTGATACAGATTTGCTCACTTTTGACCTCAGATTGATGTACTACGTGATAGTTTCATGCATTATCTTTATTCTTTAAGGAAATATTACGTTTGGTTTGGTTTGTGGTTATTTATGCAGATTTTATGCACAGTTGAGTTGATTTCGAGATTTAATCAAGTACCCTGGGGGACAATCGATGCTAACTTGCATCGGGAAAAGGAAGGAGTCAGAAAATACCGAAGGACTCGTCGATTTCATGTTCGTGAGGAAATCGGCGACCCAAATGACGCACTCGGCGATTGCCGAGTTTGCAGATGGGTCGCCGAAGTGGGAAAATTCTTTTTTTCCAACGGCACGAAGTCGGCGACCCAAATGACACACTCGGCGATCGCCGAGTTGGTAGATGGGTCGCCGAGTTCGTAAAAATTCAAGTTGGCTTCGGGACGAGTTCGGCGACCCACGCACACAGACGGTGATCGCTGATCGGGCAGGATGGGTTGCCGATGTTGGCGCGTTTTGACGTATTCTGACGAATTTGAGGCACAAAATCATATCTTTTAAAGATTTAAAGATCCCCAAGTATAAATAGGACTTCCCAGGACCAAAAAAAAGGGTCCTTGACCTTATTTTTAGACGAGATAGAGACAAGAAATTGCAGGGGATTGAGAGAAAACTTGAAGAGCATTCCAGAGATTGAAGATTGAAGATCACGGGTTTTTGATTTTCATGTTTTCCCTTTCTATGACTCTTTACTTCTCTGTTTTCTTAGAACTTAGCATGATTGGCTAAGTTTCCTGTGGATTCTAGGGTTGAACCATTGTTGAGTTTCATTCAATATATTATGTGATTCGATTTTCCTTTTTCATTGATGTTCTGATTTCATTTGGGGTTTTCATTAATCACATGATATTAGCCATTGAATGTGATTTGAATTGATAGTTTTTGAACCGAGAGGTCTAAGTTGTCAATTAAGATGCAAATAAATTGGATTTATTAGAACGATTGTCCGAGAGGAAATTGAACTTTTGAAGGGTTTAAAAATCTAAGGTTTTTAATCAAGAGTAAAAGTCTGTTGTATGTCCGAGAGGAGTCACATGATCTTTTATTTCCATGTTATGGTTTAGAGTCCGAGAGGATCACCTGATAATACTTTCGCGATTAACTCATATCTCTGAAAATTAAACATGGAATTGAATTGCATAAATAATTGTTTGATTACTCTTCAATGTGGATTACCCTGGAATCCTAATCTCTCATTAAAGTTTCTAAACTCAAGATTTTTAATTGCTTATTAAATATTGTTTTCAGTTTTGCCTAGGAATCAATACCAAAAATTCAATTACCAATTTATCTAGATAGTAGTACGATATCCATGTGTCAGTGCTTAATTATACTTCGATCCTGCAATCTTCGAGATCGATAAATTATTACTTGCCCACTGCAAAGGTCAGTACACTTGCAAAATAGTGTGTTGCGAAACGTGCTATCAATGAGACTATATTGGGAGGTATTATGCGTGCTTTGGTGTGTTTCTACAGGTTATATGCCAAATTCACTGGAAAACTGTTCCGAAAGTAGTGACGTGAAAGTGTAGCAATGAAGCGTTCTTCCACAAGAGGATTCGGGCTATTGGCGCACGGAAATGGATAGAGCTTCGAGTTATCTTTCCAACGCAACTGGAATTGGGTCAATCGGAGTTCGGGAGAGGTAGTTATGGCCAAAATTGTGACACTGCGCAGAAGGGGGCGAGACAGGACCACATCGATCGACGTTGAATCCACATCGATCGACGCCGAAGATAGAGCCACGTCGATTGACGCGAGTCTGCTGGTGCAAAAATTCGATCAAAATCGGATTTTATCATATCTTTAGCCATACACATCCACCTGTATAAATACCTACAAAATTCGACTTTTTCAGAAACTCCTTCATATTTTCACATCTCTTTTCATATTTTCATTCTGCAATTTAGTTTTTAGAATTTTGAGAGTTGGGAAACACGAAACCCTTTTATTTTCTAGTAAGTTCTTTATGTTTATGCAATTTAATATGTTTTCTTTTGGATTTCTATCTGCGATGAGTGGCTAGAAACCCTAGCGGGTTCTAGTGTTGATATTATTATGGATTCATGTTAGGATTAATTAATTAGGTTCATGATTCCTATGTTTATATTATAATTCTATATTTGTTCAAGGACCGAAAGGTGACCATTAATTTAGATGTCTAGCTATTGATAGAAGGACCGAGAGGTGAATATTGATAGTGGGATTAAGAATGCATGATACACTCTATACTGTCCAATGAGATGTATTAGACTGTAGGAATTGAACTGATTTGCTTATCGGATTGACTAATTTGGTGTTCTTGAGACCGAGCGAAGATAGTTACTCATTAGTAATCTAGGTTATATTTGCCCAACCTAGGAAATATAGCATTATTGATTTATTCCACCTGTTAAATTAATTGTTTCTTACATGTTATCCATAATAAGATTTCTTCCCTAAAATTTGTGTTCTTTAAAATTTGATTTCAAAACCTCTTCAAATTTCAAGCATTGTAATCTTTACCTTCCAAACAAAACCCTGATTTTGTGTTTCCTCAAACAATAAATCTTAGGATCATAATTAGTACATAGGATAGTTTCGTTATACAATTCCCCTGGATTCGATAACCTTAGGGTTCTTTATAAATTTATTTGCCACTGTTGCTATAATTAATCTGTAGATTTTACAGTGATCAATATGCACAAATTTTGGCATGATTTCTTAGAAAACCTTTTTACCATACTATCTCTAGCACGTTACTCGAAGATGTGATATCTTTAAATAAATGATTCGGCATTTGGATTCAGTTTAATCTATTTCAACTGTGGATTGAATTGGGACAAATAAGGGTTCAGTGCATATAAATAGAGGAGAATCTCGAGCTTTTTTAATCATTCCACCACTCATATTTTTAGCTAAATATCTCCCGATGGCCATTCTCCCTTGAAATTTCCTTCTCAATTGAAAAAATCCCAGTTTTTCAATTCTTTCATAGATCTTAATTCCTTCATCCTAAGATTCCATTTTCAAACATTTCTCATCCTCTAACATTTTTCACTGATTATAGAATTTTTGTACAGATCCTTGGAGCATGGACTAAGGAAATGTCCAGCCTCCATTTCTCTCATCATATTCCGCAAAGTTGGCATAGTTGAGCTTCTGAACCTCAGTATGCTCATATTCCAACAATAGGTCAAGAATGGAGGTAGGCTAATATCACTGAGGTGTAATGTAAACACATGATTCTCTTCCCTCAGTCATCGGCCTAATATATTTACCTCGTCTGCGTGTACTAGTAGGATGCCCACCGATGAAGATATCTTGTTGGTGAATAGGTGAAATTGATGAGAGGCCCAATCTCTGATTGAGATGCTCTTTTCATTGACTCTAAATGAGAGTTTGATGATGTAAGAGAAAAGATGACAAGAGCAGCAACACGGACTGGACCAGCTAGAGTCTTCAAGTTAAGAAGAACAAAGGCTATGAAGGAGAAAGATATTAGATATATGTTCCAATTAGAATTAGTGTTGCAAGAAGAGTAGATTTAGTTTTCTTTTGTAATCATGTTCATTTTAATGAAAATTGATTATTTCTACTCTTGGTTTTGTATCGCTCTAGATAGGATTACTTGAAGAATAATTGTATTAATCTTTGTTGCGGCTACAAAATAACTGGGCCACGATAGAGGCCCATCAAGCCGCAAGGCCAACCAAACATGACCTGGCCCAACTAAGAGGCAGTTTGTCAGCGAGCTGCCGGCTGAAGATAACAGTTCGCTGAGGAGAGGAATACCGCGGGAGTAGGTCGACTAGCAATGAACCAGTCTAGTCGAACTGCGCAATGGTCAAAAAGGGGTCCGAATATCTGCACGACAATTTTGGAGGGCACGAGCAAGAAAGACGTTGCAACAACCCCAAAAAGGTCAGTGAAATACCCCTAACATCCTAGAGGCGTGCTCTAGAAACCCTAGCTCCTCTCTAGGCTTTTTAAATAAGCCCTTATAAGCCAAAAATCGACATCTAGTCTTCTACCTATCTTGCATTTTTAAGAAAATGATTGTTGTTCTTATTCTCTAACTTAGATTTTTAGCGAAGCTCGTTTTGTCTAGTGCAATCATTTGAATAAGTGTTTTTACCTCCTTCTTGTCTGTTTTATTGTTGATGTTGCTTCGTTTATCTAATTAATGCCATTCTTTGTTTCTTTTATCATATTTTGTCATCTTTTGCAGTATTATCCATTTTTTACAACATTTTTGGGTCTATCGTGTTTGGTTATTTGTTATAGTTACACCTTGTTGAATCTCGAGTTCTCAGGGCCCAGAATCTATACGAATCAAACCTCCACAGTTTGGCACCCACCGTGGAGCCCTAGGAACACATATTCTAACCTTTTCTGTAGAAAATGGCTAGCGGAACCAACAAAAAACCCTCCAAATAGGATCGCGGATGACATTGGAAGAACGATGCCACCACTAGGCATTAGACGAGGAGTAACACCATCGCGGGAATGGAATAGGGGCACATCCACCGAACGCAGGAGGAGAACCACCATCCTTGAATGCTAGTAGTTTGCAGAACAAGATTCAGAAAGCGTTCAACATAACCCCGATCAACAAACTAGCTTTCCTCCCCCCGCCGCCATCCAGCATGTCCGATCCAAATGTCACCCAGATGGTGAGTCAAATGCAGGCAGCTAAGGCCGAGATGGTAAGAATGAGCAGGCAAATGCAGGAGTTCGCCAAGAGGCACGAAGCGCTCCAAAGAGAGAATACACGCTTGCAAGCCCAAACTATGGCCCGACCAATCATTGAAGAATCAAGAAATAATGGTTCAGTTTGGCGAACTCGCCCAAGGAATCTTCAGGACAATTTTAACCAGGCATGCAGGCGAGGACGGCGAGGACCCCACAATGCTGCAAACTCCTCTCAAAGAGCTTCACCCACATGAGAGAGGAGGTCCAGAGACCACGACCAACAGTACACCACCCTCTTTGACATAGTTGGAGCGACTGTTCAAGCAATGGATGAGATACTTTGAATCATTGTTCACTCAAATTTCTGGTGTCCCTTCCTTGGAGAAGACCATTCCAGGGAAAGTTATGCTGAATCACTATTCTTGCAAAAAATTGCAAAAATAAAACTACCAGCACGGTTCATTCCATCGAGCTTCACAGTTTATGATGGCACTAAGGACCCCAAGAACCACATAGTTGCGTACAAGCAAAGCATATTCACCGCGTCTATACCAAGGGCACAGCAGGTTGCCTGTATATGCAAGTGCTTCGGCTTAAGCCTCACCAGACCAACCCTACAGTGGTTCATCAACCTAGTTGGAGGCTTGATAAGCACCGTGACAACTTGTGTGTAGTAACCCAGAAACCTGGAGCCACTGAGATCATACTTGGTGAGGTTCAACAAAGAAATAACTCCAGTCCCAAACTGTCCGAGCAGACAGCGATCTGAGCATTTACCAAAGGACTGGATGTAGATTCTAACCTCTACATGGAGTTCAAAACACTCACGAGGAATTATTTTTGTATTTTCGATGCCCACACACCCTGCATCAAAAAGATCTTACGCAAAAATAAATCTTAGACTTTTAATTTCCCATCTTCTGGAAGCATAGGCCTTCACAGAGAGGTCTCTTCACCTTCGTATGTCTAATCTCTAAGAAAGATCATGATTCACAAGTTTTTCACTTCCGAAAATCTTTCATTGACTCACACGAAGAGACTTGTTCATGAGTAGAGGAATTTGAAGCGACATTCCTCCACCTTGCTCTTCTAAGTAAGTTAGACGACAAGTTTCCACCTAATTATAAAAGGGAAATGAAGACTTCAGGGCACATTCCTTCATCTATCACTATTAATGAACCCCTAGAAAAAATATTCACAAATGGCCGGTAGATCAATTACAGTATCTTCCAGAGAAAGTCGAAGCATCAACATCTACGGGAATGAATCAACATCTGTGGGGATAAGATTCTCAATCTCTAGGTATACAATAGCAACTTAGGAACAACCCTAGAGGATTTATCGAGCAAAAGCAATAACTCCAGAACTCACTTTTGAAAAATTTTGTGATAGTCCACCCGGACAAGTTCACACCCAAACTAATTGCGTAACTCTGTCATAATGCTAAGCTTGCAAGTGATGGGTCATCACTTACCTCAATCATCAGCAGGAAGATTATCCACCTCTCTCCTGTCATTCTGGTAGAACTTTTTCACATTCACTTCCACGGCATCAGTTTAGAAGAATATCAAAATGATTTAAGTCACCCTGAAAAACAACACTGGGTAAAATGGAAACAAATTCATCCTGAAAAATTTTATTTAAAGGTTTCAAGAAGATCACTTGAACTGAACTATAGAATATTTTAGGATGTTATTAGCAGAATGGTAATCTGTTGAAAAGAATTCTTCACAAAATTCTGTGATTAATCATGGAAAGCAATGATGGCATTTAACGACAAAGCCAACATGAATTGGGCAAGATATATCATTTCTCGAATATTTGGTAGCATTCATATGAAGTCCTCTATTGAGATACCTTATGCAATGCTGCTGACCCGGCTACTTGAAAAGATTATTTTAGTAATTACCATTGGAGAGGATCTAACGGATGAAGGTTTTCTTCTTCTTCGAACCATAAAGATGCCTAAGAAAATTCAAGACAAAAAGAATGTGAGAGCTCAAAGAGAAGAAGAATTCGAAGAAGAAACTCATTTGTCTTTTCGTAACTTGTATCTTCTCTCTCTGAATTATCAATAAAAATAATTATCTTTTGCTCTCAAAGACAAAAACTTATTGTTTTACTTCAAACCCTTAATTTAATTGAGCAATATCTTCCAATTTCCTTTACTTGTTGAGGGGGAGATTACATTTTTAGGATTAAAAGGTATGGGGGAAGGCAGTTTCTTCTACGAACTAACAAAATGTAACTCCCTATTCACTTTGTCAGTTTGGTTTCGACATCACCAAAAATGGGTAAATTGTTAGGAATTAATGTTAGTTCCTCATATGTTAGTTTTGGTATGTCGAACCAACTTAGGAATTAGTCAGTTCATACTCATCTGGTTCGAGTAATTTCACATTTTGCAACCTTGTATAGGTTAATTGAGTTGAAATAGATTAGGAATTACTCTATCTGGAAGACATCGTTCGAAGATTGATTCAACCAAGTCAATGGAGAAACGAACACGCCAAGCGAAACCTACAAAGAGTCAGTTGTGATGCTTTCAATCAGAATAAGCTTCACAACTGATATGAGGAAAAGCTACTTGTAGAACTAATAGCAAAGTCAATTGACAAAAGAGTCATTCTTACAAAAGCGTACACATCACTAAAAAGGTCAGAACATTTGCCGACCTCGTAAGGCGTGTAATGGCTAGAAGATAAGGCAAACTCCATACCTTTGAAAACCTATAAATACTCGAGATGAGTATCAATTATAGGGAGCTGAAGGCCTACTTAAGCTTCTGATTATCATGGAGTTTATTGCTCATCGGAATTAATTTTCAGGTTTTCAATCAGTTTTCTGTGTTGCAAAACACAAGACTCTTAGCACTCTTTGATAGAGTTATTTTCTGGAGTTCACTCTATTCTAGATGTGAATTCGAAGACTAATTTCTGAACTCCTTTCAAAAACCAACTCACACACTCAACTACTGTTACGTCCTGTGAGAAACTCAAACTTACACCAACCATTCCAACAAGAGAGGCCTAGCGACACGATCATGGTAAAGCCAATCAAACTGAAGAGAGCAAACACAGGTGGACTTGTTAGGTGCGCATACAGCCCGGTTGACGTAAGAGCTTCTTGCGACTGCAATAGATCACTGACATTACTTTGTAGTAGAAGTGGACTTGTTGGGTGTGCATACAGCCATAGGATGTAGGAGCTTCCCGCGACTGTTATAGACCAGCGACATCACTTTTAATTTGTTCTGGTGTTTTCTGATCCTTCTGACGATCAAAGAGGAAACCTAGGATCTTTTGGAATTCGAACCACTATAAAAATATTTGTCTCATTTTACCACTATCCGCAATTTGTTCTTTTGGTTGTGCATGCTTTTACTTGGAAACCAACAATCCACAAGTTGTTGGAGAATATCTCAAAATAGGTAAAATAATTTCCTGTGATCTAACAAAACCTTTAAAGTCTCATCTGATTGAGAAAGAGTTAGCTGGGACCACCACATATTTGTTCAAAAACTTCCACCGCACATTTATTCTCTGACATTTTGGAACCAATATTATCAAAGGCAGGGGCTACTTAATTAACTTGTATTGCCATCCATTAGAAATGATCATGAGATTAGTCACCTTGTAAGTTATTTGAGATCCGCTAAAAAGCTCACTAAAAAACTCAAAATTAATTTAATATGAACCAAGTTGGTTCGAATAATTGTTGAGTTCGAGCTTCAAAATTCTTGAATCGTGATTCCATAGGCTCGCGGTCCTTATCAAGTTTGATTTTAAATTGAGCTCGAATCAAGCTAGGGTCGCAAATCTTATCAAACTTAATATAATTTAGATTTTCACATATAAACTTATTATTTAATTTCATATTGACCATAATACATCAACATTTTTTATTTTTTATTAAACTAAAAAAAGAAGTTGGACAGAATAGAATCAAACTTGACAACAAATTAAACTTTAGCCTCAGAATTCTTTTATCAAACTGAACTCAAGCTTGATCTATTCTATCTATTTGACTCGTGTTTGATATAGTACAATCATTAGATTTTATGCATTGTTTCATCGCAGTAAGCTCGTATACAGGATTTCACGCGAAACTGACTAGCCAAATTCAATCGGATTCAACCTAATTATCATGAAAAAACTAACTTCTACAAAAGAATCAGGGCAAAAAAATACAAGAAACTTGCAACCACCCACTTCGAAACAAATAAATTGAGGTAAAACGGCCCCAATCACGCTCCACATCATCACGATAAGAGAAAAATAAAAGTGAGACTTAATTTCCAACGAATTGATTCATTACTACTCAAACATAACACATATAAAAGGAAAGTCGATGGTAACAGATCTCTCTAATAAATCTTAACTAGGGTTTAGCATGATGCAACATCAATTAAAAACAAAATCTACAAGCAAGGTAAATAAACAATATTGAATAATATCTTACCCAGGGCAAACGGGTTGAGAGAGGAACAACGAGAAATATACTCTGGTAGAGAGGCGGAGAGAGAGAGAGAGAGGGAGTGTAATCGGTGTCCACTGTCGAGGAGAGCAGGGCCGCAGCAGGTCGAGTCGAAGGCGAAGACCGAATGCGAGGGCGAGGTCAGCAGAGCAGACACTGGACTGGGTGGCGACTGGTGAGTTGCGTCTGGCCGGCTCATTGGGTGTAGACGTGTAGTGCAGCCGTCGCCAGGGATGTTAGACGGGGAGATGGCCGACGACGTCTACGAGAGCGTCGTTTGGGTTCAGGGGCGAGGGTGAGGGTGCGTCGCTCGGGTTTGGGTCGACGATGAGGGCGAGTGGCGCAACCGTGCAGCGGAGGTCGAACGTGGGGAAGGATGTAAGGCGATGTGGAAAAGGGTAGCAATTTGGGGATTTTGGTCTATGTAACTTGGGGAAATTACATAGGTTTTCTAGTTTTTAGTAGATTAGGATATTAGATTTTAATTAATTTTAATTGTAAATAAAATAAACAACACTTAAAAAAATTGTTGTCTTTTATGTAATTAACAACACTTAAACAACAACGGTAAAGACGAACCGTTGCTTTTCTTTGCGTTTTATGATTCTAATAGACAATGGTTTAGGCTAATGTCACTCTACGACAATAGTTTAAAGCCTAAATTGTTGTGTTTTCAGTGTTGTCTATGAGCTTTTTTCTTGTAGTGAGAAGTTGAATTATTGGCCTATTTCTTGCATGCGTTAACATTAGAAGTTATTTTTTAGGCAACATATTTGGTTGTGATAAAAAGGAGAATTGATGTTATAAAAAATTGAATAACAAAATTAAAATCATAGAATAGAATTGATCAAAAGAGGATATTAATGGCATTTGTCAAGTGGGCCAAACACGTGGCTAATTAATTTCCATCTCAACACATATAAACATGATGAAGGTTGTTAGCACACATTGGCTATAAATATACACACGATTTGTGTTGCCAATTTAAGAGTAAGAACCCCTTTTTTTTCTAATTTCACAACAGTGTACATCATCAAACTAGAGTGGTCCCATTCCCATAGCCAACAACAACAACAATAATAATAATAATAATAATAATAATAATAATAATCTATATATATATTAAAACAAAATCAAGGGACAAATATGTAAAATACTGTTAAGAAAAAAAATTGATGTAATTATGATATCTGTGTAAAAATAAAATTGATGTAATAAATATTAATTTGCTTGTAATATTTTTTTTTAATTTCATGGATAATATATTTGCAAATCTTAAATAATATTTGTTCAACATAAATAGTATTTTTGGATATAATGAATATAATTCTAAGAAATATTATTTGTACATGATACAATTAACATTATATTTATTATTTTAAACATAATCATCATTTTAAATAAAAATTGGATATTGTTGATTTGGTATATATAATTGATATTTTTTATATTTAAGTTAATATTTGTTATTGATTTAAATAAAGCACAAATATCAAACATACAATTAATGCACTAAATACTCTATATCAACTCATAATAACTTTTTATCTTTTTATATTTAAAATTTAAGACGTGTGACATTAATTTAACACTATTTTTTTTATTTTAAGCACATTCATCATTTAAAAAAAATGGATATTGGTATATATTATTAATATTGTTTATATTTATGTCAATATTTATTACTAATTATAATGATGCACAACAAACACGTAATTAACACACTAAATACTTTATATTAACTAATAATAACTTTGGATCTTTATAGATATAAAATCTCAGAAGTGTGACATTAATTTATATTCATAAATCATCATAGCAACAACATTTTAAAAAATTAAAATATAAAAATTTAAATTGATGGAAATTTTCAACAACTCTCATATAGTAAAAAAAAATTTACTCTAATGTAGATCATAATCATAATGCATATTGCCCACTATATGAGGCAAGTAATAGCATAATAAAATTGCACATTTTACATCAAAAAATTAAATAAAAACGATCTATTCTCAAGGAAGAATTAAAAAGAAAAAAAAACTGAGAATTAAAGATCCAGGCAAACGGACTTCGTGATTCAGTTCACGAATCCCTTCAAACACAAGGATAGGTTCCGGGAAGAACTATAAAACTCCCAACAGACGACGTCCGAGGAGAAGGGAGGTTTGTCCTCACTCTAAGGAGCGACACCGGTTGAAGATTGGAGATCGAGGTGCTTGAAGGTGCGCGCTGACCAGACGGAGGAGCTGCTCAACATTAGAGATCCGGCCTGACCTTGTACTCGTTCTTCTTGTGAAATTTTCAGTGAGAGGACTGGAGAGTGGACGTAGAACAATTGTTCGAACCACTATAAAAATCCTTGTGTCATTTATTTCTTTTCTTCGCTATTTGTTTGTTAGTTAAATCATTTGAAACTCAACACATCAAGTGTTGTAGTATAAACTGCATTCAATCTAACGAATACACGAGCTAAAATATTTAGATAAACTCTTGCTAAGCCGAGACCTTAGCAAGACACGTGCAAGATAAACATTAATACTTTTACTGTATATATCATAACTCTGATCGGGGACCAACAGACAAAATAACTCACGAAATTATCAAATTGAAAAATCCAATAATTTCGTTCATAACAATACTATATATAGGTAAACTAAAATTGTAATCTAATAATGAATGAAAATTCCAAAATAGTAAGTTTAATAGTAAGGCTCAACATAATGGTTACAAACACAACTAAATTCAATTTAATTATTAATTTAATTAAATTAATAACTTTTGGGTCATTTCATTCATCCTAGATTTCTATGAAAATTCTGTAGCTCAAACTTCTTTAATTAAAATGTGTAATCCATCTCTTAATTTCTTCACTCTAAGAGCCTCTCCAACCCAACTTCAAACTCCAATTTGGAGTTTTTTCACCTCCAACCCAACCCTAAACCTAAACCCAAATTGAGTTTTTCTTCCCTCTCACCTCAAATATGAGGTGTTGTTGTAGATGGCATGAGATCCTCTGTCCCACTTTTTGTGTTTCATTCCCTGTTCCACTATTAAAATTATTAATTTTTATTCAATATTTTTCTATAATTTTAATTTATTATGGTTTAGATAAATTTTATAAGTTCAACCATAAGGTTTATCCCACCCAATTAGGGTATATAATATTTTTTAGTAATTATTTTTCAGTTTTTGACGAAAATTTGATTATTAAAATTAATATATTTATAACTATAATTTGTGTTCTTATAAAATTTTGATTTTTATTCTTATAAATCAATTAGATTATATTGTATTATACTTAATTTAAAATTAGTAATCGAGATAATAGAACACCAAGTGAAACACCATTGTGGGACAGAGAATTTGATCCGGCTGTAGATACTGCAAAATTTTATAAAATTTTCATTCTAGTCCTTTTACTTGTTGATTTTTTTCTTTTCTTGACTTTCTTTTTGTTGTTCGTTTATAATTTTCATTTTACTAGTCTTTTTAAAATTTTCATTTCGTTTGTTATTTTGTCTGGCCTTTTGTTGTCAATTTTTTTTCTTTTAATATTTCCCTTTTGCCTTTTAAGTTGATTTTTAATTTTGATTTTTAAATAAATATTAAAATAATTTTCTTTTTTAATTAAATAGATATTAAAATAATATTTTTTATAAATATATATTAATAATTTTTTATATTCATTAATGATTAATCATATTATAATAACTTATTTCATTGAATTTAATAAAGAGATCAAATTGTAATTTGATAAATATATTGGTAGTATTTGAAAAGTATAAAAAGTTGAAAAATGGAAGAATATGCTGAGAATATTCTTTTGGGTTTGAGTATGGTGTTTTGGGTTGGAGATAAATTACTGTTTGATTTTATATTTACTGCATTTTGAGTTTGAGTTTCGTGTTTCGGGTTGGAGATGGCCTAATATTTGCGATCGACCCATTAAAAATATATATTGAATCATCTCTAATTGCTACTCATCAGTTCTGTCAATGAGACAAAAGTATTCATGTCTATATTTTAAATCACTTGCTGTGTTGCTCTTCAGTTTTCTGTTGGAATGCCAAATTTCTAATGCAGTATTCAGAAGGGCATGTCAATTTATGATTTTATTCTGAGTTTCTTAGTTATTAATTTTGCTGAATAATGTATTCACATATGTAAATTAATATTTAGATGTAAAAATTAACAAATAAAATATTGGTGGAGATAATTGTTGAGTTCCAATAAGGCACAGCCTTTTGTGAGGTTGACTAATGAGTAGGGGGAGGTTAGGATTGGAATTAAAAAAGATAAATGAACTAACTTTGACCATACCTCATGGTACAACCAGCATTATTATTAGCTGTTTGTCGTCCATCGCTTGTTTTTTCGACGCTTGCCATATATTTCACACTTTTTCTTTTGGGATATATATATATTTTTTCTTTTCTTTGGATAATTATTATTGAGGACCCAAAAAATAATTTAGTTATAATTTTAATAGCCAAAATATGAATTATCAATTTAGAATGCCAAAGATTATACAATTTTCAACTCATGATCTGATATTGAGATTCTTGATTGAGAGTTTTATGATCATTGAAATCCTTAATTAAGATGCTTTTGTAAGTTTTCGAATCCTAAATTGAGCACGCATCTTTCATATTGTGAATCAATAATTAAATTTTCTTTAGAGTGTTAGATTGGTAATATTCATTTTTTCTTTCAAGTGGTAATGGATGAGAGATATAGAAGATATTTGAATAATTTCGAATGAGATAAATATTTAATTTCTAAAAAATGTTTAGAAATTAAATAGTGCAATATCGACTTATGTTATATGTAAATGTTCGTATCATATTTATTTTTCAAACTATAATTTAATATGGGGTGTGGAGAATTATTAATTACACTACGGAGTGTTATTGCCACACATTGGTGTTGAATAAATGTTAAGACATGTATCTAAATTATTTTATGATGTTAAGGTAATAATCTATATTTATATCTATATCTATATTTATATACTATATGAAAAGAAAATAGTCTACACCAAAAACTATTCTCGCCGAAATTTATATCAATTCTATTCCTCAAATCTTTTTTTTTTTACAGCAGTTGTAAAATTCCACCACTTCCATATTTATATTTACAATTATATTTTCTAAAATAAAATTATATGATTAATTATATTATAATTTATATGATACATCTATCTCATTTTTTTGTATATCTTATTATTAATCATATCTTTTTATAATACTAATATTTATGCCATATAATATATAAATATAAATATATATAGGGTAGTGATCAGGTGAGAATATGAGTTACTATGAGAAATAAGAATAGATCTCGCGCGTCCATCTCATCAAATCGACGAACAGGATTCATTCTCAGCAAATTGAAAAACGCGGCATTTTTGCCCCAATATCCTGCAGTTTTAGCCTTTAAAGACTAAAACTGTAAAAAAAAATCAAACACAAACAGCAACCTGCATTTTAAGCCCGATTTACTTCATTTTTAGCCTAATTTACTTCATTTTTAGCCCGATTTACTTCATTGTTACATAAAAATGAATTAAAAAAATTAAACATCTTTTCTTCAAAGCAGCAACACGAGCGTAGTCTCTATAAAACTCAATACCAACATCAACAATTCTAAAAACTCTGCCCTTAAAATGCTTCATCTCATCAACACACTTTGGAATAAATGAACTTGTAAGATACAAAAATTCACAAAGTTAACACTAAAGATGCACAATATAATAGTAAAAATGAACGTCGATTTGAATACACAATTTGGAATAAATGAACTTGTAAGATACAAAAATGCACAAAGTTAACACTAAAGATGCACAATATAATAGTAAAAATGAACGTCGATCTGAATAAAACAAATTTTTTTAAATTATATTCATGCACAATAAACAAAGTCGAGACCGAACACGAATGCGAAATCCAGAAACAAAGAAAAAAATTCTGATCGACAGAAGAAATATAAATCAAATCGAACGAAGAAAGAAGAAGAAATCAAATCGCGCGAAGAAAGAAATAAAAAATCTAATGAGATACTATTTCAGATTTTAAAAAAAGCTAAAATTACAAAAATAACCTTAATTTTACAAAACTGCAGGATAATCGAGGAAAACTGCACACGGAGTGAAATAGATCATGAGCGTTGAAATCACAAAATCAAAGGCTGAGATTTATTCCCATTTCTCATACTAAAAACTATTCTCATATGATCACTACTCTATATATATATATACATTATTATTTATAATAATAACACAATTATTTCATTCTTGAATATCAAAAATTGAAAATTGTTCATAAGTTCACAATTTAATCCAAATTTAACAAAAGAAAAAAATATTATTGTTTATGCACTAAAACATCCATTATTTTCAAAACTACTTCAATTGCTTTACAGCCATAAATATAAAATTCATGGAAGAAATTATTTCATTCAGGGATTCTTTAAAATTAAAATTGAAAGATTATATAATGTATCTAATTAAAAATAGATAAATTAGAATATATATATATATATATTGTTGGTCCCGGATTATCAGGGTATAACTTAGCAGCGGAAAATGTGGTTAATCGTTTCTTGCACTTGCTGGTTAACCAACTGACTGGGACCTGTCAGCTGGTGATTCAAGACTTAGAATATTTTTAGCCTTGTTTGCACAGTTATATTAGTTTTCAGATATACACCAGCACTTGGGTGCTGGGTTTTAAATCAGTATGAAATGCAGAAAGCTGATAAAAGACAAAGGATTTATAGTGGTTCGATCAACTGATCTACGTCCACTCTCCAGTCGTAGCACTGGAAATTCACTAAGAGTAATCGGGTACAAGCGTCCTACGATCTATCTCTAGCTGGTGAATGCCTCGTCCACCAGTTCACTAGATCAACCGCTCCCGGCCTTGTCCTTCTTCAACTCTGATCAGCTGGTGGAGTGCGAGCACGTCACTTCAACCTCCACAGCTTCACTGGGTGTTTAGTTCTCCCAAGAACGTATCTTCTCAATACGGCAAAAGCCCGTAATAACTCAAGTGCTGGCTGGCACAAGAGCTGCTGTGAACTTCCTCGGAAGAGAAAGAACACCAAAGAGATCAATAACTTACAAGCTGGAAGCTTGAAGTCTCGTGTTTGATAAATCAACACACGGATAGCCTTTAGAAAGGCCTCGAAAGAGTTCTGCTTCTACTTGCTTGAGCGTAGTAAATTTTCAGTCTTTCGGTAGGTGAGCGAGAGAGAAGAGTATTGAATGTTGATGGATCCCAGGTATTTATAGACGCGGGATCCCATTCAAATCTTCTAGCCGTTTGGACACATCCGGAAAAGGTCTCTGTCCTCGCATGTCCTTCAGACGGCGGCAGGTAGGAATTTCCGGAAAGCGCCATGCTGTTGTCCACTTTATCTGACATTGATCTCTTTATGTCAGAATGGCACTATTCGTCAGTACGAGGAATCGGAACTGGTGTCTTGAACTGATAGACTTTAAGGTATCCTCCTTAAAGTCATACTCTTTCAGTTAATTCCTCGACGAATCTTCTTTTTGTCTCTAAGACTCTGGGAGAGAGAATCTGGAATTCTGCTGGTAACATCCGACTGGTAGATCATTCTGGTGATCTTGTGCTGGCCGTCTCTGCTGGTGACTTGCGCTGGCACAATCTAAGTCTACCAATTTGTCTGGATGTTAACTCTTGGAATCTCCCATGACTGGTGGCTTCACTGCTGGTGAATAGTGTCAGTGAGAACACGTATTCTGCTGGTAGGATTTGTCAGCCGCCTGCTGGTGAAATCCTTCCCAACTGGTGAACAGTAGCCAGTCATTAGCTCTTTCTCATGCTGATGAACAGTGTCAGCACGAGTCATGTCAGTTGCTTGCTGGTGAGACTTCTCTCAACTGGTAAGTACATCTCATGCTGGTGAACAGTGTCAGCATGAGTCTTGATCAGCTGTGACTTACAACTCAAAAGACCTAAACAGGACTTTACATTTGAGAACTAGAGCTATCTAGAGACAACTGATGCTGGTAGGACTTAGGATTTGATCCACCAAAACACCAAAACTAGAATCTAAACAAGTAGCTACTGGGGAAAGGAAACTTAGCCAAATTTCCCAACAATTTCCCCCTTTTTGGTGCGATCAAAGCCTAACCAGCGAGCACTCAGCTGATGAGGAAAGTTACAAAGTATTTCAGGGTTTTACAAAATAAACCTATCAGATCTAAACCCATGAAACCACTTCCTCACATCAGCTCTAACTAAAAAAATCTTCCCCCTCAAACCAGGAGAGATATTGCTCGTTTAAAATATGAAAATTAAGATCAGAGCAAAAAGATTTAAAGTGTGTGATACGAGTGTTGGTGCTGATTACACTGGAAGTGTAAGTTCAGCTGGTAAGTAAATACTTAGACAATTTGTTGGACAATGAGGAATTGTCATCAACTTGTCAGTAATCAATCCATTTAATATGTTGCAGTTACAATTACAGGATAGAAAACTGACTAGTCTAGAGATACAAATACTTACAACAAAATGAAGAAGCAAGACTATGGCTGAGAAGATGATCCTGGTGATTGAGTTCTGCTTGTGAGCGACCTCAGGATCTCAGTGAGCGCTGCCATGTCTTGTCTGCTCTTCTCCCTTTCCTCAGCAGCAATCCTCCTCTCCTCTTCAGCAAGACGAGCTCTCTCAGCCTCAGCACGTGCTCGCGCACTTTCCCCCTCTTGGATCCGCGCCAAAAAGGAGGACACTCCAGCGGTTACAGACTCCATCTGTTGAGCAATTTCAGTGCGGAAGCTGGCGAAGCGCTGGTCCATCCTGGCATCAATAAGTGCAAGAAGCTGCGCAGGGGGATGGATCTCGGAGATTGGCATTGCTGAGACTTCAATGGAAGAGGAGGGCACATCAGTTGCGGAAGGAGCCGCTGCTGGTTCAAATACAGCTGATTCTTCCATTGGGGCTGGCTCCTCCGCTGGCACTGAAGCTGCTGCTGGTTCCTCTGCTGGTACATCAGCTGCTGCTGACTCCTCTACTGGTACTTCTTCAGCTGGCTCCACTACTGGCACTGCTGCTGGAGCTGGCTGGACTTGTTCAACAACGGGTGGGGCTGTGAATTCCACCACTTGCCAGTCCATAGAGTCAGGGACGAGATCGCCCAAGACAATAAGAACAGGAGGGACGGCAAGGGTCAGCCACAAACCACGAGAGGGATCCTCCTCTACTAAGTGATCTACCAGCAAAGCGCAGGCAGCCATGTCGAACAATATAGCATTGTAGGGAGGGATCCTCGGGAGGGTAACCAGCACTTTGAGGCGACGGAGCGCGTACGTCAGCTGGTACCCCCGACTGGTGACTTGAAACTGGAGGAAAGGTATCTTGATCCTTTTCTGTGGCGGGAGGCCGGAGCTGCCAGTCAGCTGCCTATACTCAGCGATTTTCAGCAAGCGGCGCTTGATCCTCCTTGTAGACAGCTGCTGGGGGCAATCAGGATCAGTGCCCATGAAAGCATAAAGGACCGCCCGCTTCTCCACTGTCAGCAGGCGCTGGCATCGGTCAAAAATTCGCCACCTCCGGAACTCCAGACATAGTTCCGGATCCACCCTCCAGAGTCGTCGGTAGCTGGATATCATTTCGTCATTGACGGCATTCTCCACCTCAGCCGTGATGTTCTCCGCATACTCATAGAGAGTGGAATTGAAGTATTCCACTGGCTGCAGGGGCAGGCACCAGTCAAAAATCCTCGAAGCGTATACCGACTGGTGGGGGAGTCCGCTGAAGGGGATGATGTTGAATGCTGAAGGCTCAGGCACTCGTGAATTTAGGAACGCCATGTCCCCGCGGTGCTCCCACCGGTGTACCCCTGTCACTCGCAACTGGAAGGTATCCTCATCAACCAGTTGATGCTCTTGGATGCAGAGCATGTAAGGTCTCCTTTCAGTACGTGCGCGCCTAGCTGGTGATGTAGAGGATGTTGCTGGTTGCCCGGAAGTTGATGTCGAGGCATCTGTAGATCGGGGGCGACTGGCAGGACGACGAGCCTTATCATCAATGTCTGGGAACAGATCCCTTGGCTCCATCCTCTGCACCATGGAGTAATGTGTCACCTCCTCAGCTGGCTCCTGCTCTGGCTCCTCAGCCCTTGGTTCCTCTGCATCCTCGGATTCAGAACTGACATCCGAGAAGCTCGCCAGTTTTACCGGGGTGGTCGCCCGTACTTCTTCTCCTCCACTGGCACCCCCTTGCGCGGCCAGTGGGTCTTCTTCACCTCCACCACCCCCTTGCGCGGGTGGAGGGACTTCAGCGACCTCCTCCTCTTGGTACTTATCCACAAGGGATAGTACATCCTCTTCAGCACCCATGACCATCAGGCGGTTAAAGGAGTCTTCTGGTAAGATCTCGCCTGGTGCTGGTGCTGGTGGCCTCGCACTTGTGGAAGTTTCGGGCACATCCCACTTGCCCTTGGCCACCTGGCGCACCTGCTCCGCCAGTTCCGCCTGACGTCTGGCCTCATGCTCAGCCTGCACCTTTGCATAGGCTTCATCGCGGGCTGCCAGCTCAGCCTCTCTTTTACGCTGGTCGGCCAAGGCCTTCAACCTTGCCTGGGCCTGTTTCTTCCTTACTATGGAGGATTGCTGCTCCTTCTTTGCTTGCTCGACCAGCTTCTGAGCTCTGGTCTGAACCCTTTTTCGCTTACGGGTCATCCTTTCCAGCGTCTCTTCCTCAGTCAGTCCCAGAATGGACTTCTTGACTGGGATGGAGATCTTCCCAGACTCAGGGTCATATGCAACAGCTGACGGTGGCTGCTGGTGCTGGGAAGTCTTGGGCTTCTTGTGGGATGGCGTCTTGGTGACTGGTACAAGTTGGACGTCCCGTGGATGGATACCAGTCGCCTCAGCCACCGCGCCTTCCATGGTTTCGAAGAGAGACTCCGTCTCCAGCTTCCTCTTCAACTGAGCCTGGCCTCATCAGTCAGTGGGAGAGCCACAGCTGGCACTTGCTCCCCCAGGTCTTCTGAGTCCTCCTCAGAAACGACCTCAGCAGGGTCCACTGCTGACTTCCCTTTCAGCCTGCGTGGCTTCTTGTAATCTGGGTGAGGCAGCTTCACCTTCGTGGCTGGTATGAAGTCGGAACCAACCAGCTGTTCCCCCTGATCCACGCCATCACCCAATTCCATCTCCAGGATGTGGATGATCCTCAGCCCGAACGAGACTGCGTGGGCAAACCGGCCTTCAGTCGGAACAGAGGTGTTCCTATCTACATTCTCTAGCAACCTGCCAAAGAAAAATTCGGCCCAGTTGCCCTGAACTCCATCCACCAGGGCACACATCACCGAGAACTTGCGCAGGCTTAACTCGGCGTACGAGCCGACCTCGCATTGTAGCATGCGAACAACAATGTCGCACACCATTTGCCAGTACTCCTCCATTTCTGACTTCCTCATTCCAGTCCGGAAGACGGTGACTTCTGGCTTCTTCCATTGCGCCCACCTCCTCCGGAATTCCACCGTATCATCCTGATGATACGTGGCCACTTCCTCTCCTTCATTCCTCAGACCGAAGAGATTGGCGAGGTATTCGGTGGTGACGGTGATCAGGTGCCCGAAAACTGAAGTGGTGAACGACTTCCTGTCGTCAGCAATCACGGCCCGAGCGTAGAACTCGGCTACCATGTGTGGATGAAAAGTTTGGGGTGTCGCCGTCAGGTACTGTCGGAGCTCTTCCCGGTCAATCATCTCCATCAGCTCCTCCCCGAAATTTTTCAGGGCCAATTTCGCATTCAAAATTTTCTCTTTCTGGACCTGAGCAGTCCTTATCTGAGCGTTTGAGAGCTGTCGCCTGGTCGCCGGCCTGTTCAACTGAACCAGTCGGGCGAACGGATATGTGTAATCGATATCTTCGATCTTCACTATGCCAGTATACGTAGGCATATGAGCTTCAGCAACTGGTAAGTCTGGTGAACCAGACGAGGATGATGTAGATGGAGGGTTATCAGCTGGAGGTTGAGAAGATGATGCCATGACTTCAGAAAGATTCAAGATTGAGAGAATTTTGAAAGATATTAGGGTTCTGAAAGTAGGGAAACATAAAGGTTAACCCGAAGGAAGTGATCGGGTATTTATACTCGGGCCATGCAGGGTCAGACGTCCAGGATCAACGCTCAGCAAGCGAGGATCGACGGTCATCAGCAGGCCCAGTTCCCTGTGCGACGTGCGCGGTCGTGCTGACGTGGGCTACGCCGTGGAGCTGACGTGGCACGCAGCGATTGGTGTCAACCAAGCGTCGGACTGCGCAGACACTGTGCGCATTAAATGTGGCATTAAATGCCGCATTAAATTCTGAGGACTGTACACGCTACTTGGATTTGAACAATCCCTCCTTTTCTGAGACAGCTGGCTTGACTGGTCATCAGTAGCATATACCAGTTGAACACTTCCCCCTGTCAGCATGGCCTCCTTACCAGTTGACAACTGGTACTTACGACTGGCTCCCGAGTACTTGGATAAATTGAGAGCTGGGACTCAATTTTCACCAGTCGTGGAAATTCGCCAGTTGTCTGCTGACAACTTGAAAGATAGAAAATTGAGAGCTGAGACTCAATTTAATCCGCATAATCTTCTCTCCAAGAAATCCACTCCTCATCATCGCTTGAAATTGGGAGCTGGGACCCAATTCTATTTCAACTGATGGTTTGAGCTGGCTACTTCGGAATGAGAGCTGGGACTCATTTCCTTAGACAAATAAGGTTTAAGTTCCGCCAGTAGGAGCCATCAGTGAGTTTGAGATACCACTTAAATAAAAACAACTAAGAGCTTGGACTTAGTCGTAATCAGCGTCCTTCAGAAGATCAAGAACAGAATGAGAGCTGGGACTCATTCTTCCTCATCATTGGGGCTCACATCAATCTCCATAAGACCGAGTTTGATGCACAACTCCTTGAATCTTGCTTCTGGAAGGGGTTTGGTGAAGATGTCAGCCAGTTGATCTTCAGTTCTGATGTAGTCCACGCTGACATCCTTCTTCTCGACATGATCACGTATGAAGTGATGTCGAATGTCTATGTGCTTGGTTCTAGAATGATGAACCGGATTCTTCGTGATGCACATAGCGCTGTTGTTGTCGCAATAGATGGGAACACAGCCAGTGTCCACCTCATAGTCCTCCAGTTGTTGCTTGATCCAAATTATTTGAGCACAGCAACTGGCAGCGGCAACATATTCAGCTTCAGTGGTAGATGTAGCAACTGAGTGCTGCTTCTTGCTAAACCAGCTGATTAGCTTGTGTCCTAGAAACTGACACGTACCACTGGTACTCTTTCGGTCAATACGGCATCCAGCGAAGTCTGAATCTGAATATCCAATGAGTGTAAGCTCATCATTTCTGGGATACCATATTCCAAGAGATTCAGTCCCCTTCAGATATTTCACTATCCTCTTTGCAGCTTCCATGTGTGACCTTTTCGGATTGGCTTGAAATCTGGCACACACTCCGACTGAGTACGAGATGTCGGGTCTGCTGGCTGTGAGATAGAGAAGTGATCCAATGATTCCTCGGTAAATGGTAGGATCAACTGATTCACCTTGCTCATCAAGAAATATTTGATAACTGGTGCTCATAGGTATTCTGAGGGACTTAGTTTTCTCTGGGCAATACTTCTGAATTAACTCCTTCGTATACTTCCGCTGGCTGATAAAAATTCCATCAGCTGACTGCTGGACTTGGAGTCCGAGAAAGTATGTCAACTTGCCCATCATACTCATCTTAAATGATGTCTGCATCAGTTGAGAAAACTTCTCGCAGAGAGTTATATTCCTTGATCCGAATATGATGTCATCTACATAGATCTGCACCATTAGCATGTCACCACCATCCTTGAGAAGAAAGAGAGTCCTATCAATTTTCCCTTTCCGAAATCCATTGCTGGTGAGGAATTGTGACAGCGTTTCGTACCAAGCCCTAGGCGCCTGTTTCAATCCATACAGGGCCTTTCTCAGCTTGTACACCTTGGTGCCAATCTCAAAGCCTGGAGGTTGCTCGACATATACCTCCTCTTTTAGCTCGCCATTCAGGAAGGCGCTCTTCACGTCCATCTGGAATACCGTGAAGCCGTGATACGCTGCATACGCAAGGAACAGCCGTATCGCCTCCATTCTTGCAACTGGTGCGAAGGTCTCATCAAAGTCGATGCCTTCACACTGCCTGTAACCTTTGGCGACTAAACGAGCTTTGTTTCTGACCACGGTGCCATTCTCATCTCGCTTGTTCTTGAAGACCCATTTGGTGCCAATCACTGACTGATGTGATGGTCTCTCCACCAAGTCCCAAACATTGTTGCGAGTGAATTCAGCAAGCTCTTCTTGCATGGCATTAATCCAATCAGCAGATTCTAGCGCAACTCCTATGGAAGTAGGTTCCATTTGAGAGATAAAACAACTCAGGAGCGCACTGCCGTGTCGAGTCTGGACAGAACCTTCCGGATCACCTAGAATAGCATCAGATGGGTGATCCCTCAGCCATTTGGGAGGACCAGCGACTGCTGGTGCCGGCTGTGAAATAGGTTCTTCTGTCCTGAAGACTGGTGCTTCCACATTTTCACCAGTCGGAGCTGGAACTGCAACTG